>OZ021725.1:89405804-90005804 GCA_963978545.1 Linyphia triangularis
AAGATATGAAAAAGGCCGACCCAACAATGGGCATCGTAACGACATGTTTATGGATGGAGATGCTTTTATTAGGGGATTAAAGGATTTATGGGAAGCATGATTATCTCTGAACTTGGAACCATACCCTTTAAGGTACACACGGATGTCAAAAACATGCATGATTTTTCCTCAGCATATTGTAGTTTAATATCCTTTTAATAAATTTACGATACCTCAATTAGTTTAAAATTATTCTAGTGTATTTAACGCATCAGTGTTTATTTTTAAATCCATTAATAAGATAATGGAATCTATAAAATTATTTCTTTGTTTGAAGAGGTTAACATTTTTTAATATCATGGCTGTAAAATCCATCAGTATTTCCTGTATTTGTTGAAGGATCATGACACAAAAAAATCTAACTGAAGAATGTTTTAGGTGAAGAGATTTGGATGAAACACTATTTCTAGGTCTAAAAAACGTTCATATACAAGTTAAAATGTTTCTTATATCTTAGAATTACCATTTTAAAGTTCTTCATCTCTAGCGACCAACCATTGCATTGGTTAGAGACAGTAGACACAACTTTTAGCTATGTTTTCACAAGTAGTGGACTTAAACTTTATTTCTATCTGCTCTTCAATTTCCACCTCAAGCAATCTCTCTTTAGTCACCATGTGTGTGAAATTCTAATGAAGCTAAAAACAAATGGTCTTATAAGGTCTACATTTGCACATTTGCACAATAAAGCCATTATTAAAAAAAAAAAAAATAGTAATAACAATAATACTTTAAATAATTTTCATATTATCTAATTTCTTTCAAAATTACTGGTAAATGAATTAATATCAGAATTAAAAATAAAGTTATACAGATGTTAGTATTTAAAAAATATGAGAATTGAATACATAGGTCCTTCTCTGAAAACGTCCGTTTTAGGTTTGAAAATTTTCAAATTTTAAAGATTTCGTTTAAAACAATTTCATTTGGTCAGTTTTTAGAAAACTGATAATTATATCTTTAGAAAATGATGTTTTATAAAACATACGAATGTTTATGAAACCATATGAATTTATTAAAAAAATAATTATGCTTAAACATGTAAATTAGTCAGAAAGTATCATTACCATTCTAAATCAGGCAGAACTCATAAAAATTTTGCATCGTCTTAGTTATTTTAGGTCAATAATTTTGAACTAGTTATATCTTAAGATGAATACATCAATCAGTTAGTTTTCGGCTTAATTTTTAAAATAAAATAAAAGTTTATGTACAGCTACTATTTTGGAAGAATTTAAAACATATAATTTTTTTCATACTTAACGTAAAACTTATTCTCAAAATAAAGCTAATTCACAAAATATTTATAGAAGGAATATTTAAACATTAATTAATTAAGGACATCAAAATTTAGGAATGAAGATGGTAGTGGCATTTCACCATATTTTAGCAATAAAAAAAGAATTATAATTTTTTTTTCTAAATTACAAATTTAAAGCATGAGTTCAACATAATAATACTTAACAGAAATTATCACAATTAAATAAGATTAAGGATGGTAATGACAGTTATAAAAATATTTTTACTAACCACCAGCTTCTGCAATCCTAAGATATATAAAAATTATTAATCTTTATTATTATTATTATTTTCATCCCTACCTTAAAAGTACTGCTGTTTCCAAAGCATGTTATTTGAATTAGCAGTGTCATTTAGTTCTCAAGAAAGGATGTAAAAACTATTTGTTGTCAATGACACAACATTATAATAACAAGTTAAAAAATCACAGTCATATTTTTTAAATACTTTTTAAAGGAAATTCTTGATTTTTTAAATTGAAATGTTTGGTAAATAATAAAAAAAGGATAGTTCAAAATGTATTTATAAATAAAAATACAGCATCTATCTACCTTACATCTGCAATGTCATTCAAAAACAATATGATTTGGTAATTATTTTGTAATCAAAATCAGTTTTATTTAATGATATAATCGTTATATCTTCAAAATATTGTTGCGTAGATGGGTTCGAAAGATTTGAAGCCAAAGCAGATCGAAACTTGCAGAAATTTATTCCAATATAACTCTTCACAGATTCCTTTACAACTCCAGAACTTCTCGTTCTAGTAGACAGAATACAGCTCTCTTCACAACAATAGAGCACAAAACAGCAGTTAAAAACTTGACAACACAACTACTCAAATAGCTGCAAAAGACAATGCAATACAGTTCGCTTTCGGAACGCTCACTGAGACTCAGTAATTCCTGTCAACTAATGGACTCACCTAACAATTAACTCCATCACCTGCTCTCTTGAGCTTTTATAGGGGAGGCGAACTTATGTGAAATTTCTAGATGTAGATATTTGGAGAACTTTCCAGATCGTAGTCGAAAAGTCCTATACATGTACATAGGGACCGAAAATGTCGCCAAATGGTCGCCAAGTTTGGCGACATTTGGCGATTTCTCGCCAAATTTGGCGACAAAAATTAGTCGCCAAAACCATCGCCAACTTGGCTCTATCTCTCCAATTTGGAGAGATTGCCATTACCATAATGTTAAATGCCCTGCTCCTTGTAACACTCGCTTCCAGCGTTACCTCTGTAAAACCCCTTATCAAGCATTGAGACACACATTGCTGGGAAGCCAAGCTCAGACGAACTATTGCACTGCCTTATACAAAATGTACATAAATTTTCCTATTTACAAAATTAACATTACGAAATATTTACAAATATACGAAATTTCGTAACAATATTTTAAATAGAAAAAATATAACAATTATTTTTATCGAAGGATACTTATGAACCTTAAAAACGTGCTATATCCTCTGCGATTCTGGATTTTCAGAAATTATTTCTGTAACACTAATATATTGTCTTTGTTAAGTACCTTCAATGAATATCCCAGAAGTGATATTTTTCAAAGTCAAAGGCTTTCGGAGGCAGAAATATCTAATATTTTAAGGCAAATTTGTGATTAAAATTTGTTTTACAATAAATTCAAATGTGCTTGATTAAAAATTGATTCACAAAAATGCTTCATTAAATGTTTTGTACAGTACCCCCCCCCCCCCCAAAATCAGAACGATGGCTATATCTTCGGTTCTAATTATCGTAGAATCTTACGGTTTATACCAAAATGTTTTGCTTACGATTTTCTATATATCTGATGCAATTTTTTTGTCTTAAAGGACCGTTTATTAAGTAAAAGTAACGCTATCTTCGAAAATTTCAATACGAACCCTTATTTTTTATCATTTCATTCTATTTAGAATACATCATTTACCTTATATACCAAATTTTAATGCATTATGTTGAAAAACACGTCACTTATGAGCGAAAATGTTTCGACCATTTTTTGACCGATCTTCAGGGAGAATTTCCATAAAACGAAAGGTATTTTTAAGGTTCTACTTCACAACGGAAGAAATCGAACAGTCAGTGAGGCGTTTCACGACGTTATAAGATACAAATATTAGTCTGAAATTGCATAGAAACTACTTGGATTTATAGTGTCATATTTAAGATTAATACAAAAATAGCAAGTAAACGCAAAAGTAACATAATTTATTTATAACAATAAAGATATGCATTCTTCACACGAAATAAATAAAATATCGAAAACTGCAATTGCAGAAGTATAACGGCGTATACTACTGATAATTAGAAAATTAAAAAAGATAAAATGTAGGCATTAGTAAACAGTATTCAGCAAAGAGTGATTATTTTGCAGAAACATTTCACTGTGAACACAAATGTAACTTGATCGTTGAAATTATTTATAAAATGAAAAAATCACATGATTCAGTAAAATTTTTAAAGGATAACTTATTGAAATTGCTTAAAAAATGTTGTTTTAAATAAATGTAATTTAAGAAAGTAAATTTTTTTTTAAAAAAGGACACTGTTGAAAACCACACAAAACATGTGTTCCACGATTCCAAACACGTTAGACAAATTAAAAAATTGTAAAATAAAACTGCTTTGTTTGTATAAAATAATATTTTTTTTTTTTTTTTTTTTTTTTGTAATTTCAAGAAATTCTGTTCCGATTCACTCCACTGTTCCTATTCACCCCATTTTACGATAATTGAACGTTGTGCGATTTTCCACACCTCTAGTTTACCTTGAATTAATCTGTGATAGTTTTCAAAAGTCGTCTACTATACGGTCCCTTAAAGTGAGCGTTTTTTACATTTTCACTAAAAAATCGAGAACTAAAAGTCACAATGGAAAGAAAATAATTGTGTGGGGGTTTTAGACCATGGTAAATCTAATGGGGAAAAATATATATATATATGTTTCTATTCAATTTTTTTTTTAATATTGTTTTATTAATTAATAATTAATTATTAAAAAAGAAATTGATGCAAAAGTTGATTGCTATTTATGTTTGGCTATTTAACAAACTATCTTTTGGGAAAAAAAAAAAAAAAAGAATTGCTGAAATATATTAATTATTTAAGTATTTATGGCCAAAAAACCAACTTTTTTATTTAACATTAATTTATCAATTTCTTTTTATCATTTAAATTACAAACCATTCATTAGAAAATTACGAATTTTTGTACTTCGACATTTTTTGGATACTGAATCCAAAAATGGGATAATATTATAAGGTTGCTATTGAACTTTTTAAAGTTTGGTTCTGTTTTAATAGGTAGAATGACCCCTCATGACAAAAAAAAAAAAAAAAAAAAAAAAAAAAAAAAACTGCATGCAATTATTAAAAACCTTCCACGATTTACAACGGTACTTTTTGTTTGTTATTTCAACAATTAGAGCACAAGATATAGCCATCTTTCTGATTTTTTTTTTGGGTACTGTACTACAAATAGAACTGTACAAATTTTTAGTTGTCGAGTAAAAAAAGTAGTTTCAGTAGTTTTGAGTCCCACTCTATAGATTGTGCTTTACAACACTGTTTCTAAAATTCTTCTAGGTCCATACTGTATATAGGGAACATACACAAAGCTGAGAATCGAAAGTTTATTAAAATACAGATCAAAATTGTCGCACAGCAGGATTATATTTCAAAATGTAAAATATTTTAAAATGTTAGGAGTGATGCACAGCTTTTGAGAGTAAGATACCAAAATTGTCGTCTCCTTAATAACAACTCTTACAAATTTTTTAAAAGTTTTAAATAGTTGATTCGAACTCCTGTTTTACAAAATCTCATGTATTATTACAGTTTGTGATTATATTTCTTGATCCATTAGTATAGAAACTTGTAGTCATGATTAACACTTCTGCTCGACTTCTTAATCAAGGTAACTCCACAGAATATTAATTTAGTTAACTATTCTTTTACCGTGTCTGTTCAGGCTGATTTATCTACTTTCTGACGAAGTGGTTAGATTTTTTAATCGATTATGCACACTCCTGTACTATACTGCCCTGCTAAATATAGAAAATTACACCTGTAATTGAGCTTAGGGGGTGGGAGGGGGATTATAATGAATGCATGAAAAAATATTTTCAAGATAATGTAAATTAGGTGCTTTTTACTTGGATATTGCAGTAAAAGAAGTAAAATTATGGGTACTCTTCCGTTAGACGGGTACCAGTTGACGCAGTTGTAGCCAAGTTTAAATGTTTACGGTTTCTTACAGGGTTGCTAAAGCAACCTTATAATGGTTTGTTACAGAAATTAGAAATTATTTAAAGTTTGTTAGTTCTGATGAGTTATGCAATTTGTTGGTTTTAACTGATACCTGACTAACGGAAAATTACAAATTGTGATTGTTTTGTAAAAGACAATTACCAGTTAAGAACTAAGGCTGAAAAAACAGTATTGTATTTTAATTGTAGTATTGATAAGGTTTTGCATAATAGTATTTTTTTTGTAGTTTATTTTAGGGGAAGATGCTGTACTTTGCGGCGATTTTAAACATATATTTTTTCTGAGGCTATAATGTACTCGCAGTTTTTGCAGTAGTTATAATAAAAATTTGAAATGAGAATGCCATAGACCGTAGGTTAATTAAAAAGCCGAAAAAATATTCTTTAATTTTTGTTTCACTTTCGTCTATTAGTTCAACTGTAACTTATCTTCGAACATAAAAGTTATGCTATGAGTTTTACTATTTTAAAAGCCAACAAAAAATATAATAGGAATTCTTTGATTTATTGCTTTTAAAAAAAGTAAAATAAAAGGCTATCGACAATCAACAAGATTTAGGCTCAATTCTATTAACTAATTAAGTATTGCACTCTTTTAATATAGCTCTCTGACTTCCTACATTCGATTCCCTAACCATATTACCTATCATGGATGGCATTCCGAAAGATATTACTCCAGACATGAATTTCACGCATGCCATGGCCACGGACTGTGAATTCAGACACACGTACTGGTGGATGAGGATCGGAATGTGGGTGAAGATGCTTCCAGCCGTGATACTGTAGAGGACGATTAGGAGGATGAAGATGAAAAATGATGAGACCAATGGGAAGAGGACGATAAATGAACACTGCAGTACAAACATCAGGCTCATGAAGTAGGGGAGGGATACCAGTTTCTTGTCTGTCACCCATCCGAAGCACAAACGACCTCGAAGAAAATGTCTCTATTATATGGTTGACGAGATATCTTCTTTTATACATTTAAAATATTATAATAAAAATAGACGATGATAACAAGATGTGGTATTCTGTAATAAAATTGGAAGCTTAAGGTACCAGTACACATTGAAAATTGAGAAATTTGGGGAAGATGTCCGTTTTTGTTTCTTTTACTCTAAAATATTCTTGACCTTGGTTGCTTTAAAATGCTTTTACTATGTTTTTTTTGTGATATTCAAAATACTGTTTAAGCTATGAGTATTTTTATGAAGGTACTCACCGGGGGGGGGGGGGGGTTAAAAATCACTACCTCGAACTTCAAGCATGATTTGTGAGAAAGTAATTTTTTTAATAGTAAGACTCTTTTTTTTACCAGAGATAACTTTGTTTAGAATCAACAATTAAAAAATTGTAATGTAATTTAAAGTGGATAATGCTGTGCAGGGAACATACTAAGATCTAATATACCCATGTAATAATTAATTGCTAACTTAATTATTTTGAATCTTGATGTTTTTATAAAAAATGGGTCATTTTAAATACTTTTCAAATCAAATTCTGTGAAAAAAATCTAGTTGAATTATACTTTTAATTGTAATAGGTTGAGAATCTTTTTGTTTTATTTGCAATTAAAATTAAAATTCTAAATAAATTGCAAATTGAGTTATGAATGGTGCAATTTGACTCTTAATAGATGATGAACAAACAAACAAACAAACAAACAAACAAACAAACAAACAAACAAACAAACAAACAAACCAACAAATAAATAAATAAATTAATTATCATTACATAAATAATCTTTTTTCTTGCAGATATGTTAGTATTTTAACATTGTAAAAAAATTGTGAGTCCAGTTAAGAAATTAAAGACATTTTTTTCAACGTGTACTGGTACTAAAACGTATCTGAATGAACATAAAGTGGTGCTAACTATTGGGAAAATGTAATTTTTTTTAGTAGTCCAAATTTCGTTAAATTACAGAATTAAGTACTCAAATTACTGTCTTTGTATTAATTCTAGTCTTCCAAGAAAGTGCCAGAACCTCTATAAAGTAATATTGTACAAGATTGTGACTGTTTACCCTTGAAAATTAAAAAGGGATTATTTCAATATACGGAGAAAAAAAAATGACACTAAGTTCTAAATGTAGCAAACGAAATCCTTTTATCATAATCGGTATTTTTTCAGTATACACCTGCCATGTACTTTGTCGCATTTTAAAGACATGCCTTGAGGTTTTATCCAATCAAGGTAATCAAACAATATCACCATCTGGAAATCAGACCGCCAAATGAAAAGTATCTTCCAGTGACATGAGCTTTAACGGAAAAATATCTTATATGGAGAATAAAGTTTGATAGAGGATCAAGTTAGAAAGGATTACCTTTTTTTTTACCAAAATTATTAACACTTAGTATAAATAAAACTAACCAGCTAGATCCCCAATTGACATAGCATTGATGAAGTACTTGCCGTAAGATTCCATCATTCCTTTGTCTTTGCTATAATCACCGTGATAGTGGGATTGTAGATGAGATTGTACGAGGCCCATGCTGAAACTGATCAATACGTACATGGGATTGAGGTACAGATTAATGGTTTTCTTGAGACTCTGTGCAACCGTCTGGTTTCTTTCGGATATCTTTGATGTGTAGTCATTTGATTCATTCTGTATAAAAAGAGAGTTATATTTGTAATAAAGATGACAGGTGCATCTTTTAACAACATCATGCTTATACATAACTTACGATAAAATAAAATTTCACCATTTTAAACTTTATTTTTAGCTGATATAAATATGCAATATTTTGCACTATTAAATTTGAATGTACTGCAATATTATGCTTTTAAACTGTATTAAACCCCCTTAGTTTGACTTTGTAATTTGCAGGAGCATGGAGGATACCAGGATAGTAGTAATTTTTGTCCCTAATATAATACTCATTATTTGTAGCCAAATGAAATTGAATGCTCAAATTGAATTTGTTTAGTATTTTAGTATTAACTACATTAACATTAAATTTAATTATAGAGGCATCAGACTAACTTACATGTAAATTAGTCCTCTCATCCAACACCGTAGGTTCTTTGATCACGTATCGAGTACAAATTACTTTGGACTGGTCTTCCTTTCTATTTATAACATCCAGCTTGGAATCTTGTGACTTGCCATTCATTCCATGACCACAGTGACTATCACTAGTTTTGAATACATCCACATTTTTTACAAGGTAATTGTTCATCGGTATCGTTCTTTCCACGTTCCTGATAACCATCTGGTTGGCATGGTATTCTCTGGCATCCTTGTTCGTAACCATGTTGAGTAAGGCCTCTGTAGATGGGGCATTGGAGTTTTTGAGGTTCCCTGATAACAGAGTGACATAAATAAAAACTTTAATCCAATCTATAGTAATGAATTTAACATTTTAAAGATATACTAAAACAAAGTTTTGTTTCTTCAAAAGATGATAGAGCTTCTATTTAGAAACTAACCAACCTGGACCGAATAGCTTGGATCTCGAGAAAGAGATAAATAATTATGTTAGTTGAGTTAGAAGAAAGGATATGGAAACTATTGTCTGGTACATATTGAAAGTATTCTAATTTAAAAAAAGTTGTTAGTGTTTATTTTAAAGTTATCCGATGGTGAATTATTTTTATTCTCTATGTGACTTGAATGCTTCAGTTACCCATAGGGGCTGCTGGCATTACAACTATTTTAAGTAAAGGTATGTTATATCAACGAAATATCAATTAGAAGCAAAATTTCTTACCTCGTTTAATAAATCTGTATAAAAAACTGGTCTTGATATCTAGAATATTTAGGTAGAGGATCTTGACTATGAAACTTTAAGTTCATGACATAATCACCTTTGTTAAAAAGAACATTTGTTATAAACAATTTAAATATGCTTTTAACCGAAGCTCAATTATTAATTAAAAATATATGCCAATTTAAGATGAAAAAGTAGACTATTTTGTAATTAGTCCTTAATTGGAAGTCAGTAAGAAATCTGAAAAACTAACAATAAATACTGGGAATCCTTATACTCACACAGCCTGACGTATGCTGCTGGATGCTTTATCCACTGAGGAGGGGAAAGAAGAAGTGAAGGTGGTAGCACATGCAGAATGATTCCTCCTATGATTAGAAACAACCCAGAAAGTCCATGAACTTTCAGGATCCAGTCGATAAGAACAGGAAGACACAGACTTCCGATCCCTGCTCCTGACATTGCTATTCCAGAAGCAGTGGCTCTGTGCTTCTGGAAATGCTGGTTCACTACCACCTGGAAGAAAGTGGTGGCGAGGGCGAAACCTAGACCCGAGATGGAAAAAAAGTGTTGCTATTTAGAAAATTATCTTCAGGTGCACAGGCAAATAGTTATTTGAGAAGTTTCTATACTAGTTCTGATTGCAGAACTTCAAAATAAAAATGCCTCCGCGACATCGTTTGGATATTATGAGAAACATTTGTTTATTTTAATAAGCATTAAACTTTTGAAAATATGATAAGGTTCTGAGATTTTTGAAAAGTTTACAGATTATGTATACAAAGAGAGTTAGTTACAAATTTCTTACCAACTGATTTCTTACTTTTTAAACATTAGTTTACGCAAATTCTGATGTAAAAAACTTGTGTCTCGGGTTTAGTTTGTCTTTTACTTTACTGAAGCAAATATATGAAGTAGCAATACTTATAATTCTCTAAGATGGCATTTTTACACTTTTTCTATCGTGTGGACGTACTTTATGCCACACACTCATTTTTAATATAGCCATTGGAAAAAATTTGAATTTTTGTTATCTAAATTGTAAATGAAAATTCTTTTGGCATATTTTTGTCTGTTTTGCTGTTAGTTACCAGCATCAATAGCAGATAGGAGGTGATATGTCAGATCAATGGGACTTTATTTACCATCTCCAAGTCCACATGGTTAAATTTTACACTCTAGGGGAGTATCAAATAGAAAATAATAATATATATATATATTTTTATGAAATATTGTAGTATGATGGCTACATTCATACTTAGGTTTAACTGATTTTCTAATTTGAAGAAATGGTCTTCTGAAATTTGTTCTTATGACTCCTTTCGGTTGAAATTATAAAACCTTTTTTAGAGTATTATTTAGTAAATTATTCTGTTATGTGTTGTTTAATGAAGCTCATTTAGTCAAACAATTTTGTCTCATAACAATGGTGATATAAGGAATGGAAAGTCATTATTTTGACACTAAATTAAGCCCTAATGAAGCCGATATCGGCGTTTTTTTTTCATATAAATAACCATTCACATAAGCCTTTATTTTTTCTCACCTAATTCATATCCACCTTGCTATAGTATATGTAAAAATAAAATGAATTATTTTGCTTATCTAGGCAATTCTATTAATCAAATAATTTGCTTTCTTCCGGTATAAACTTTCCTTCCGCCCAAAGTCATACTTTTTATAGTTATAGCTTCCCTGTAAAACAAAGTTAGTAAAAAGAATACTTTCTCACCGTGTACACTTCCCCAGAAGACGGTCAGCCAGAAGACATTGGGGGCAATGCAGCACATTATAGACCCTGCGGCTGCCAAGAGGCCCCCGTAGAACGTGGCAACTCGAGCACCAAAGCGATCGCCAATTATACCCACAAGAGGACCTAAACATGTGAAATAATAATAATAATAATTAGATTATGAAATAACAATAACTATTGATTAAATAATTCTACTCTTCTTCAGCAACAGGAAGTTGGCATACTGATGTTGTTCAAATTAGACTGGAGAGCCTGTTGAAATATACAGACTTTCACTAATGGTATGTTTTATTTTATAAATACAAAATTTAAAAAGTAGAGTAAAAAATAAAGTAAAAAGTAAAGTAGAATAATAGGAAAACAAATTTCTTAAACTACGACGCATCACTGTTACAATTTTAGGACAAATATTCACAATCATTGTATTATTTTCTTTTTCGTCTAAAAATTCATTCACAGAACTTTCTCAGTAACGTTCACCCAATAAAGTTAACTTTTAAATGCCCTTATTTCCATCTCGTCATAAAATGTAATGCTATTTTTTCTCCTCAGGTCCTATAAATAGTATGTATACCTTTTTTTTATGAAGAGATCTTTAATATAACATATTCTTGATGATTTAAAATAATCAAAAATAAACATTGTACTGCGCTGTAATGTCTATACATCGAATACTTTTTTATAAATATTAAATTTTTTGCTTCTTACCCAGTTAAATAAATAGTAATGTTTTAACAATGAAAATATGTACAGATTGGTTAGGATTATACACTAGCTGAATACCCGTGCTTCGCTGCGAAATTTTAACACGTGCAATATTTTAGCTAGCTGTGAGGCCTCGCTTTGCTGAAATCAGTCATTCGTGTATAGGTCCCAGTTTTTGGCGCTTCGCTCGTAGGAATGTTCATCACTACGCAAAATCAAGCTCGCTTCGTTCACTGAAAAGTTCATTGACACATATACACTGGCTTACTTCAATCGTTGATAGGTTCATTGCTGCGTAAGCATAAGCTCGCTTCACTCACTAAATACTAATTGCTACTTATAGCTTTAAAAAAAAAAAAAAAAAAAAAAATTCCTCGTTATTACAATAATACAACACCTCTTTAAGATTATTTTAACACGTGTTTGGGGAAAGCAAAATTAGAGGCCAAAACTACTTATGTTGAAACTTTCAGAGCTCTAGGCCTATTAGAAGTCGCTTTTTGAGAGAAAATTAATTAAAAACCAAATTAAAATTTTACCATTCTTTTAAACTGTCCAATTAGAAGTCCAAAACTACATGTGTTGAAAATTTTAGAACTGTAGCCCAATTACAAATCGTTTTGTAAAATATTTGTTAATTAATTAATTAATTAAAAAAAAAAAAAAAAAAGAAGGAAATTTTAACATTCTGTTTTTCAGAAGTCCAATTAGAAGGCCAAAACTACTTATGTTAAAAATTATAGAGCCGTAGCCCTATTAGAAATCGTTTTGTAAAATATTAATTAATTAATTAAACAAATTTGTTAAGAAAGAATTAATTAAAATTTTAACATTCTGTTTATGATGTATACAATTAGAAGGGCAAAACTACTTATGTTGAAAATTTCAGAGCTGTAGCCCTATTAGTAGTCGTTTTGTAAAATGTATATTAATTAATTAAAAAGAACGAAATAAAAATTTAAAATTTTGTTTTTTAAAAGTCCAATTAAAATCCCAAAACTATTTATGTTGAAAATTTCAGAGCTGTAGCCCTATCAGAAATCGCTTTGTAACATATTTATTAATTAATTAAAAAAATTAATTAAAAAAGAACTAATTAAAATTTAAAATTCCGTTTTTCAAAAGTCCAATTAAAATCTCAAAATTATTTTTGTTGAAAATTTCAGAGCTGTAGCTCTATAAGAAATGCTTTGTAACGTATTTATTAATTAATTGAAAAAATTAATTAAAAAAGTACTAAATAAAAATTTGAAATTCTGTTTTTCAAAAGTCAAATTAGAAGGCCAAAATTACTTATGTTGAAAATTTCGGAGCTGTAGCCTTAAGAGAAATCGTTTTGTAAAATATATATTAATTAATTAAAAAAATAATTAAAAAATAACTAATTAAAATTTCAACATTCTGTTTTTCAAAAGTTCAATTAGAAGGCTAAAACTACATATGTTGAAAATTTCAGAGCTGTATCTCTGTTTGAAGTCACTTTGTAAAAAAAAAAAAAAAAAAGAATTAAAATTTTAACATTCTTTTTGACATGTATGCAATTAACAGGCCAAAACTACTAATGTTGAAAATTTCAAAGCTCTACTTCAATTTTAAGTAGGTTTCTATAGATCCACAGACAGACAGACAGACAGACAGACAGACAGACAGACAGACAGACAGACAGACAGACAGACAGACAGACAGACAGACAGACAGACAGACAGACAGACAGACAGACAGACAGACAGACAGACAGACAGACAGCTTGTTTTATTATTATAGATACATACCTGATAGGCAAGTAACAGAGCTCCTGTCTGCAAAAGGCAAGTTTGCTTCTGCTCTTCTTACGTCATACTCATCAATGATAGCTACATAAATGATACCGATCCCTCTGGCCAAGCCGGACAATATCAAGTCGATCACACGCAGCAAGTGCGATCACCCATGCTCTTCCTTTGTCCAGTTCTTCTAGTTCAACTATTTTCTTCATTTTTTTCAAAAATAAAGCGAATTTAGAAGTAACGAAATTAGAAGAAACACGAAGAGGAGCTTTTCCGGTGAAGAATTCACTAAGGAAGTGGGTTGCAGTTTAACACTACAGAAGTCGTCATCATTAATTAGGATGACATAACGCTTTTTATCTTTTTGTTTAAAGTTGTAAATTGCGTATTATTTTATATATAACCGTACATAAGTAGATGGTTTAAATCCCAAAATATTTTTAGTCATAATTCAAACTAATACATTGTTTGAGGTATTTGGATATAAGACATTTTATAAGTTATTGGCTTCTATCTTATCTTACTGCCTATTGGACTTGATGGAATTTAAAATGATGTCTTCTAGAAATATCATTATACGATGGAAAAGAGGTTAGTCGAATAGATTTTTCCATCGCTAGATACAACTTCATCTCAGAAGTGCCTTGAAGCATGGATAAATAACATTAATTCTAGTCCAATATTTGATATTACCGAGACTATAGATCTCCAAGTAATAAATTAAGTTCAAGTAATTTACTCGAACTCTACTTTTAATTCGACTCGAATTAAAAGTAATTTAATGATAATTAATTTTATAATAGAAATAAAATAAACAGTTGTTCGTAAAATAAATATCGTTGTTCGTCAATGAGCGATAAAGGGAGTGGCAGGTGGCAGTGGTGGTTAGAGAAAAAGAAAACTGATATTGATAATATCACAGTTAAGCCGGATTTACACGCTACCAGTCAGGCCACCGGTTTAGATCACCAATTTAGCTAAGCGACCGCTGCGCCTTCTATCGGTGATCATGGGAGAGCGCACGTGATTGGTTGATGGGAGTCGTCGGCGCCTCCCATGTTTGATGTTTTGGTTTACAATAGCCAGGTGACGTCACATGACGTCACTGACTGGCGATTTAAACTGGAACCTCGACTGGTAGCGTGTAAATCTGGCTTTAAACATTTAAAAAACTAGGTCAAGCAACTGCTTCCTTTTCAAATCGCCAGCATTGATCTCTCTCCGTCAATTTGTGAAATTTTTAGCGATAATTATCATAGACAAGATGTGAATTTTAAAGCGATAATTATTGGTGATAATTTTTACACTCAAGATGTAAACTTTCCATAGATTTATTATGAAAGCTCTCTTTCGATCTTATTTTTAAATACTTTCGATTATAATTTCCGATTCAATATTATGTAATAATATTGCATTAGTATGAATGTTTGTAATTAGAATTACAATAGTTTACAGGTTATCATAATACTCTGTTTTTTCACTTTAATTGCAAACTTCCAAGTTTATACTCCCACATTTACAATGCTACTAATTTATTTCAAACCAGACTTTCCTATAAATAATTTAGACAAGTTTATTGTATTTTAAGAAATCGTACTTTATCGTTATCTACTTGAATTTAGAACTTTGAAAATATTGTTAAAGGTGTATTGTGATTGGTTATACGTTTCGTTGGACGATGACAATTATGAGGAAAACCACACAAGTAATTTCGTGCCACAAACCTCACAAGAAAATGTCACAATTTTTTTTTTTATTAAATGAGTAATTTAACCAAATTCTGGATTCTTGGATTTTTTATGGGAGTTTAAAACAACTTTCTTAACAAGTGTCTAAAACTTAATTTTCGAGCTCATCGAGAAATTTGTAGCAATTTATGGCGTATACAAGAGCCGTAGACAAGACGTCATTTTTAGTTACCTTATACCAGATGTTATTTTCAGTAGGGTTACGTCGTATGAAAACACCTGGGACACGAGTACGAGGAATTAAAATGCACGTTAAAGAAATTCGAATCTTCACTTTCCATCAGTCTTTTACAATGCACGTTTCATTTCTCCACGTATACATCAGTTGACTGAAAGGTAACCGAGCATAATTTCCATTCATGAAAGTTTGAGCATGGAGGTGTCAATAAAGAACTACCTAGATTATCGGTTTCAAATATATATGTATATAAAAAAAGTTTATCCACGGACTACTGAACTACCTAGATTATCGGTTTCAAATATATATATATATATATATATATATATATATATATATATATAAAAGTTTATCCACGGACTACTATGGTTTATTGATATAAACAACTGAAAACTTTGATGTAAATATTTGATGACTTTTGTCTTTAGAAAGAAATGTCTTTAGAAAGAAATTTAAATTGGTAACAAATAAATTACACGTACAAAATAGAGGTAGGTACCACGCGAATGGAACAATGGAATTAAATAAATTTTATTACTTTTCGTCAAAGTAAAATAAATTATCATTCTTGCTTAACTCTAGCTCTTAATATATCAACCTAAATAAGATATAGTTTCACACATTTTGGACATTCACTGTTTTAATAGTCCTTACTGAAAAAAAAAAAAAAAAAAGCTTAAGTAGAACTTAATAGTTTATTTTTACACACAGAACTTGTAAATCGGTTAGACCCATGAGAGTTTATATGGACATCAAAAGTATCAAGTAATCAAAAAAATTTCTACAAAAATGCTTATGTCTAAACCTATTAAAATTTAGTTTATTTCTTGATAATCACGAATTTTTCTCAGAGAAATCACTGAATATAACTGAATTTTTAAGACGACTACAGTCCCTTTATATTTAAATATTATTCTAAGCAAGTTAATGAGTTATTGCAGTTGCTAAGGCTGAAACAACTAACACAAACGAAAGATACATTCTAGGAAAATATCATTCTAAGTTCTTGGTTAACAACAAATCGTCGAAGTTCAACATTTTACCAAACATTCAGGTTCTTCCTCCAAAGTTGTAAAAACATAACACATCTCAAAGATGAACAAGACATTGTTCTGAATGCAGATGCCAAGTTTTATCCACAGCGAAGTTGGCCTTCTCAAAATTTACACAAGGATTTAAGTCCATCCTTGATGCATAACTTGTAGAGAAGAATGTTATATGGCTTGAAGCGTTATCAGCTGACTTTGTTACTTGTTTCATTTGAGATATCCTTGCAGTTGTTTTGAGCAGTGTGTGTTTCGACCTTTGTGGCTTTTTCGTCTTTCTTGCCGTAATATATTTTCACAAAAACGGGCTCCAGAAGCCACAACCCTCCAGACATGACTGAGATAATACCGGTCAAGTAGAACATGCCGTCGTATGATCCAACTTCGTCTCTGAAATGACCTAAGAAAGAAGATAGAAAATATCAATGCTAAGTAAAATTAAATCCCGACTTTTGTCGAAAACATTTAAAGTTAGACAGAAAAACTGAATTGTGCAAATAAACATTATACAATTCATAATCTGATATCATATTAGTCACCTACGTCAAAAATGACCCATCTTAATTTTAGAATAACTCGTTAAAACAATCAATATTTTGTTCAAAACATAATCTAATAATATCTGTCAAGAAATATTTATATATAGTCCTGACATTATATATATGCCTTAAAATATTTACATATAGACATGACATTACAAAAATTACCATTCCCTACGTTACAAAACGCACTTTTGCATGCCTGTACAATATACATGCGCACGTATTCTACAAAAGTGATACAATTCAAAATTCTTCATTTTGAGTAAATGTGTGTACAAAATCGCAGACTAAATGTACTTGAAGCTGGTTGAGTTGCAGACAGAAGATTGTTTACAATTTGAATTCAAATTTTAACTGACTTATGCTGTTCTTTAATATTCAAGTTCAAGTTATCTGTGATTTTGATCACATTTCAAATAAAAAAAAAAGAAGAAGAATTTTGAGTTGTGTCACTTTTGTAGTATGGCTGCGATATATTAGAGCGTAGAATGGGGAGGGGGGGGGAAGGGGGTGTCAAAACAACATTTCGTGTGTGGGAGGAAAGTAGATGGCGCTAGTAGACTCAAACAAAGGACTCGCACTAGCTTCTTGACAAGTCAGTTAGTAGTAAGAATTCCATGAATGTTCTAAGGATAATTAGTAGAGGAATATTCTTTTGCCATCAACGAATGCCATACAAAAAATGCAAATGAACAGTCGTTTTTTTATATCAAGAAATATCAAAATATTCCTTGGTTTAAAATGAGATTGAATTGGGAAACGGATGGTTCAAATGAAGTCTTTTCTATAAGTCTTCTTATGTTCTTTATATCATAATATGCTTAAAGCAACAATTTAAAAACAATTGCGAATTAACATTAACACAACTTTACATGTTTCAGCACATTACTTTAGATAAAAAATAATAATGAAACGTTTTTGGGAAAAAGAAACGCAAAAACAGGAAGATTTCATATGGACATGGAAGATTTACTTATTTACTTTAGAGTAAGTGATAAGTGCAGATACTTATGCCATCGAATATTTTTTTTGAAATAGAAAAACTTGAAATAGGAAAGGTAGTTAGACGGATACCAGATAAAAAGCGCCAAATTGCAACGATAACTCATCCAAACTAACAACCTTTAAATCATTTATAATTTCTCTAACAAACCGATATAAGGTTGTTATATACCAACCTTACTACTAACCGAAAACATTTAGGCTTGGCAGCAACTACGCCAACAGGTACCCGTCTAACGGAAAAGTACCCAATAATAAGTATGTTTTAGAATTATTAAAAATTATTGTGACCTTTGTTAATTAGAATTTGGATTTTTTTTATTCAATTGATAATTCCTTATATATCCTTATTATGTATGAAATGTAACATAAGGAAAATATTTATTGAAAACACCACAACAAACTTTTGATAATCACAACGTCTTTTGTTTAATATAATTTTGCATGCAATACTTTATTATTTCTACTTTATACAAACTCAAGAAAATAGGACATGTTTTAAACTTACCTATCATGGGCGGAATCGCGAAAGACATAATTCCTGACAGGAATCCAACAGTAGCCATGGCCACCGACTGAGCATTGATGTCCACGTACTGTAGGACGAGTACCGGAAAGAGAACGAGTATGCTTCCTGCTGTCATTCCGTAGAGGACGAGTAAGGACATGAAGGAGGACAAGGACGAGGCGAGGGGGAAAAGGGCTATGAAGGCTCCTTGAAGAATAAGCACCAAGCACATGAAGCAAGGGATGGTCATCAGTTTTTTGTCTGTCACCCAGCCGAACCCTAGGCGACCTGTTGGGAATGATTGCATTTAGAATAGTATTGGATAGAGGTTTTATAAGTGACGCAGAATAAGTCATCCTGCAAAAGCAGCAACAAATTGAAAGTGAATTGAGACTGTCATTTTGATTTTCAATTTTATTCTCTACATGATTTTGATTAAAAAAAAAAAAAAAAAAAATATATATATATGTTTAACCATTAAGAGCCACGAAACACTGAATGTCAAATAAGGAAAGAAATTATTTTTTTTGTATTCCCTTCAAAATAACTTGAAGCGAAATAGCTACGTTTTCAATTGGATTGCTCAATTAGTCTGTTTTAGTTTAATAATCGGATTGTGTATATAAGGTGAAGTAAAATATCCAGTTTTTCGAAATTCCAATTATCAGGAGTCTGAAAACTTATACTTTGAGATTATTAGATCAGATATAAAATTTAAAATAAAAATCAGTTAATATTTTCCGGTGCCCAAGCCATTTGACAATTCATGCTTTTTTAAGAAAATTTATGTTACACACAAAAAATCAAAACAAAATATTTATGGCAATAGAGTCGATTTTAATTTGGTGCTATATGAATAAACTAAAACTTAAAGAGTAATATTTTATTGTTATAAGTTTCGAGATGTCTCAAAGTAAATTTCTGATAAAAAGATTATTTTCAGAAGACAAACCTTTTACACGAAATATCTGTAGCTGTTTAATTTTTTTTTTTTTTTGATTTGTTCATTAAATTATTTGACTATACTTTAGTATTTATAATGGTAATTCAAATTTCGCGAGCGTTTATATCTCATTTCGTATAATCTGTAAAGTATTATCAAACAAAAATTTGTGACTCCTGTTTATTAGAATTTGGATTTTTTTTTCTATCTATCCTATTGTGCGAAGTGAAGGCTAAGTGGGTCGGTAACCGTTTAGAAATGAACATTCATTTTGCTGCTTTTATATAAGAGTAGACTTTAAATAATCCCAGTATATTTGAAATAAGTAATAATAGGTGGCTTTCGCTCATGTGCAAAAATAATGAATATGTGATAATCCTCTATGAACCCGAATTTTAAAGGTGTGTCCTATTATTTTGGCAGAAATAGGCCCAGCAACAGTTTCTTTAAAACGAAACCCCTATAATACACATCAAATGCTCGAATAATATGATGATGGAGAATGCATCATCCAATGTCTCGGAAACTACATAGTAAATTTCATGTATATGATTTTCACTACTAGCGTTGATGGTACTGGCGAAGATATAAACTCTTCATTCGACGGTTGAACAACTCAACACTCAATCTTATAAATAATTGAAATCAATCGATTTAAAATGAAAGTGAAGTTATCAACATCTAAAAGATAGGAGTCAGGTGTAATAGGTGTACACAAAATAAATCTTGTTAGGTGAAACCATTCAGATAATTGAAGAACATTGCTGTAATAAAGGAATGTTCGATGGCACAACAATTAAAACTATTGAAATTAAAATAATTAATAAATTATTTTTTGCATTTTTGCACGTTTTAGTACACCTACAGACCAAGCATATTCAAATGATACCTTGATAATAAAAATAAGTTGAATAGTTAAGAAGACGTAACCTTCCGTATTAAATGTATATATTTTGTTCTTATTACTATAGTAGCCAAATTTATTTCTTTAAATAATAAAAAATATATTTTTATTTAGAAACGTCCCTGATTGCTGCCTTCCAGTCAATTTTTTTTATTGTAGATACTTGCTGTAGTTACATCTAAGCTAAATAAAGGTACTGGAGCACAAAAGTAACTCGTAAGCTTACCAAACAGATCTCCAATGGCCATGGCGTTTATTAGGTACTTCCCATCTGATTCCGGAATTCCTTTGTCCTTGCTGTAGTCTACCAGAACAGTCAGGATGGGAATGAAGATGAGGATGTAGGTCGACATGCACACGCTTATGAGGACATACACTGGGTTTTGGTAGAGTATGGCGATGCTCTTAAGACTTTGGGAAATGCTCTGCGTATTCTGGTTGCGAGCCGGGGCCTTGGTTGCTTTAGATAGTGCTTCGGATGGTCCTTCTATTGTATTATTTTGCACTTTGTCGGATATGGTGTGGATTAAGGACTGTTGTGTTGTACTTGAGTGTCCATTCTATGAAAAGAAATTTTTCCCTATAAGGCATGGATAAGTATTTAGTAATAGTGTGAATTTTAACTGAATTTTTGGAGTAGTCTATTTTAAGGTATAAGTATATAATGGAAATTGGGAAATTCGGTGGAAATTGCTATTTTTTTTATGCTAAAATAGTCTCGAACACCGTAGATTTAAAATGGTCCTATGCTATTTATATTATATTCAAAACCCTTTTTAAACTACTTTCATTTTTATGAAGGTACACGTGTTAAAACTACCGCAAACTTTAAACTTGATTTGTGGGGAACTAGTTTTTGTCAGTGTAAGTCTTTTTTCATTAGAGATAACTACAAATTAAATCAAACAATTAAAAATTATTAATATAATTTAAAGTGTAAAATATAAGGCAAAAAATTTACTTGGATCTCATGCATCAAAGCAATAAATAATGTTTACCTAATTTTGAATTTTGAAGAGGATCATTTTAAATACCTTACAAACAAAATTCTACGGAAAAAATATATTTAAGTTTTAATTATAATTTTAGTAGGTTCTCTATAGCAAATCATTGTGTAGCATTTGCAATTAAAAAACTAAAATTCTAAATAAATAAAAATTGAGTTATAACTGGTACAGTTAGAATTAAAATAGGTAATTAAGTTTTAATTAATTATTTAAATAATTTTTTTATGCAAATAAGCTAGTTTTTAAGGGAAGTGTGAAAAACAATTGTGAGGGATTAAAAAAAAATCATTTTTTCCCCAGTGTATACTAAATTTCTGTTACCTTAAACATATAACTAAGGTATATTAATTTATTACGAAGTCTTAAGATAAGTCTTAAAGAAAAAATAGTTTTCTTATATACAGGGTTATTCAAAATGAAGGAGCATATTTTAAATATTTATTTTGAATGTATGGGTGCTACACATAAATATATTGAGGAAAGTTCAAGGTTTTTGTATGCATTCAACGTGAGCCCCATTTGTTGTGCGTCGAATATCGAATCTATGCTCCATTTTTTGCAACACTCATTTGCTTCTTCATTTTGAACAACTCAGTATTAAGAAACTATCAGGTTTAAAAAAAACAAAACATTTGGCTGTGAAAAATTTATTGCATTATTAGAGTAGGAAATTATTTTGCTTTTCATTTGAAAATGTTTTATGCAATATATTCGACAAGATGGAATTTTACTGATTTTTGAACTATTCAAAATAAATAGTATTTCATAAAAGGAGCCGAATTGCTTCAGAAACTATAAATAATATGAATAAAAAAATATAGTGGCCACTTTTAAACAACACCACTTTCAGTTCTTAGATCGTATATCTGATTAAACATCAATCCCGAATTTATAATATTTTACTAGTTCTTTAAAAGTCTTATAAAGCGAAGGCACACTCTTAAGAGATTTTTTTTTTTACCAAGATTTGACAATGATCATGATAAACATAACCAAAATCTGTACCTCAGCCTTTCAGCAAGCCATAGATCTAGTACAATATTTTCCAAAACCCATTGTCATCCTAAATATTATCTTGAAACTTATAACTTTTTTTTTTGTCGTTTTCAGCAATATAGCAATGAAGTTAATTTTAATGCGCGCAATCAATAGTAATTCTAAATTTTATTCGCAAAATAAAAATAAACATAAAATATTTTGTAGTTTTCGGGTACAAAAGTCATCACTATTTTCTACAAAGAGAATATAACCTTTAAATCTAATTGCAAAAATGTAGCGGTATTTCGTCTCTGAATTTCGATTCTTATATTTTAATAAAGTTGTTCTATCTGCCATGCCACATTGCAAACATTTCTAAGTACTAGTTATTTATCGAAAGACTAACCCTCGCCATAAGTCTAGCGCTGTCAGTAGCCATGGAAACAAGATTAGTTTCATTTTCCACTTGGGGATTTTATAAAAAAACATCAACTTTGCCTCTCTGATGGTATAGTTGCTCCCTTCAGAATGTTTAGATAGTATAGGTCACATTAGAAATCATCAACATTGCCTCTCTGAATGTCCTGGTGGTTTATTAAGAGAGTTGCTCCCTTCAGAATGTTTAGATAGTATAGGCCACATTAGAAATCATCAATATTGCCTCTCTGAATGCCTTGGTGGTTTATTAAGAGAGTTACTTCCTTCAGAATGTCTAGATAGTATAGGTCACATTAGAAATCGTCAACATTGCCTCTCTGAGAATGCCTTGATGGTTTATTAAGAGAGTTGCTCTTTTCAAAATGTTTACATAGTATAGGTCACATTAGAAATTATCAATATTGCCTCTCTGAATGCCCTGGTGATTTATTAAGAGAGTTGCTCTTTTCAAAATGTTTAGATAGTATAGGTCACATTAGAAATCATCAACATTGCCTCTTTGAATGCCTTGATGGTATATTGGCGAAGTTCCAAAAGGTTTATCAAAATAGATTGATTCAAGTAAACGATTTGTCATCACCAAGACGAATATCGCATTGTAACCTTTTAGGACACCAATCTTCTGCATGTAGCATCCCCTATTCGAAATTGACTAGTCTTTTTTTTTTATTATTTATTGTGACCTATATTACCTAGACCATATGAAGGGAGCTATTCTCTTAATAGACATACAGTAGAAACATCGCTGCGCTCTGGAAAATTTTGTATTTGGTATCTGAAGCAGGGAAGCCAGACGAACACTTTTAACGACTGTACCTTTAATTGCAATTCAGCTCTCCTTTCCGACACCGGTGATTCGTGTACCTTATACAAGGTACAAGTCACGCCATTTTCTGAAGTATTGGCTCTAGTCTTGAGCCCACCTTCTGAGTGGTCAATGACCAGACCTATGTCTCTCTCTTTGTGAAGGTTATCTCTGGACACTGTGCACACTCCCATGCTCTCCACAGGACAGTTGCTGAGGGAAGTAGTCCTCGCCAACTTCCTGTCCACCACCTCGTCTTCTTCCGTGGTGATGTGTTCTGCATTCTCAACAACCACAGTGGCAACTGTTTCAATAGATGCTGCGTTTTTGTTCTTCTGTGACTCTGAAAGGTGAAGAAATAAATTTGTTTGGGACATTAAAATACAGGATGGTTGTAGTTAGATTTAAGCTCTTAAAAAGCTTAAAAAAAGTAACACTCGTCAGAATGATTTGGAATTCGAATTGTATATATGCGAAGAAGGGCAAAATGGCGTAATAAATATAATAGTTCGAAATAGTTTTGTTGCATAAGTAATGTTGAATTTATAAACGCGCATACGTAACTTTAAACACATGTACACCTAGAAGTGCAAATGTTCAAAATTAATCATGCTTGTACGCTTTTATATGTTACTACCAAGTTGATTAATTTTGATATTATACATTATAACTGGTAATTTTACAAAATAACTATCACTATTGATTAACATGACAAATTATTATCAGTTTCTTAATATTTATTATATTAACCAGTTGTTACACATAATAAAAAAGCCCCATGTTAATAATACATTTTATTCGTTTATGTCAAATTAATCACATTAAGCAGCTGTTATGTATAATAACTGTTACTCAGCTGTAAATATGATTTTTACTTGATTATGCGCAGTCCTATTGTTTATGTTTTCCTATCAGTTGTGCATGCGTATTCGTTTAATGATAACGTACCTTTGGGATTCTTATGTGTAAAGTTTTTTTGCCACCTAATTTTAGGCGAACCTACTTTTCTTATTATTATCCTCAATATGAACATTATTTATAATAGTCGAAGTATTTTGGTTACACTTTATAAAATTATCAGTTAATTTAATAAATCCTATTAAATCAATCATATAAGCTCTTTACAATTGGTATTTTATAAAATAATCGACAAAAGTAATGAATATATTTAAATTGCTATATTAACAAGTCTTTTTGGTTATTTTATAAAACAACCTGAAAATTTACATAATAGCAGATTTATAAAATTAGCCTTAATATATGAATTCTATTTAGCACATTGACGTTTTATTGTGCTAGTGGAGATGAAACCTCAATACCCTAAAAAAAATATTATAATACTAATATCAATTATAAAACTCTAACAATGGTGAATACCTATACTCACTCAGTCTAGCATATGCTTCAGGATGCTCTACCCACTGCGGAGAGGACAACAGAATCGATGGTGGCAGGACATGCATGACAATACCAGCCAGAATTAGGAATCCTCCGGACAGTCCGAATGTGTCCAGAATCCATTCGATTAGTACTGGAAATCCAAGACTCCCGACGCATGCTCCGGATAAAGCTATTCCGGATGCAGTTGCCCTGTATTTCTGGAAGTACTGGTTCACTACCACTTGGAATAAAGTGTTAGCGAAGGCGAAACCCAGGCCTGAAAGAAAGTTTTCGTCCAATCTATCATAATAAAACAAGCTGTGTGTGTCTGTGGATTTATAGACTCCAACTTAAAATTAGCGAAGAGCTCTGAAATTTTCAACGTAAGAAGTTTTGGCCTTCTAATTGTACATATGTCAAACAGAATGTTAAAATTTTAATTAGTTTCTTTTTAATTAATTTTCTTAGTTAATATTTTTTTACAAACTATATATTTTTGTTTCAACGCAAGTAGTTTTGGCCTTCTAATTTTGCTTTCCACAAACACGTGTTAAAATTATCGTAAAGAGGTGTTGTATTAATGGGGATTTTTTTGTTTGTTTCTCAACACGGGATAGGCTTCTAATATTAAGGATTTACTTAGCAATTAGATTTGAATCGAGCTTGTGCTTACGCAGCAATGAACCTTTTAGCGAGTGAAGCAAGTTAATGCTTGCATAACAATGAACCGTTCAACGAGTGAAGTAAGCCTGTGCTTATGTGTCAATGAACTTTTCAGCAAACGAAGTAAGCTCGATTTTGCCTAGCGATGAACCTTTCTGAGAACGAAGAGCCAAAAACTGGGACCTATACACCAATGACAGATTTCCGCAACGCGAGGCCTCACAGCTAGCTAAAATATTGCACATGTTAAAATTTTGTAGTGAAGCACGGGTATTCAGCTAGTATTTAATAACAGATTATTGCAATGTGATGGATAAGGCTTTGTAATGAATTGATATATGTAATAAGAAATGAAGTAATAAAAATATATTGATTTCTTACTAAAGTTTGGTGAAGGCGTGTGAATATTTTGTTTAAAAAAAGGTATTTTGTTCAAAAAAGAGATATTTTGTTTTAAAAAAGCAATTGATTGGTTTCAAGTTATATTACTAGTAAATTATACACTGCTAAATTATTTTACAAATATAGTCAATTTTTAAAAGAGAAAAGTGATATGTTCCTAATAATCATGGAAGTAAAATCCTTTAGTTGATTTCTGATATACAATATATTTGACATAAATAAAAAAAGTGCACAAGAAAGATGTTACTTTTTAAATGAAACGGATGAAATATTTTTATTGGTTAATTCTTTAGGCTTTATCTAACGCATATGCTTGAAATCATTGAATATATTCATCTGAATAGTTTTTGCTTTCTTTCCTGTCTCATCACATACATTTTGTACCATGACAAGTACTTAAAAATGATTAAACAAAACCTTAAATGGTATGTTAGGTTAATATTAATATTGGTCCACCATAGTTTTCATCTATGTTTCTGTGAAGTAAGGTTTCAAGTTAAAGTATGTAAACCCAAAAACATGACAGGTGGTAAATGTTATTTTAACCAAAATCACGAAAACAAGACGAGTGTCATACATCGTCCACACATTGAAAAAAAATTCGCATAAGGTACTGAAGAAAAACTCTTACTACACTTAGTAAATTATCTCACTCAAAATGTTTTTGTGTATTTAAAGTATTAGTAGTAGATAAGAGATTTATAGATATTTCTTAGCAATAAATGTGTTTGAATAATTCCCAACTTAAAAAATTTATCCCTTGTATATCATTACTTACCGTGTATTCCACCCCAGAAGACAGCTAGCCAGAAAATGCTGGGTGCTATACAACACAGCGCCGCCCCTGTTGATGCCACTACTCCCCCACAGAAGGTGACCGTACGAATGCCGAAACGTTGACCTATGATACCTACAAGAGGACCTGCAAAGCAAGTAGAATAAAGCATCTTTATGACTTCTATCCTGGGATGTAAAGCTTATACAATATCTCTTCACCCCCCACCTCAGATCAATATTTCCAGGTCGAACATAAACACATGTATTATGCCATCGACGGGATAATACGCAAGTAAAGTATCGAATTGACTCTCCATTTTCATATTCATCCGAAAATTCCACTGGAAGTTCCATGAAAATTTTAATACCTAAAACTACAATTTCCACAACTTGAGAGCAATTTTAAGTCACGGAGAATTCAAAACAAGCTATTGTTTAAAGCTTTAAAGAGCCATTTATGAATATTCGTAAAATCCTCATTTGCTTTCCTGCTATGGTTAATACCTAATGGCCTGTATCAAATTAGAAGAGGGAGTAGCAAGTTTTTATTTATCATTGCATATTTGAATTTTTTATTGGATGTAGTGAAAAAATTAGTTGAAAATAAATCACTACTCCATAATACGAATCTGTACCAAAATGACTTCAAATGGATTTAATTTTTCAATAAGTTCCTGGCTATCTTGTGTATACAATTTAGCGTTACACATTAGGTGAAAAGTTTAATTTTTGGAAACCTCTTTGACAGTTATTGTTATAAAATCAATTTATAATGAAAATGTTACACCAACAAGCCAGAGTCCTACCAAAATTCAATATAAATAGTATAGTTTATATGGTTAAGATTTACTGTACGGTCCCCCCTGGTGACTTTTTGAAAGTTGGCGATTCGGTGCTGAATGTGGTAACCCACCTCCAAGGTTTTCCGATAACCCTAGTTGCCGTTTGGATTTAACAACACGGCGTGTTTTGACGCCATTTTGGATTTGGCGACACAGTCTTGACATTTTCAAGTTGGCTATTTTTTTAAAAGTTGGCAAGGGGGACCATACAGTAAATTTTAACCGTTTATATTACTGATAAGTACCAATTTTTCAATTTTACTGTGTTCTGGAAGACGTTGTCTGTAAAATTTAAAAGTCTTGGCTTCACAAAATAAAGTAAACAACCATAACACTTTTTGACAAATAGAGAGATTAAACTACATGTGTAATGAAATCACAGAAAAAATTTTTGGTGTAAAATATGACAAGGGGAAGTATTCTTATGTTTGTCTGCGTTTTGATTTTCGTTTTTTTTGGAAGAAGTTCAAAATTAACAAAAAGTTGTTTGAAAAGTATGTAATTCATTTTATATATATTCTTTAGTGCAATATTTTTGGTCATGTTTTGTTAAGCAATCTTTATTTTGTGTCAAAGTACAAAATATGATAAAGTTTTGGAACAAATATAGAAAATGTCATTTGGCTCGATTTTTACTTGGCTGCTGAAATGGTCATCAATGGATACTAGAACATATTTTATTGAACTTTGCCGGCTATGTCGTTGACTGTATGGTTGCTAAAATGGAAAAGTGAGAAGCAGTTTTGAACAGCCAACCTAAGATATTAAGTGATTGCAAGAACACTCGTAAAAAAATACTGCCAAATTAAATCGTGCCAAAAGCGATATACTAGATTTGTACTTGAAATGTTTATGAAATTGTTAGGTTTTCACACTCCTTTTCTTGTTGGATTCTGTGATACTTACGTATTTTCCCTTCGACTCTTGGCGAATTTTTTGTGGGGGACAAAAGTTCGAACCTCCTGCCCTCCTCGGAGGTCCGCTTCAGCACGGACAAGTGTCGAGGTCTTTCAGTGGATGCATGGCGGAACGGCCATCCGTCCTAATCCGCCGTTACAACGGACGCAGGGAATCTGTTTGGCGAATTTTTTGTCGCCAACAAGAAGTTCGTAACGATCGACGGGATAGTACGCAAGTACCAATAATTCTCAACCAAAACTCAAAAGTTTTAAAAAGTAATATTTGACTTAAAATGTATAAGGGATTGAAAGTGAATTAGATTATGCTAAAAAAATAAAGGTTATATTACCTGACAAACAACGAATAGCATTTCTAACTGTAAATGGCAATGTTGCTTCTGCCCTGGTCACACCATAAGCATCCAATACAGCTACATACAAGATACCAATCATACGGGATAAGCCGGACAATATCATATTGATAATACATGCCGAAAAAGCAACCACCCATGCTCGTCCTTTATCTGGTTCTTCTAAGTCAACCATTTTTAAACAAAAAAAAAAATTATGTACACATTTGAAAATGAAATGAGCAGAAATTCATCGGAAGTCACAACATAACTGTGGTTAACACCTATTTTTTATGTTCCAGCACAAGGAAGAAATGTTCAAGAGGTAACTTTCCATTGTTTACGCAGGCCTTAGAACCAAGTCCGGAAACATTGGGCAATGAGAATAAAATACAAGTGTTAGTCATAAATTTGTGCCATTATCACTTTTAAATCTTGCACGTGATAGAATTTAGCTTAGGATCTTAGAGATAACTTCTGAACATCTTTCAAGTTCAAATCAGAGAACAAAGTGTTTTTAAAAATAAAATTAAAATATGTATGTAATGAATATTAATATAAATGTTGGGAGATTTAAACCACATAAATAAAATTTTTATGCTGATTATATGGACACACAATAACGAATATTAAAAAACAAAATAAATACCAAGAATTTGTTTTCAGAGCTCCAGGTGGACGAGATTAACGGATTGGCGTATTGCCATTTAGGTCATTTAAACAACAATTTACATACAATTGGCAACAACTATGGTAAAAATATAAAATTATAAAAAATATTGGAAGTCAAAATAATCTTTGATGAATTATTTAAAACTGAATCTGCAATTTAATACAGAGCTTATGCATTGCAGTAGATAATAAACCACACGTGTCATTTAATGTCATTGATATTGAAAAGTATTTTTTTTTAAAACTTTCAATTACCCATATGTATACATACGGTAATGAAAGTATAGTATTCGGTCAAAAAAATTGTGATTTTTTTTTTGTATTTCTCCTGATTGCATTTCTCCTGCACATCTTGAAAAAAAGTAATAAGGAAAAAATATCTGTCTATGTGTGTATATGGTCAGCTTAACTCCGTGACAAATTGACCTACTATGTTCAAATTTGGTGTGGGGGTTGGTGATGGTACAGGGACCTACTACTCAGGTTTCCGTCAAAATCGTGCATGCGCATAAGGTAGCTGCTATTAAAAAAAAAAAAAAAAAAAATAATCATGTTTTTCAGTATTTGCTAAAAAACAGCTCTAACGATTTTGTTCAAAATCGCTATTGCCTCTTAAGGTGTTTTAAGCATCCTCACCTCCGAAACTTCCGTAAAAATGCTTTAATGGCGTCAAAAGTTGAAAAACGAATGCCTTTAACGCAGAGTTCTCTTTCTTTAAACATACCTAATCAACGACCGTTTTTTCTTTTCTCCTCAGTTTCACTTACGAGAAAGGATAATATAAGAATTATTGAAAAGTATATGGCCAAAATCATAATTTTGGCGAAGATTTTTTTTTTTAAAGACTCCATACAAGATTTATTGCAAAAAATATCGCCAAACTGGCCATTTTTGTTAAATGAATGATGAAATATAAAACCACGTCAGTATTATAGTGTAATTGAAAGTTGTGCGATGCTCCACACCCCTAGTTTATCTCAGAAAAAAAATTTAGTATAAGTACTATTGGGAAATTTTACAAGAGAGAAAAACTGAATCCAATAGCCATTTGATGATATTCGTGTATAGTAGTTTACTATAAGAAATATTACATGACATAACACTTAACCACATAAAGATGGCACCTTTTGGGAACTCAAAAAGTCATTTGTCAATTTCTATGAAGGAATTCTGTGTGATTTGGCATTTTTGTTCAAATAAAATTCTCCAACCTTATTGCAATGAGAACTATACTTCATTGTCACCATTTTAAAGAAATGAAAAACTTGAGTTTTTATATAGGGTGAGTTTAAAACCGTCCCGCACTTCAAAGTTTACTTGTCCGTAAAAGTACCAGTTTAATAATTTATATTAATTCAAATTATGACGCATATTAGTTAAAATGTTAACTTTTATTTTTAGCAGACAAACTTTAAGTGTTACAATAAATATTCGAATTTACGTCCTTTATTGCTGATACAAAATTTTGTTCGTTTTACCAAATTTCGCGAGACTCTCAGGAGTTCTTAGATATTTGAAGCCACTATCTTATAGTCCCTTGAAAAGTTTATACTTTTTCTCGTGGCGGTGGTGTGATAGTGAAATTATTATAAATCACATATAACTTTTTGAAAGGTTGTTAATTTCTCCTTAGCGATTTATTAACACGGCTTATTCAGCTATTTTTTTAATAGTCAAAAGACCAGTATTTCGTTCATAAATAAAATGACCGGTTAATGTGATGTATAATTTTTTCACAAATATGTGCAAATGTTCTTCCCAATCAGTGATGTTGGAAAAAATTATCTTGAATTTGCCGCCAAACTTGTTTTGACGTAATCTATTTCCGGATAAAACAATTCTCCTATCACCAATAATAGTTCTAGTAAAACGATAAGTGTCATCTGATTCGCGATACCCGGAAAAGATAATTGTTTTTATCAGTTTACTATCACCACAATTTCCAAAGTTAGTTACTCGAACGCCACTCAATGAACATAACTCGACATGATTTAAAAATTGCGACAGGTATTTCTCAAGACAGAAGAATAATTTGGAAAATGTACCAGTACTCAAATTGTAAATATTGCTGATATTGAAAGCGGCCATCGAACCTATATTGTGCAATAAGTTGAAACTTAGTGCTTCTTTATTTATATTTAACTCAAAATTTTACTTATTTGCCAGCTGTTTTCTTTACCTCTATACTAAACCTCAACGGAATCTTCAAATATGCTGTGACCTGTTTTAATGTGATGAAAGTTAAACCACTGTGCGAGCATGCACAATGCAACTGAAACTGAATTATTTTCAATACTATTCTTTATTTAAATGACTGTTATCCAAGTGCAATGATTAAATTAGAAGAACCAGACAAGGGGAGAGCGTGGGTGGTTGCCTTGGCAGCGTGTATCATTAATATGATACTGTCGGGCATTTCTAGGATGGTCGGTATCTTGTATGTAGCGGTAATAGAGGAATATGATGTGACTAGGAGTGAAGCAACTTTGCCATTTACAGTCCGAAACACTGTTCGCTGTCTATCAGGTACTGTTTTTATTTTTATTTTGCTTGTTTTAGTGAGTGGTTTTGTTTGGTTTGATTGTAATTTAATTCACTCAAGTTGAGAATAGGAAAAAGACTTTTTAACGACCATATGACAGAACATCCAATTGTGTCTGTACATTTCTGTGCTAACCGTATTGTCTTGCCATAAATACAGTTTGTAAATTAATGGTTTTCCAAATGTTTAGTTTTTTATGGATCACTCTAAATAATTATCCATTAATTATGCTTTAAAAATCCATTTATTCTATTTTCTAGGTCCTGTTTTGGGAATTATTGGGGATCGTTTTGGAATTCGCACAATAACATTTTTTGGAGGTATTTTGGCATCTGCTGGAGCTGCGCTTTGTTTCGTTGCTCCTAATGTATTCTGGCTGACTGTCTTCTGGGGTGGTATGCACGGTAGGAAATATACTTTTTTGTTATTTATATTTATTTTTACCTTTCATTTAATATATGTTTTGTTTAAGATGCGAAATAATACCCTGAAGCATAGGTGTTTTTTTATACAATACCATACAATACGTGGCAATATAATTTAACAGAGTACAGTACATAAAGTACAGTACAAGATGATACGACACAACATTCAATACAATACAATACAATACAATACAATACAATACAATACAATACAATACAATACAATACAATACGATACGATACGATACGATACGATACGATACGATACAATACAATACAATACAATACAATACAATACAATACAATACAATACAATAAAATACAATACAATACAATACAATAAAATACAATACAATACAATACAATACAATACAATACAATACAATACAATACAATACAATACAATACAATACGAGTTTTTGATAATACCTGATAATTTGAAGTTTTAAAAAAAACTTTAAGAAGCTGAGTAATTATTTACACAATTATCAAAAGACTAATAGGATAATTTTTTTCTTTTCTTTTCTAATAAAACGTTATGCAAAGTCCTGTACTGCTTCTGAAGTGCCCCACCACATATGTATCTCTAAACCATAAACATGAGCAGGTGATATCACTCGTTGAGTTTTCAAAACACTGTTTAAGGTTTGGAACTATTCTATGGAAAAAAATCCATCTAGTCATTTTAATGTCAACAGAATGAAGACGAACTACTGTAATTAGTCATTACTTGCAAAATGCGATATAGCTGCTTTCAGTAAAATTTGCTATTGCATTTACAAAATAAATTCTTCTTATAAATGGCGTTTAACAACTACGAATAACTTAATTTAAACCATTACATGACTGATACATCATTTCAGGTCTGGGGTTCTCTTTGGCCAACACACTGTTCCAGGTGGTGGTGAACCAGTACTTCCAGAAGCACAGGGCCTTTGCATCCGGAGTAGCTTTATCCGGAGCATGTATAGGAAGTTTAGGATTTCCTGTCCTTATGGAGTGGATCTTGAACACATTCGGATTATCCGGGGGCTTTCTGATCATTGGAGGAATGGTGATGCATGTCCTGCCCCCATCTCTCTTACTGTCTGTTCCCCAGTGGGTAGAGCATCCAGAGGCATACGCAAGGTTGTGTAAGTGCAGATTTTATTTTTTGTAATTTACATTGAGTAAGAAATGGGTTGTTAATTGTCACTTGCAACTCTGAATTAAATAAAAGGAGAAGGTAGACTCTTTTAGAATACCCTATAAAATTTTGATAATAATTTAACTTAATCACACATTTTATGAAGTGTTATATTTATTCTTAAAGTACTCTAAATAACAATTCACATGTCTCTCTTAAAAATGTCTTTCCCAAATTGGGATTGAATTTAATTCGAAAGGAAGTAAAACGTTTTCGACATTGCTTTTTCATTTCCATTATACCATTTAATATATCTGTACTATATAGAGCTTGCACGTTTTTTTAGTATCCTCTTAATTTATTTTGTCCCGACTTTTTTTGTTCCTTTAAAAAATTGGCTACTAAATTTGTTTTAGGTCTTCTATACCGTTTGAGATATATCCATACAAAAGTTGTGTATTCTTCAAAATATGGCTCAAAGTTGGTGGAAGGACAGCAAAAAATATTTCGATAACTGTTTTCATGCTAATAAGGCAATGTGAAGTTAAGAAGAAAATCCAGACTTTAAGTTTTGGTACTACGAGTGTAACTAATGGTTGCGTATAAGAGGTATGCATTAATTTGGAGAAAAAAAATTGGACGAACTATAGTGTCTAGGCCTACTGGCACCATGTCATGGAATTAATATTGGCAAAGTTATTTAAGTTGTGCCATGGACCTTCTTTTTTCAAAGGGGTTTCCCTCTTCAACAGACTTAATACCGTTTGGAAAAGACTTGCACAAATAAGCTTTCAAATTAGAACTGAAAGAAGCTAAAAAGTTTAAATTAACAAAATAATGCAAACCATTGTACTACAAAGAAAGCTTAGCACAAGAGTCGAAATGAGTTCATTCAAATTTGTTGTTTAATCAAAAAAATTAAGTATACTTTGACTTACATCCTTAAAAAGTGATGCCAAGTTAATTCTGAAATCTCCACTCAGAGTTTTTTTTCCCTTCATAACAAGTCATTCATAACAAGAAGACCCAAACTCACAAGTGTTGACAAATTGTCAAGGTATTTTAAAGTCATTTTAACTTTATTTAATTTTTTTGTTTATTTTAATTTGAATATTTTTCAGTAGATTAATACGTCAACCTTGTTGATCTCTCTTGCATCTTTGATAACGTTTATTTTAGTGTTCACTGTCTCCTGGTAAGTTAGAAAAGTTTTCCAATTAGTATATATTTTTTTTATTAAAAAGGAGAACAACAGACGTCATCACAGAGAGGCTTTCTTCTCAGTCCATGACCTCAACCTTTTCAATGTTTTGTTTGAAAAATTCAAAGCCAAAATTTGTAATATCAATAAGTAACTACTATAAGAGCTACCTTGATCTATGACTCACTAACTGTCTCATTCTGTAAAGTTGTAAGTTAAATTTTGACCGATCATTGATGAAACTTTTTCCTGTTGCCAAAATTGTTTCAATCGGAATAAATAACGATAATTGCACGAGAATGCATAAATTAGTTATGTTGCCCAGTCAATTCAACGATGCGTTGCTTAGTAACGCTGTAATTGAAAGAATTTTAACCGGTCATCATTGAAACTCTTTTCTGTTGCCAAAATTGCTTCAATCAGAATAAATAAAAGATATTTAGATGTGAAAAGTACAAATTTACGTTTACTTTAAGTAAACAAATTTTAAAACATACTTTTCTGCACATTTTGCTGTTAGGGATGTGTTTTTATTATTTAAAGTTAGATGCAAATACCAAGCACACGCTGACAACAGAATCGACGCTATGTTGATGATTAGGAAGATAATTGATTTGATTGATGGTAACTCTCAAATCTATTGTAGTACCGATTCTATTGTCAGTGAAGATCCAAATTTAAACTGGAGCAGATATACCTTCTATTACTTTACTGAACCTACTAAATTGCACTGGAAAACTGTAAAGTGAAACAAGTTTGTTAAGTTAAAAAGCGATTTTTTTTTGGTCCCAATAACAAAGTACTTGGTTTGACTATATAAATTTACAACGCTTACACTTAATTTATTAAATTGCTTAACTTAAATATCCTACTACTAGCTGACCGATGCAGCACACATCTTGGCTGTAAAATGAGCAACATGAGCCAGAAATTTAATTATTGTGTGTTACTTTTATTTCATAAACAACGCACTTTCAGGGTCCCTACAGAACAAAACTTCCACATCTGTCAAGACCCAAATCTTCTCGGTTCAGGAAAAATATACAGAAATCTGTACTGAGAAGGAAGAAATGGTAAACAGGAGGGTGGCCAGGACAATGTCATTGAGCAACAACCCAGTGGAGAGCATGAGGGTGAGCAAAGCATCCAGTGATCACCACAGGGAAAAGGAGAGCGGGCTTATCTTCGACCATTCTGGAGAGTTTGCCAAAAGGAGGGCTAGCGTGACTGGTGTTCTGTACAAGGCACAGAATGTGTCACTGATGGACAGTGAGTTACATGTAAGACCTTACTGTTATTGTTATTATTAGAAGAGCCATAAATGCACACACATGTGTACATTTTCTATAGTACACTTTTATTTTTTTAGAGAATATAAGATTTTCTCGCTTAAAGACCTTCAAGTTTTTTCCTTCATACATCTATGGTTACTAAGGCTGTTACCGCGGAATGTGTGATGTTCGATTATGTTCTTGAGCTAATTGCGTGTGTCTTGTTCCCTCCAGACCCTTACATGCTTATCATCGGGTTGTAGAGCAAATCTGGACTAACTTGTGAACATAACGTTGCCCCAATTAGACGCAGTGCAATTCAAATACTGGCGGAAGCAGTTTAATCCTTCTTCTTTGGATTGGACGGATAAAAGAACACAAATTCGTGTTTTCCGGGCGTACAGACCATTCATGTGCAGTCTTCGATGAAGAGTGGTGATCGTCTTACCGAAGGCCTCTGCAATCATAGTTGTCATACGTGTGGAGGGAGATCTTCGATTCCGCTTGACTATAGCAGCAATACATAGATCTTCCGCGGAGGTCGTAACCCTTGGACGACCAACTACAGGTCTTCGGACAACTGTTTGGCTGGTTTGGAATTGTTTCCATAATCATGAAATGATGGAATGATGAACGCCGAAGAAGAGAGCAACATCTGTGATAGACTGTCCTGCTTCAATGCGTCTGATAGCCCGCCAGCGATCAAAATCTTCCATTCGTCTTCTGGAAGCCATAGAAACACGTTTAGTTTGGGAAAAAAAAAAAAAAATCGTACGAATATTCTAAACATCTTTCATCAGCACTTACATAATACAACTCCTGTAACCCTTTACAATACCGACTTCTTATACGACTGCCTGTTTTGCATACTTATCGACTCGAAACCGTGATTGGCTTTTACCCAAATCTATTTGCATACTTCCTTATACCTTTGCAGCAAATTTCAGCTTCTATAATTCAAATTGCCATACGGAAATTAACACTTTTCTCACCGTGCTTAACTTTTGGAAGTGAGTGTATAAGTCAAGTACGATGAATTTTTTAGCCTTTTTTGAAGAATCAGGGAATTTTCACTTGATTGCTTTTGTACATTGCCATCCATTTAATTGGTTTAAAATGTATTTCTTTCGATCTAAGCTTTGCTATTAACGTTTTTACAATGTTTACTACTGATTTTTCTTTTTCGAAACCATTTAAGGTGTAAACACGTCTTTTCAGAAAGAATACACCATTTCACCGAGTGTAACAACCTATGGTATTGCAGGAACAAGTGTTTCAACAACATCTGGCCAGGTACAAAATGAAATAGCAGACCAGTCTGAAGATCCATACAGTCCAGTCAAAGCAAAATCTAGAAACAAAAGTCCCCCAAGTGTCTCTCAGAGCCTCAGAAGTATGGCCATGCTTTACACCAGCCCCACTTATATCCTTATAAGTGTATGCATGTGCACGTACGTCTTCATTTTCATCCCTATTCTTACAGTTCTTGTGGACTATGCCAAAGATAAGGGGATTTCGGATTCGTATGGAACGTTACTCATTAACGCTATGGCTGTTGGGGATTTGGTTGGTAAGTAGTTGGTTGTTTTGTGCTGTTATAGAATAGTAAAAATAGTAAAATAGTTTACAATTATTAAAACAAAATTATTTGCAGCTAAATATCCAACTATTTCAGACACACTAAAAACGAAATAATTGACAAATGATACATTATCATTCTATTGTAAAAAGCGAGCTAACGAGCTTAAAAAACAATTAAAAAATGATAGCATAAAAAATGTAAAAAATTAGTTAATGAAGCAAGAACAAAACAAATCGTTTTAAAAAATAATTATAAATAAACTTCTTCATTAAAATTAAAATAATTAAGTTCTAAGGTTTTCATATAGACTACCCTTAAATTGGACCATGTAACATGTAGTCCGGTCGCATATATCGATTATTTTAATGTGAAAATCACCATAAAGTACTATTTAGAAATATTCTAATTTCATGATCTGTTCTTTGCTGAACTTGAAACTTTTTGTCAGCATGAGTGTGTAAAATTTACTTTAATGTAGCATGTTATAAATCAAATGCATGCTAATGGTATAAAGTTGCGATATTTCTACCAATATTTTTAACGAAGACATGTATTCATTTTATGACAAATAAATAATTGTTTCTCTTACAAAATGGATTTGTAGCACTTATACTGCAATGTATTTCATAATTGTTGGTATTTTTCAGATGATTTTTTTTTAAAAACTTATTTATTTCTTAGTATAACTCCAATGCAACCACTTACACTATTGTTTAAGCTATGGTACAAAATTCCTTTAGAAAAAAGCTAAAGTCTCAACTTTTGTTTTAGCGAAGTCCTAAAATGGTTACGAGCTGAATTCAATCACTCTTAATGTTCAATATGAAGTAATTAAAAACTTTTTTACTACAAAATCATTTGATGAGCTTTAAATATTAAGATATTTTATAACAAACATCAGCTGGATAGATACTTTTCATTCATCATCTTGTTTGTTCTTTTAGGTTAATGACTAATCCTCGGGGAACAAAAATGATGATTTTTCAAATTTCGTGGCTTAATGTTTTATCAAAAGAGCTAAATCACTATTTGCGATTTTAGCATTTAAGGAAATTCTGTAGCATTTTGCTAGGAAAAAAAAAAAAAAAAAAAAAAAAAAAAAAAAACTACAGCTTAATCCTTTACTTATCACACATTCCTTTCCATTACAGGCCGCCTGGGCTTTGGTTGGGTGACAGACAAGAAACTGATGACCCTTCCCATGTTTATGTTCTGCGTTTTAGTGCTTCAGGGTACATTCGTCGCCCTTTTCCCGGTGGCCTCGTCATTCCCCTCCTTTGCCACTGTCCTCGTCCTATACAGCATAACAGCCGGTACTCTGCTTGTCATTTTCCCAGTTCTCGTCCTACACTATATAGACATCAACTCGCAGTCAATGGCCATAGCCTGCGTTGGATTCTTATCTGGGATAACTTCTTTCGGGATACCACCTATGATAGGTAAGGCTTGATTGGATAGTGTTTATCTACGTTGCATGTAATACAAGTCTGATCCTTTGTAATACAGTTACGGTCTTTATATATGTAGTATGCTGTATTACCTTTACCCCAGTAGCACAACAGCGCTTGCCAATATTGCTTTACATTGGCCAATGCCAATGTGTAACGTTACATATCGGCCGTTATTAAAGATATTTGCCAATATCATCCAATGCTAGTTAAAATGTACTGGAAGTTTTGAAATGTTGATTGAAAGCTTTAAAATTGAATTCTATTCTGTATAAGAAATAATGCTGACCAAAAAGTATGTTTTGTGATATTTTTGAGATGTTTATTTTATAAAGATCGTGTATTTTACGGTACGGTTTTCCAGTTACGGTCAGAATGGCTAATCTTCCAGAACCCCTGTGTCCGACATTGACCACTACTTGTGCTACCTGAGTAGTTAAATTATGGTCCACTTTATGATAAAATTATATAGATTTGGATGGGATATAAATAGGATACATGTAAATTTAAGAATGGTTTTTGGAAACGGATATAAAGAATTTGGAAGCTGTTGTAAAATGATAAGATGGATGGGTTACTGAGTATAGGAGGACTAGGTGGGATGCGAACCAGTAATTCAATTTCATTAATAAACTTGTTTAAATTTTAATACAGGTACCAAGTAAAGGGATAATAAGTAATTAATACATACATAGTTTTTTAGCTATAGATATATAGGTGAAACACTACTTTCTGAAACTTAATAATTGAAATATATATTTTTCTTTGCAATATGGTTAAACTGTAAGTAAGGCTTTTAGTGGTAAAGTGTTTTAAGAGGTCGTTTGATCTTGCATTGAAGAACTGTGGAAGAAATCATTAAATTGGCTGGTTGGTTGTTTTCAGATTATCTGGCGCCGTCAGCAACACGAGGGCTATAATGCGCCGAAACATTCGTCATTAGACAAGCCAACATACATTTACAAACACCCATGTCTAACACGGAACTCTAACCCACAACCTCGCGGTATAGAAGCTAGCACGCTAACCACTATACCGTTTGGTCGGCATTAAACTGGCTGGATTTGATTGCCTCATATAAAATCGCATGGCTCAATTTAATGACTGGATTATAGGAATTTTCGGTATTTTTCTAATATCTTGTAACACCATGGTATTCTGTATATATAAGGACTGAACTTTCGTCCTAGTCCTTGTTTAGTAAATCTCTGATCAGATGTGTTTACACGTTTAGTTTTAATTATTAACTTCCTGTGTCTTAATTATATAATTGTAAAAAATGGGTGATTAATTTTGATTAATGATGTTAATGAGAATGAACTTTTATTTTTATTTTGATAGTATCTAAAATAATGTGTTAATCAAGTCTAATATATGAATATAAGGTATATTTTATACTGTAGATTTGATTTTCTATGTATTACGTAAAGTAAACAATTGTACAGTACCGGATTTTTTTTTCTTCTAGGAGAATTTAGGGACAAGATTGGATCTTATGATGGCATGTTCTACCTGACTGGTATTATCTCAATAATTTCTGGAATACTGTGGTTGGTGAAACCGATTGTAGGAAAATTCGATTGTATTAGGAGAAACAAAAATGCTGAAGATACAGAACCAATTATTCCAGATTGTAGTGAGAATGGTTCCAAAGTCATCAATGACAACAATACTAGCTGATAATCGTCAAGTTACCAACAATCAACTATTTTCATTTTCTTAAACTGTTATCTTTAATATTTTATTCGGGTGACACTTCATTTTGTTGTTATTTCCAAACAACATTATCACCAGACTGTTTCAGGTTTTCTAGTCTGAGTAATACGTCAAACAAAAGCTGCCGAGAAAACATTTTAGTTTTTATCTTCAGTAAGATTATTTATAAATAGTGACGTGAAGTTATTCAAAGACGGAACTTTGAAAATCGTCATGTGTGAATGTGAACTTGGAGTTTGTCATCATTACTAACTTATTGATGTCAATGCATGATATCATTGTGAATTACCTTTCTTTTTTCCTAACTTGAGAACATAACAGTGAATAGAAACATAAAAGTCAAACAATTGGATTTGTAATTGATTAATTAATTTTTTTTATTTAAGTATTGTATTTTCGTTACATCAAAATCTTAAATTTTTAACTATATAAATAATACATGTATAAAATATCAAATTCATTTATAGGTTCAAAACTGTCATGTACAACATTGAAAAATTACAAAAATATGTAAATAATATTTTTTTTATATATGTTATGCAAAAATATATCAATAATAATAAAATGTTTCTTAACCTTAACTATAATTTATTTCAAGTTCTAATAAATTACATTAAGCTATCACAGATATACAACAGATGCTAGGATAAGGGATTGTAAAGTACAGTAATAAGAAAAGATATGAACGGTGACTATATCTTGTATTTTAATTAATAAAAAAAAAAAGAAAAAAAAAAGGACAAGTACCGTTGTAATTTTGGGAATGTATTCAATAATTGATAAATCAGTAATAAATGATATATCAAAATAATAAATCGTTTGTTTAAAACTAAACATAAATACCCTACACATTTTGCATTTAACAGCTTTTTAGTAATTAAAAAAAAATCATAAAACAATATTCATTTTTTTTTTTAAATAGAAACATTTGTTTTGCTTGAATTAAATTTATCATTGTAAAAAAAAACCACAGAATTTTTTTCTTTTCCTCATTAGACGTTTGATTTTCAATATTTTAGCATAAATATAAAAAAAAAACTCTACTTTTAGAGACCGCATACTAGATTACAGTTAAATTTATTAAAGTTGAATTGACGTAAAAAAGTTTCAAAGCAACAATTTTAAGTATTCGAGTTATCCATTTAAACTGTTAGAAAAATATATGGTAAAAATTTTATATTTTTCACTAATTAGATTGAGAAAGTGACATATGAATATTGATATGCGTCGCACATTTTGCAATCCATGACTTTTGAGAACTGTTTGTAAAATTAGTTCCTTTGTAAGTTATATTTATTGATCGAACTAAACTCCTGTATAAGAGGCAACACACACGGATAGTAGTGAGAGACGACTTATATCCAATTCCCAGAGTCGGAGCTAAGAAATTTTAGATTTAAGAAATAAATAAACGCAACAGGAATTGTGTGTTCTAAGTAGGAATTCTCAATTTTCAAGGATTCTGTCATTCGCTGTATGGTTGAAATGAATAGAAGTTTTCTTTAAAAGACTATTCTCCAAGGTATTCTCTCTTTAAATTTGGAAAAGTAATATAATTAAAGGTGTTTAGAAATTTTGGCGTAATATTGTCATCATTTAGATCTTTTTTTTTTTGCGCCATGAAAAAAAAAAAAAAAAAAAAAAAAAAAAAAAAATAACTATACAACTAAAATGTCTTCGAAACCATTAAAAGATTACAAAACCTTTTTCCTCATAAATATTTGGAAATTAATGCACTATTCAGAAAGACGCAAAAACACAATTATTAGACAATTAATTAATTGATAGCAAAAATATAGCAAATGTCCATAAAGAATAGTTTAAATTCACGTAAAATGTTTCATCAATGCCAGATAATATAGTGACTTAACAAGTTTGTATTCATATTCATTGTTTCATTACGAGGAAAATATATAGAAGGTTTCAAAAAATAATTTTTGATAATTAAATAAAAAAGAGTAATCCTTTTTTCCCTTATTTTATTAAAACATAAGAAATAATCGTGACCTAATTAACACGAAGTATTTTATCAAACTACTTTGGCACAAACTGCCATATTCCTATGATGGAATCATCGTTCGGATTTTTTTTTTTTTTTACGCACTTGCAATAAAATTGAAGAAAAATTATATGAGAAAAAATTTCTAGACATATATTATTTTTAAATGTTACTACGTATACAAAAATATATCAATTTTTATAAATTGCCATCACGGCTTAAATCAATATGTTTTAAGTCCTAATAAGTCAAATTAGTGCATCAAGCATGGTTATTACGTAAAAAGCTCTTATTTAGGATAAAGAATGATAAGATAAAGGCTTTTTAAGTGCAATAAAAATAATTAATATTTTAAAACTTTATCAAATTAAAAAAAATTTTCGAAGTATTTAATAATACTTAATATTGGTGCATTCAGTGAAATTAAAATAGTTGATTTCCCTTGATATTTTAGTGCTGGGAATCAGTAAAACTGGACACTTTTTGAAATTATTCAAATGTTTTCAACTGTACAAAATGCTTGGAATTACTTTGTATGCTAACACTGGTGATCTAAAATGCTTGAGTTCTATTGTGAATATAAAATTCAAGGGTTAAAAAAAGAAAAAGAGAGAGAAAAAAAAAATGGGATTTAAGAATTAATAGTGTCTGCAGGCACAAAAATTATTCAGATTGTAGTTTTTGGTTCATAAGTGTTTATTAAAATTAAAATTATTTTCTTTAAAACAATACCTCATTTGTAGTTGTAATCTTTTTTAGAACTATTTTTAATTATTTTTTTAAGTATACACAAAATAAATTTATAAACCATGTTTTTAATCTTAAAAGCCGGATCTCTCAAAATGTGCTTTTTTTTGAGTTTGGGGGCACATAACTTAAAATGTATTTAATATAAACGCTTGAAAATTTTTATACATATTTTTCTAAAGTACTTTAACACAAAGAATAAATGATTACTAGCAAACGTTTTTTAAAAAATAATTCTTCTAAAATTTTAGCAATTTTTTAAACATATTTTTAAAATGTGCTAACTTTTTTTTTTAACATTTTTAAGAAATAATAAAAACTTTATGTTAAACTTATGTTAAATTATTTCATTGGGAAAATTTAAGCAAGAGAATTGGGTATTAAATGATATGCCCCTAAAGTTGTTGAATTTAACATGGGCTTCTATGGAGGCGCCGAATCCCCTTAACAATACCTTCTGGATACTTGTCTTTTAAAACTTAACAGAAAAATAAATAACTCGGTGATATGAATTATAAAATTATAGGGTAAACTACTTTTTAAAATAAAACTTTTTTATTTTTAAAAGGCTATTTTCCGCAGTCTTTAGAAGCCCTTCCGCAGTCAAAACTTGCGGTAATGTTTGTAAACAGAATACAAAGGAAACATTTTGTTTAAAAATGTAATTGTCTTTTTGGCCTGTAAAATATATTTTACAGAAGTTTGTTTTCGTTTTGTGCTTAAAGAGATATACTTAGTTATCACCAAGTATTCGGGCGCAATTGCATCACAGGAAGGACTTGAAAAGGGAGACTAAAATTTATGACTTCACCTTGAACATTTTCCTGATTGTTGAATACTCTGCGATTTAGTTCTAATCCCTCAGCAAACATTTCAATGCTAAATCTTCAAACCCTTTCTTATATGGGACATGAAAAAACTGCATGAAAAAAAAAAATAAGTGTGAACACTGTGCCATTGTACACATTTCTAAAGGAGATGCCACATCTCGTTTTGTAAATGTTGCTCATTACCGAAAGTAAGTCCTAAACTAAGCCAAATGGTTGACTTGGAAGAACCAGACAAAGGTCGAGCATGGGTGGTTGCATTCGCTGCATGCCTCATCAACACGATACTCTCCGGGACATCTCGGATGATAGGAATTTTGTATGTAGCAGTCATAGATACTTATGGCGTGACAAGAGCGGAAGCAACTCTACCTTTTACCATCAGGAACTCTATTCGCTCTCTTTCAGGTAAGACTGCTTCAGATTCAGTTATCTTGTGCTGCATATCGTTTTGATAAATACACTGATCAACGAATTAGAATCATGGGAATTATTAAATTGACATTATTTTAAAAGAATGAAAATTCGGAAGGTGGCCAGAGTTAAAGAGGCCCGAGTCTCAGATTGTTAAACCTAGTTTCGAATGATCGATTCCAAACTTATGTTTTGCAAGTATTCTGGGGTTTCTATTACACTGGTCACCCTGTAAGAACAAAAAGATTGTCATACGGACATGCGATTTATTAGAAGGAGTGACTCAATTAGGTTTTGGTTACGTTTTTGTCAGTCAAAACCCAATGTAGTCCCTTTTCTTCAGTGCTGTTTGTTTGAGAGTAAGTCTATCATGGTGTTGACTAATTGGCTTGTAATACAAAATTTCTCTCTTTTACTGGAACCGTTGGTTATGTTTATAATTTTTAAATGCTTTCAAAATATCTGCTTTCTGAAACTATGAGAGATTTTTTTTGCAGATGCTCTCATGCCATATAAATGTTTTGCATAAACACATGCCTCAAACAATATTTAAATAAATGTTTAAGGATATCCTATTCATAGCAGTCTTGAACATAAATTGTTGCCATAAACTATTTTGATTAAACCCGTGTACCGGTGCAGAGGTATTTTTTAATGATAAATTAATTTGTGTTGGTAAAAAATGATCAAATTACACCAATCTGAATTACATGTGCAATCAGAAAGGGAAGATGCATTTTTTTAAGCTCTTGCATGAAAAATAAATCCAAAATTGTTGGGAATTAATTAGTTTTAATTAGGTACAGAAAAACTTTATAGTTGATTTATTTCTGAAAATAATCCATCCCAGACCTTCGGGTCATTTTGCTGAGGAATATTATAATATTTTATTTTAACGTCACAACTTGATGAATATATTGCAGCATTAGAATATAATAAATTTAACTACTGTAATTAAAAAGGAAAATAAAATCAGGAACACTTCCTTTGAGGTTCTTAGCCAGTTGAACTCCCAATGAGAGGCAGGTAGGGACTACATTTTTCATTCTATTTTATTTTCCTTTTTGATTACAATAGTTAAATGTATTGTATTATGATTTAGTATTTCTTACAGTCGTGTTGCTAATGTGTGGACTATAGATTTATCTGTTTTTTAGTAAATTCTATCATTTGGATTTTTCATACAATTTTTTATTGGAATATAGTATATTATAGCACCGTAATATAAAATAGCTTTTATTTTAAACCTTTGAAATTTAAAATCTTCGAAAGCTTTGAAATTTATTATCATCATCACTATTCGACTTCTTCCGCTTCCTAACTTAATAATGATGATAGTAATAATAATAATAACAACAATAATAATTACTAATTATAATATTTATTTAATATTATTAATGATTATTATATTATTAATTATTATAATATTATTAATTATTATAATATTATTAATTATTATAATATTATTAATAATTATATTATTATTATTATTATTATGATTATTATTATTATTATTATTATTGTTCTTGTTATTATTATTATTGTTATTATTATCACTAATTATCATTATTATCAATTATTATAATTATTAATAATATTATAATAATTAATAATATTAATTAAATATTATGATTATTAATAATATTAATTAAATATTATCATTATTAATCATATGAATTAAATATTATAATTATTAATCATATTAATTAAATATTACAATTATTAATCATATTAATTAAATATTATAATTATTAATAATATTAATTAAATATTATAATAATTATTATTATTAATAATAATAATAATTAGGATTATTTTTATTTTTCTTCTGAGATTTATTATTAATTTTCATCTTCTAATTATTAGCACTTTCTATTCTACAGGTCCTATTGTGGGAATCATCGGCCAACGCTTTGGTGTTCGGACAGTGACTTTTTACGGGGGCATCGTGGCTGCGGCAGGAGCAGCTCTGTGTTCCACCGCCCCCAACGTACTCTGGCTGGATGTGCTGTGGGGAGGAATGCATGGTAAGGAAATTGTTTCAGGAAAATATATATTACATCATATCATACTACCTTTTTTATATACATTTTTAATTAAACATTTCATATCTTTATTTTCCATGAAAGCAGATTTGACTTTGTATACTACTTTGCTTACCACTTGATATTGCTTTGTAACACAAATAATAATGAATAAAATTAAACTCTTCATTTAGTATGCCTTAATATACCATCGCTGATGAATGTGGACACAGTTTGAAAGATAATAATTTTTAAACATCATGATTCAAATAAAAAGATTTCTGCTTTAAATTTTTCTTGATTTGGATAAAACAATTAGTGAAACCTCGTGCTTTAATTTGTGCTCGATTTTTCAAATGTTCAATTAAAGTAAAAATAAATATATGCAACTATAAATTACAGTATTAGAAAGAGTTGATCTTATGAGGTAAAAAAAAAGTTTGTATAAAAAGGGTTTAGTGCTACAAGGTATAAAATATGTGACACATATTTTTTTAAATCACTTAATTAAAATTAGATACTTTACCATAAAATATACAAATAAATACAAAAGTTTTTTTGAACAGAAAATATATCTATATCTATATCTCTTCCTCGTATTTTTATTGAGAAGATTTCAAAAACTTTTCTGAGTGAACATTTTAATTGGTGAGTTTATCACATATAATTGTTTTTGGGAGATATCACTTCTTTTTGTACCACTTGATATGTTCTGTGAGTAAGATATAAGGTCGAGATAAATATTTTATTATGAATAAATATTTAGTCACTCTCAGCACAAAGACTTAAGCTAAAATTATACTAGGTTCAAAAAAACCTTTTGCTGAACGTTGAGAGAAGCAATATCTTGATGAAATATTGTAAAGAGTGCTATATTCGTCTCAAAATTTTAGAAAATGTTATGCCCCCTTGTAATTTTTAAACACTTTGACATTAGATTGAGACTTGACGTTTTAAGTTGCATTTTGGTTAATTTACTAGTATTAAGATTCTTCCCTATTACAGCAAGAAAAAAAAAGTGTTTCGTAAAAAAATAAAAATATGCACGTTTTCGTTTTAACTAGTGAACCAAAACAATGATTCACTAAAAAATAAGTGCTTCCTTTATGCGTATAATACTATAGGAATACTTGTAAAGAAACTTAAAAAAAAAAAAAAAAAAAAAAAAAAAAAAAAAAAAAAAAAAAAAAAAAAAACGGTCTGTAAAATAACTTTCACTTTAAGTTCCAAAAATAATATTTGCTATTACTATGAAAGAGATTTAAGATTATAATTAATCCATAATAATATATTCTCCAAAAATTTTAAGAAGCAATTAGGAGACATATAATCCTGTGCTTATTAAATTTTCATACTAAATGACATCTCCGTCTTTCCACCAGGAGTGGGTTTCGCTTTCGCCAACACTCTGATTCAAGTGGTAGTGAACCAGTACTTCCACAAGTACAAGGTCACTGCTTCTGGGATAGCCTTATCTGGAGCATGCGTCGGTAGTCTCGGTTTCCCGATCTTTGTCGAATGGATCCTGGATACTTATGGATTATCAGGAGGATTCCTGATATTGGGAGGAATCGTTATGAATGTTCTTCCACCTGCCCTTTTGCTTTCTGTACCTCAGTGGGTTACCTATCCTGAAGCATATGCGAGATTAAGTAAGTTTGTCTTTATTTATACAAGTAGATGTGCACTGTTCTGTATAATATTGTTACGAAGTTTTTCCTCCGAGGAATGATGTCACTGAATTACAAAAGTAAATCCTTTTATTCTTCATAAAGAAACGTATAATTCTTTTTTAACAGCAGCAGCAAAATACATTGAAGCTCCAACTAAAGCTTTCAGTAGTCCTGACTCAACAGTAGTGAAAACACAAACTTCCTGCCGTTCGGGAAAACCCAGCACTGCACCCACAGTAGTTAGATTCCAAATATCCACAGACGGAATTGGATCTGGAGTAGATTGACTCCTATTAATTCGCACGCAAGCCTTTTATAGGCTGGCGACATTCTCCGAAATTCTAGAAATATCAAGATAAACCTAACCATTGCCACTACTTTAAAGCTTGTATTTTAGATAAAATTTACAATTTTTACATTAATAAAAAGTTGTAGTTAAAAGTGCTTGCAGAACAAACATAGAATTAGAATTTACAAAATATTTAGATTATGTACAATTATTTACAAATTATGAAAAAGAATATGCTCTGAAAACTGAAGTTCAGTTTTTTAATTGATTTTACACTTCAAGTGGGTTTACCCTGAAGCATTTGCGTGGCTGAGTGAGTTTAGTTTATTTTGGCATTGCATATGGGTGATTATTTTTTTTTTATTTGAACTTAAGTTGCGCACTTACATTATGCTCGAAAGTAGTAAACGATCTCGTTCAGACGACGCCACCTGGATGATGGTAACACAATGTAAGGACATTGAGGATACGATGGATTTGACATTTAAGCCGGATTTACTCGTTACCAGTCGTGATTCCAGTTTAGATCACAAGTTATGTGACGTCATGTGTAGCGACCGCTACGCCGTCTGTCGGTGATTACGGGAAGGCGCATGTGATTGGATGATGAGAATCGCCGGCGCCAGTAAATAGAAGATGTTTTATTTACTGGCACCAGTAGCCAGGTAATATCAAATACTGCCTATTTCAATTGGAACCCCGACTAGTAGCGTGTAAATCCGGCTGTAGTTGCACATGCTTTTTTACAGTACAGTCTTTAGCCAGTACTCATATTCGAGTAGACATCTGACATCTTGTTGACCCAGTTTGCTGTAGAAGCTGTTTTACGGTGTACAGGAACTTTCTGCAAGAAAACAAAATAGCAGGGGCAACACTTCGTAGAAACCTTGTGTAATTGAGTATTTTTAGGATTTTACCTCATCCTTTGCAATTATGACGCAGTCGATAATATTTGTTTTTTTGAATGTCGCCATTAAAGTGGAAATCTTAATGGTTTTCATATTATAGGTATTTAATGGGTTCTGAAAGTAAAGGGCAAAAATATGTCACAATGATGGTAAAATGTAGCGGTTAAAAAGCTTTCTAATAAGATAATATTTTTTTTTTAATGAAGATTCATTGAAGTATTTCTAATTGTATATTGATATTAAGGGAATGCGAAAAGAGATATTGACAGTGGTGCTAATAATATCAGTGACATATTTTTTTTAGATAATTTAAAATTTATAGATAATATAAATAAATTAAAATTTTTTTGACTGCAAAGAAAGCTTGGAATAAGATACAGCGACATTTTTTCATTTTCAATTACTTTAAATAAAATTATAATAATATACTATTTTTATTTTTTATTTTCTTAGCACATGAGACAGTGAGTATTAGAAGGAATCAAAAATGAAATTTTTGTCTGCATTCTCACTAAAACATTGATTTACCACGTTTAGAAATTTCTTAATATTCCCAGCAGATTTTTAAATGAAATGTAAGTTTGTTGTTATGTTTTTATAGCACATGTCTTAGCATTGACAGATATTCAAAAATTTGTCATTAACATTTTTTAATGTTAACTGTGCGCCATGCTTTTCACAATTTCTTTACTCTAAAGATATTTTTTGAAAAATAAAACTATAATTCCGTCTTTAAACTTCAATCTTGGGAACCTTTTCTCAATATTTCTACTTGGTTTTATATAAACTAAACACGGTTTCTATTACAAAAGAAGTCGAGTTCAGTTTTTCAGTTCTTAAATGTTCTTATATTCACTTTTTCCCTTGTTTTTTATGTCTTTATAGGTTTCTTTTTAATTTTAACTTGAACTAGATAATACATATTTCTACCTTCCAATTTATCAGTAATTTTCTCATATATTTCCAGAGTTATTCTTAGTTGTGTTTAATCAAGACCTGAATTCTCGTTCGGAAAGGAAGTAAATTATTTATCTGTTTATATTTATCAGTAATCTTCCCCATAATTTCTAATTATTTTCCCTCTTTTAATCCCTCTTCTAAATTAAAGCTTTTTTCGAAAGTAAGAAGAATCACATTCCTGTCTTTCTATTCAAAAGTAATATAATATTTCATTTCTAAAATCTTCATGTTGCGCTCTAATATGCAATAAAAATCATATTATGATGAAAAAGTTTGCAATGAAATAATTCCAGTAATCTATTTCTAGGATTTTCTCAAGTAATTTTCCCATAACTTTCATAAGTCAATAACTTTTTATGCTAGATTTGAACTTGAACTAGACTTCTTTCGAAAAGCCTTATAAACAGTTTTTCTCACTTGGGTTCTTCTATAAGTCAAGTTTTTTACAACCCACCAAATCTCTTTTTCATCAAACCACACCATCTTAAGTTCTCTAATCTTTCTTAAATCAGACATTCTTATATGGATTTGGTCAAGGAAGCCCATATGTTAAAATGCCTGATGCCGACTCCCAGCTTACAATATTGGATCAGAGCATCGTCAGTAACAAGTGCTATCAAGTAAAGGTTTCCCCCTCAACTTTGTCAAAACTATGGAACATTCCCAATCCACGGGTTTCTCCACGAACATAAATATTAGATAAAATTAAATAAGTATAACAGCGCTTTTGAAAAATTCACAAAGCACAATCAATTTGTTAACCCATCGACATCAAAGACAATTAGTTTTGCAATTATTCATCTTTCAGAGGGTAACTATTGTGTGGGAGATGCATTAATTTCATTGAAATTATATTACAAATAATGGTAATAACGTAATTTTAACGACAATGTTAAAATAAATGTCATACAAAAATCATAGTTCAAGTAACATTGCGTTAGTGTAAAATATAAATGGAAAATAACGAAATTAAACTTTTGATTACTAGCGGAACATATGCTCATAATTTGCTCGCAAAATAAAAAGAAATCTGAAAAGTTCACGATATTCCCCCAACTTGATCTATTAAAAAATAACTATATTTCAGTAAACAAAACTATACTTGAGCTAAATCTTTATAGAAAGAACGAATATTTTCAGCTTGTCAAAGTTTTGAAAACACGGACATTTCAAAAATATTTCAGGTGTTACGTGGTGTTGAGACGGTAACATTCACAATATTAAACATAGAAAATAAATAATTTTTTGTCTTAAGATACCTGTCAAAGTAACTTGATGAAACAATCTGTTACGAATATGTTTACTTCATGAAAATCAACTGATAACATTGGCCAATGCAAATTTAGGGACTGGACTATTATAAAAACACATTTTTATTTTGATTGCAGATTAACCTAGTAGCAATTTATTCAAACTTCCTCGATGAGTCCAATGTCTCTTTTCCTACTCTCTAGCAGAATTCCTTAGACAGATCATTTTCAGAAAATCATTTTTGGCTTTACAAAACTTATTTCAAATGCATTTTATTTACCACGAAGGTTCACACAGTTGAGGTTGAGAAGTATGCATGTATTTTTTCAGTTAGTACGCGAGTAGTGCTGCTAAGTGACAAAAATAAGCTATGATATATGTGCACTTTAAAGCTTGTAGATGGTAGTCATTCTCCAATCACTAACCTTTTCCAGAAGCGTTGAAAAACAAGAATACTGCATCCGTCGAGACAGTTGATACCGTTGTGGTCGAAGAAGACAACCACAGTTCAGAAGAAGAAGAGGCAATCGACAGGAGGCTGGCGAGAACATCTTCATTAAGCGATTGTCCCGTTGAGAATATGTGCTCTGCTTTGAAGGATAATCTCTGCAAAGAGAGGTTGATGGTGTTCAAGCACGGTGATGGAGTGGTCAAAAGAAAGTGCAAGGCTCTAGATAGTGGTGTGACTTGTACCTTGTATAAAGTCCAGGAGTCTCCGGTTGCTGAGAGGAAGGCCGAGTTTCAAGATGAGGTATTGTAGTAATTATCTTCAACTGCTTCGGGAATTTTTTACAAAGGAAAACCCGACATGAGTACTCTTTATGATTTTCTAACTTACAATTTCGATTTCTTGTTATAAAATATTTCTACTTTAGATTAGTTTGGATGAACAGATAACATAAAAGTAACAGATATACATACATATCAGTGTAGGAAGTCAAACATATATTTACATAAATACAGAAAGATTAGGCAGACATATAGACGAGACAGAAGACATGAAGGTATGCATACGGACAGACATACCGATAGTCTGAATGACAGATGTACTGACAGACACACAGAGAGACTGAATGATAGACATACAGACAGATTGATATTCATCCATCCATCCATCCATCCATACATACATACATTCAGACAAAGTCACAGACTGAGAGACAGACATGAAGAAATAATAGGACAACAGAATTACAGGCCGGTAAACAAGAATAAAGTTGGGCAGACAAATATATATTTATCGATACAGACACGTAAATAGTCAGACACACTTGCTGCCACGCTAAATTTTCGTTTATTTTCTGATTATTGCAATATTATGTGTTTGCAGTATTTAAAATACAAATAGATTGATGTGCATTAATCAATTGCTATTTTTACCAAAATATATGTTAAAAAAGTCTCAACTGTTTTATAGTAAGATTTCTGTTTTCCAGAATGATTTTTATAATGTATCAAAGGACTCTGGAGTCTACAACATATCTAGTAAAGTTCAAAATTACACGACCACTACTACTGAAGATTCTACCGATCGAATCAAGACCTCCGCTACAAACAAAAACAATCAGAGTATCACCCACAGTGTAAAGAGCATCTTCAAACTTTACAAAAACCCTATATACGTCCTTTTGAATGTCTGCATGTCCACTTATGTTATAATCTTCATTCCCATTCTTACAGTTATTGTGGACTATGGTCAGGACAAGGGGATTTCAGAGTCTGACGGAAAATATCTCATTAACGCCCTTGCAGTTGGAGATCTTTTTGGTAAAGGATATTGCGTTTTTTTTTTACATTTCTGTGTTTAGCTTGAACTTACAAACTTATAATTGAATTTCCATGTATTTAGTAAACTTGGGTATGGTTAATATTAGGTGCTTAAGGTAGATAAGTGAGTGCCTACGCCACATAAATAGTTTGTAGCCCAATATTTAAAGTTTTTTTACTTTTTAGACTCACATCGATAAACCTCTTCACTATAATTACCATCCTATTTAGAACTATTATGTTGGAATAAGCAGATTATTTTTTTAATAGAAAACTACTTCTTTAGGTTATAAGCACTTTAGTTTTTATTTCGGTGTGCTAAAAAAATGTGGGATTATTTTTAGTGGTACCGTATTAGTGGAAAAAATAGTAAATTATTTTTTCATACATGTTTTTTCCCTTTAAAAACACGGATAAAAGTCCATATCAAACAAGTGAATATATTTCAAGGACATTATTATGTTATATAGTACAAATAATGTTTGATATATTTCTCCGGTGTATCTTTTCCATTACATCCTATTTGATTGATTAATAAGTAAGAGAATTTTTTTTTTTAAAGTTTATTTAGTGTAATTCTTGAATTAATGAAAGATTACATGGGGATCCTAGCGCATTTTGCTCATTTAAGATTGCTTACAGAAATTACTTGTTTTGAAGTTCATCAGAATTATTGTATTCTATTTTTGAGAAATATAATGAAATTTAATTGGAAAAGTAGAACTCGATACAGTACCGTTCGTGTGACTGGTCTGTCTGATTTTAAATTTTACCCTCTACATCTATCATATAGTACATAATTGAACTACTTTAACATTTAAGTTTGATTTAGAGAGGAGTAATAAAACTATTATTTTAGGTGGAGAACTACTTAGTTAAAATAATTGTACATATTTAAAATAATTGTAATTTACAGTTTGACGATAAGAGATCGTTTTTGGGTCGTGTCAACGCATTTCCTACATAGAGTGCCAAAATATCTCTTACATAGAGTCCACTTTCGTAGTATATTAAAATCGCCTCTCCTCCACCTTGTAAAGTACTAAAGAAATTAATCTCCTTTTTCAAAATTAAACACACACACACACACACACACACACACACACACACACACACACACACACACACACACACACACACACACACACACACACACACACACACACACACACACACACACACACACACACACACACACACACACACACACACACACACACACACACACACACACACACACACACACACACACACACACACACACACACACACACACACACACACACACACACACACACACACACACACACACACACACACACACACACACACACACACACACACACACACACACACACACACACACACACACACACACACACACACACACACACACACACACACACACACACACACACACACACACAAATAAATAAATAAATCCAAACACAGTGTGCTATTGTAAATAATCAGAAGTGGAGGTCTTTGTCTTTAAATTTGGTGTATCATTTATCAATTTTGGCTTCGTATAAATAGAGAAAAGGAGATATTCACAAAAAAAAAAAAAAAAAATCCACCATCCAAAAATAATATGTAATATTTTGATTTGATAAATATCAAAAGATTAATCCTGTAACTAAAAAAATATAGTTATTCAATGGAACTCACATTCAGTGCATGCACTTTTTCTCACAGGTCGCTTAGGGTTCGGGTGGGTGACAGACAAGAAACTGATGACGATTCCAACCTTCATGTGTGTAGTGCTGGTGCTTCAAGGGGCCTTCATAGCCCTTTTTCCCTTATCCACATCCTTGATATCTCTCATGGCTTTACTCGCCCTCTACGGAATGACGGCAGGAAGCATACTTGTCCTCTTTCCAGTGCTTGTCTTCAAGTACGTGGATGCGGATGTACAATCTGTTGGGGTGTCATGTGTTGGATTCCTTTCGGGATTGTTGTCTCTTGCTATTTCACCAATGATAGGTGAGTATTATGGTGGCTAGTTTGCTACTTAATATATTTATGAACTGTTTTTATTAGTAGATTAAATGTACTAGGTTTAAAAATGTGATAAAAAGGTAAAAATATTTATTGCCAGAAGCATACTCGGCCAGAAATTTTTGGGATTTTTGTAATAGGCTGTCAATTAAAATTTAGGACCGAAAAGTATTACCTAAATAATAATGTAAATGTGCCTTGGTTTTAGATTTTCTTAGTGTGTTTCTTAGTACCTTCTTTGAAATCTAAAACTTTCCTTTGTGAAACATGTCATCGTAACAATACACGGTTTAAGAGCTACAAAGTCATATACACTGGGTCAGGACACCATTACAAAAATACGCACGAAAAATTGTGAAAAAATTGTGTCAAAAAAATAAAAAATTGTGTCACTGAAAGGACAAAACTGCGCCTGCGAAATAAGTTTTGAACTAAATAATTTTGTATTATTTTAAGTCTGTTTAAACTGTTTCTTCAAACAGCTCAGATTATAAAATAAAAATGGATGTATAATGTATAAAAATACTAAACATTATTACTTCTGCATAATGAATAAAAAAGACCAAACTATGCAATAGGGAATACAGTTACTTCTGACAATTGTTGCATTTGTATAGCTTCCACTTGTCTAAAAAAATTGTTTTCGTTTCGTACAATGACGTGAATAAATGATGGAATACGTATACAATAAGTAAAACTATTAATACAAAAAACTTGTTTTCATTTCCTACTATAATGTGTATAAATGACGTAATACACATAAAATAAATACAACTATTATTTAGGTAAGTGCTAGGTAATGTTGAACATGGATAATAAACTATATCATATCAATACTAACTGTCTCTTACTCAGAAAAGTTATTCCTTTATTCACACAGGTCATTTCAGAGACGAAGTTGGATCGTACGATGGCATGTTTTTCTTGACTGGTATCGTCTCAGTTGCATCTGGAGGAATGTGGCTTTTAGAGCCAATTGTTGTAAAATTCTATTACAGCAAGCTAGAAAAAAAAGCAATGAAAGCAGAGGCAGACGCAAATATTTCCGGTACTTTTCAAAATAATTCTACGGATGTCCCAAATGGAAAAAAGAATAATAGCTGATAATTTTTGATGGAAGACTTCTCAGCAATAGAGCTTCAGATTGCGTTGTGGATTCTGCACCAAGAGTTCTTTACATAAAACCCAGCCAAGTTATTTCAACTATAGACAGTTCACTTGCTAAAAAAATGGTGGTTGCCATTTTTTGGCAAAAGTTCACTTAGCGCAGAATCTGCACCAGAGTTAAAAGTCTATTATTCTCTGCAATCTTTGAAGGAAGACTCTCAGCAACGCCTTGAGTTTGGTCTCATTTACTCATGTTTTTTTTTTTTTTTATGAGTTTTGTGTCCCTGTACGTTGATTGGGCAGTTTTCTGATTGTCTTGTTTTATCGTTTTACTAGAAAATTCCAAAGGATTAAAAGTTTCTCCAGTTCTCTAATAATTTGTTAGATGATAGCATTTAATATCATTTTTGACATTATATACTTGTAAATAATAACATCGACAAATAATCACTAAATAACTCGAATGAACTTATGGCTATTTATTAACTATATTTTCTAAATGCTGGTGATGCAATTAAAGTGGTTGCGCTATTTGATGACAAATGGCTTAGAAATTTAACAATGTTAGCCCAATAAACATTCTAATGCTTTGCAATTGAAATCTACTTATTTCAATAAAATTAACACTATTTTACCATGAAGGTTTTGTTTTCCAATCTCTGCAGTGTGAGCGTACGTCTTCTTAACAGTATTATAACTACATGCGTATTAACTATCATCTTATTTAGTAAGCATCCAAAAACTATTTAATTCGATAATTACTTTTTCTTATTATAAAATTATTACTTATTCTTATTAAAAAATTACTATTTATTCTTATTATAAAATTATTATTTATTCTTATTATAAAATTATTATTTATTATTATTATAAAATTATTATTTTTTCTGATTATAAAATTATTATTTTTTCTTGTTATAAAATTATTATTTATTCTTATTAATTATTATAAAATTTCATAATTCCTACATCAAATTTTAAGTTTGAGTAACTAAACAAAACCTTTAATAATTCTATCTTCTAGAGTGCAATAATAAACTGTCGCATTCTTTTCCTTACCAAAGTCCATGGTCGAGGTTATTGTGTCATCTTTGTAGTTTTATGTATCTTTTTAGTTAGTTGCATATTTGCAGTTCTACTTTTATTGAAATATTTCAATTATCAGATATGGTTCCAAGAATTCCAAGGATTAGTTCCAAACTAATTTTGTTAGAAGTAGTAAAATATTTCAATGAAGTAGCATGCCATTAATTTTAATATTACTCTACGTGTCTTTTATTTCAATTCTTGCATTTTAATTTATTGATGATGAGGTTTATGTTCTCTTTCATCTCTTATGATTTTTCCTCGTGAAAGTAATAATTCATATTTCGTTTTGAACATTATTGCAAAGTCGATAGTTATAACAATTATTTAGAATTCACATATGCCCGAATGTTCAAGCAAATGCTTAATGATTATAAATGATACATGCATTTTAAAGTGGATTAGTTCAAATACAATATGTTCAGGATATAGATCCAAATGTACATCATCTTTGCCTGTGATTGCTAAGATGATGATAAATTCGGAATAAGATGCATTGATTGCAAAGCTAAGGAACTTGTTCAAAGTTGTAAAGATTTAAATGGGTATATTTCAAATTATATTGTTTGCATTATTTGAGTAGCCATATTGCAAAACCAGATGTATGTAATTCAAGTTATTTTGATGGAAATGCAAAAAGTGTTTCCTTTACCTTTGGTTACTTAATAATTAATTTTTAAAGCTTTCATGAAATAACATTCATAAAAAAATGTATTTATTATAAAAATTTAATGGAAAAAAATGCCAAAGATAATGTAATAAAATTGGTAGGTTTAAATAAGTTCATGTTAACTTAGTTTATTTTCATGTTTATGATTTATTTAAATTAAAAAGTGCTGAAACGTTTTGATTTCTTAGCACGATAGTATATTAGTGAACATAAAAAATTCTATAATAGTGTTGGAAAAATCGTAAAAATAACTATTCCGACAAAGGATGTGAAAATTTTAATCCAGAAAGTAAATCACAGTGTGCTGAGAGAGGATTCGGACATTGGACGGCAGACAGTACATTGAAGGCTTTTTGAAATACATTAATAGCACAGTGGCAGTTTAGTCACTGCCTAGAAGGTATTACATTAACTAGAGAAAATTATTAATTTTGCACTTCAAAATAAATGTTCACATAGTATCCTAATACATTACTAGGAAACAAATATTATTTACATATACCATTTACACTATTGTATAATTTCTAAATTGCACATGTGCACTGCTCTTTCTTGTAAGTTTATAAAACATTTATTTTTAAAGATAAGAGATGAACTAACAATTAGTTAAAACGTGCTGATGTATGTGTGAAATTATAAAAAAATAAATGTTATTCAAAATATTTTATATTATAGATTTAAATATTTTTTTTATTTATTTATAGATATTCAAAGAATGTTAGATTTTGGTTTTTAATATCAAGTTGAGCATTTTATATTAATAAATTTTTGATAGACATTATTCAAAAGAGCATTCGAAAACTTCATATGATGCTGTTTAATAAACCTATTTGAGATAAATTTTTATGAATTTGATATAGGTATGAAATTGTACATTAAAATCAGTATTAATACATAAGCTATTTGAAAATTTACTAATTTATTCTTTTGCAAATGAAAGTACAAAAGGATATACAAGATTTATGAATGTATTATTGTAAAGAGTCAAATAAATATACCCTTGAAAGAGTTTGTTTTAGAGTCATTTCTTGAATAAAACCAATTAAATTTCTTTTTTAAAAATTAATTTATACTTAATTTTATGGATAAAAAATCTTTTCCACGTATAAAGTCTTTACACTTTCAGAAATAATTTTCGTCGGTGTGTTTTTAACTCCATTAGATTGCTATTGGCTGTGACTTTTTTCTGTATTTATTTGTTTTAAGTACTTATAAATAAAAAGTAAATAACTTGAATTTTAGGAATTATTTTAAAATTGCTAAAGTATTTAAAACAGGATGTTAAATTTAAAAACTTATTTTTAGTCTCTGTAAATTGCTTATAATTTCATTCTTCACTGGGCTGCGAATTATTACTTAAATGACCTGCGAGTAACCTAAAATCTAGTTTTCATAATTAAATATTTTATTCAATTTACGGAATTTTCTTTAATGTATTTCTATCCATTAACTTCAAAGTTAGCCCATTTTTTAAAAAACAATACTGAATTAAATAAGTATAAACCATAAAATAATCCCATTTTTATAACAACGTAATATTTTATACTTCTAAAAACTATATTGATTAGAAACTTTATTCCATATCAAAGCATGAGAGTTCAAAAAAGATTGTTTGCTTTCGTTTACTTCACCCTTATTTCTTTTAACTTTTTATACCTTTCGGTAAACCTGTTCTGATACTATACCTAACAGATTTTTTTTGAAGTTTCAACGCTTTATTATTGAAATTTTATTTCAAATTACGATAGAACTAATAATGTTAGAGGGATCGAACCCCCCCCCCCTTCCCCTTTTCTTCCATGTTTTGTTGTATGAAAGTCGTTGAATTTTATACAACATACAGTTGAGTATTTGGTGGACAACGAAACATAATAAATATGCTTCCATTTAAAAGGAGTTTAAATGTATTAATTTTTAAGATGAAAACAATATGAACTTAATTATTGAAACATAAGCACAGAATTTTGGGTTTATATAAAACAGTTTTGTTAAAAAATTTTAAATTTAAAACAATTATTTTAAAGTTTTTAAGGAAAAAAATGGTTATAGTGGATGTAATAAATATGTTCCTGATAGTATTGAGTTTGTTTTATGTGAGCATTATATGTGTTTTCTTAATTGTTATAAGAATAACTAATATTTAGTAATTAGTTAAAGAATTTTTTTTTACGTTTCACATTAAAGTTATCTCGTATTTCTTTAAGTACTTTCATTTGCTTTAATGTATATTAAAAATAATCTTGAATAGTTTTGTAGCATAATATTTCTGGCTAATAAAGATAGACTTTTTGATATATTCGAGATAGTAGAATGGGCAAAATATCATATCTAATTTTAATCTAATTAAAATATTTTTCGCAATGTATTAAAAAATATATTTGTTTTACTAATGTAGTTTTCAAATTAGTTTTAGTTTTAAACAAATCATTGACTTGCATAACTACAATTGAGTTATTAAATATTTACAGTTAATTTTTTAAATGTGACTTACAAATTAATTTCCAATTAATTATTACTAGGTGAATATAATGCATTAATATTATATAATTCAGACTTAGCAACGAATGTTTAATGAACTGTGAACATTGCAAAAAAATTCATTGAAAATGAACTAAAAGATATGCCAATTATTTACTTGATACTGACCAATGACGAATTCTTATATTAATTCATGATAACATGTACTTAATTAATTTGACCGATAATTTTTTTTAAAAAAAGTATGTTTTTTGACTGAATAATTTGGATTCGATTGTAAATTTTGTACATTTTAAAATTGAAATTTTTTACAAAATGTTTGGAAAATTTATTTAATCCAATTTTGTTTAATTGTATCATTAGTAAGTTAAAGTTTTGCAAGTTATAGTTGGCATTTCTTTGTATCAAGAAAACACTATCTTACAAGCTCAGATGTATATACATGAATATGAAAGAGTAGTGAATGTATAGAAAAGTGAAGTACAATAGTTAAAGAAAATATTACAAGGGTCACACTATTCAAAACATTATTCTGTTTCAGCAATTAGACTAATGAAAATTAATAAGAAGGTATAGTTTCATTTTCATAGAAGTTTTTTTTTTATTTAAGGAAATTTCTTTAAAATTAAAATTATTTAATTAATTTTGTTCACCAAAAATTTTTTTTGTGACAAATTTCAAAATACAGTTTTGAAAATAAGGCAAACCTAAAATCAATAATGAGAATAAGATTTAATTTTTTTTTTAATTCAAAATTTATCGTAGGGTTTAACACTGTAATTAATTTTTTATGAATTTTATTGGAGTTGTGATAAAAACTAAATAATAATAAATAATATAAAATAAATCAAGTAAAATTATTATTAGCACTTAATAATCTGAAATTAAAAAAAATAAATAATAATCTTTGTCTAGTAATGGAAATAATTGAATGTGTTGATTTATTTTGTAGTAATTTAACGTTTCTTTTTACATTGATATGCATAATGAAAATATTACAAGTATTATAATTTTATTACGGAAACTTTACTAAAAATCAAAAGTTTTGTCCATCCAATGAGTTTAAGTAATTAAGAAAATTCCTTTTGTAAAAGGTATTAATAAAATAAATACTTTCGATATTCTATTGTGTGGATATTTAAAAAGTTCCTTTTACTAAATACCCCATGTTATTCGCCCTTAAAAATTTTAATACGATATATCTTTCCAGCAAGTTAATTTTCTATTTAAAAATCTTTCAGCAAATAATTATTTTGGAGTAGTGTGATCCTTTTGACAGTTATTAAAATAAACCATCGTTATACATATATTTATAAAAATTTGTTCTGAATTCAAATATCAACGTGGCTTTCAAAAATTGAAAAAAATAAATAAAATATCTGCCAATATCGCACCAATTCTTCCTTCTCCAATTATTTTGGAAAGTCTTTGAATATCGCAGTTTGTGCCTTTAGAATATTTAATATGTATCGCTTTGAGAGACTGAAAGACTACTTTCTACATCATTTACAACAAATATATTCAGTGCCAAGAAAATGTTGTACAAATTTAATGTCTGACAAATTTCGTTTTGTTATTTTTTTTTAATTATGCGTTATTGCTGATATATTATTTGAAGTAACTTTCTGGTTTGATTTTTATACTGATGCTATTAAAAAAAATTATATATTTTTTTTACCATTTCTTCTATATGTTAGTTTCTAAACCTTTTTATTAAATTTAGTTTATTTTTACGACATTATTATTATTGTATATGTTTGTTTGAAATTAAGTTTTAATTTAAATAATTCTATTGTTTTTTTTATAGTTAATTAATTGTTTTTATTTGAATCCGTTTCTTAATCAAAAATGAATTTAGTTTTATGAGCAGATTTAAATTTATACATATTTTATTTTTTAATTTTACTTCAATTGTTATTACTAGTTTGTTATCGGATATTTGCTTTATTCAAATAATGTAAAAGTTAAAATTATTCTTATTTTCAATTACTGAATTTATTTCCGAATTTTTTTATTTTAATTATTTTACTCTACTTTTATTTTTAATTTCTTTTACTTAAATGTTCGGTTTTTAACACTTGTAATTGGATTTAAATTCTTATTTATTGTAATTTGTGGAACAATTAATTTTATCATCAAATAACAAATTTAACTTTATCTTTGTTTCCCATTAAATTTCTTTTTAACTCACTTGACTTGGATTTCTCTGGGGCATTTGCAAAGTATTACTACTTTGGCTGTAAGCAATTCCTGTCTTTTTTCTTTGATGAATATCGAGAGATTTGTGTTTGTATACAGAGGGGTTTTGATAGTAGTGATCCATAGATGAATTTGGTTTGGATTTGAATTCAGATGAATCTGGTCTGTAGTCATATTCAGGAGAATTAGATTGCGTATTATATTCAGTAGAATTTAACTTCGTATTATATTCTGGTGAATTTTGCTTAATTTTGAACTCGGTTGAATGTTGCCTTGAATTATATTCAGGTGAACTTTCTCTTGTGCGGCATTCCGGATAAATCCTTTTAGAGAAATATTCCGGGGAATTCTGTCTAGAGTTATAATCAGAAGGATTTTGCCTAGAATTATATTCAGGAGATTTCTGTCTAGAATTATATTCAGGAGAATTTTGTCTTGTGTTATAGTCTGGAGAATTTTGTCTTGTGTTATATTCTGGAGAATTTTGCCTCGTGTTATATTCAGGGGAATTTTGTCTCGAATCGTATTCAGGAGAATTTTGTCTCGAATCGTATTCAGGAGAGTTTTGTCTCGAAGTATATTCAGGAGAATTTTGCCTGGAATCATATTCAAGGCGATTTTCTCTCGAGTTATATTCAGTAGATTTTTGTTTTATATTGGTTTTGGATGAATTATTAGCAGTGTCAGGGGAATATATCTTAGTGAGGTATTCAGATTTTTTTCTAGCAACGAATTCAGGAGAATATTTTGAAGTTGCATATTCAAGTGAGTTTGGTTTGATAAGTTCAGGAGAATTTTGCTTATGACGGTGCTTCTGTCGCTTCTGTCTGTAGTAGCCATCAATTGATGAAGCCTTCTGACAGCTACAACACACTTGATTGGAATTGATAGTACTCTTTCTATAAAAAAGAATTAAAATTGCTCATGTATTCGGTATAGTATTTTGTGTATTATTCTCACAAAATAATAAATATTAGAAAATTTATACCTATGTTTTCTATTATGACGCAAAAGGTTATTTAAATGCAACTAGATAGTTTAAAAATTGATAATATACGAAAATTTAAAATTTTTTCACAGAAATATTAAAAAAAGTTTTTTTCCATGACAAAGTAAGAAATAGTTTGCTTTTTTATTAATAGATGTTACTTGAAATATCTTTATGTTAAACAGCATACTTAGATAACTATTTTAAGTTGTTCACGGATAAATACAGGTCTATCTGTGGATGTACTAACTATTTTTCCTTTCGAAGAAAAAATACGGATTTTCTTAAAACATTTATAGAAAAATAGCATTGTCCTACTCGTAAAATTTGGAGAATTATCTATATTTGATTGTACGTTTAAGTACTGTATAAAAAGTACTTTCAATCAATTTAAAGTATATTCTAAATCTAAATCATGATATACAATTGATGAATAATTCATAATAGCCCTGTTTATCAAATAATTTATCATAAAGTTATGTATAAAATAATTAAAATGGATGTTCTCTTACTCTAGCAAAAGCCACATCCCATAATAGCAAAAGCAGAACAGGCTGACGACGATTAATCCGAAAATTGCAAACACCAGCACAGGCACACGATGAATCTAAGGTTGCAAAAACAAGAGAAATATTATGAGCTGAGATTAAGTGTACCGAGTTAATAAGATAGCTAAAACGCTACTAGGATTTACTCTTAATATTAACAAATATTTAATAAATAGTTAGAAGCATTTAATAAAGGGTTCCTAATATTGCATTAAAATAAATATTCACCATAAAATAGGTAACAAATATTGCAAAAATATTGAATCTAAAGGCTTCAAAACGTGCTATAATGAAGGATAGAAATATATATATTTTTGAACTTGTGTAGCAACTCATGAATACTACTTTTTAATAACACAATTAAAATTAATTATTATAAATTAATCCAAATAAAATGCGAATTTCGTTACGGAAACAACTGTTTACAATATACATAGAAAGCCCTATGAAGAAAATCAATCTTTTCCAAACAACGTCCAATTCTTTTTTATTGTTTATTCACCTACTCTAAACTCATCTCTATTTGCCCATGAAATATTTTCAATGAAAAGTGGCTCTAAGACTTTAAAAATAATTGGTATTCAATACCCAATAAAGAAATATATAAATACCGAACAATGTTTACTTTGACCTATCCCGTAATAAATAAGGTAGAGGAACAGTCCAGATTTGTTCGACAGCTCTTCATATAACATAATCTATTCTGGTATATTGTCGTTAGTTATATTTAGTATTCAAACGAAAAATGTTATACTGGTTAGAAATAAAATTATTTTATTTTGGTAAGACTAATACGCAACCACGAAAAATCACTTCGATATTAATAGTTTTGAACTGAATTTTCTGGTAAATATCATCGCTCATAATTTAAAGTTTTGTTTCACAAACTTTATTGAAATTTACTTTATAAAATGATGTCTATTGTTATATATTTAAAGACTTGGATTTAAAAATGTACTCACGTGAGGTTCGAAGTCATCCCAATATCTATCGCATGTTAGAAAAGAACAGATAGATTGATCCAGATCCTCTGTAATTATTTAAAAACAGCTGTTGAAATTAATTATTAAATTAAAAAAAAACCTGTTAATTATTAAAAGTAATTTAAAAAAAACTGGATGTAGCAGTTTTAAAAGTGTTAAAAAATGTAAATTTTTGAATTACTACATTCGCTTAACTATTAATTAGATAATTTAAAAACAAATTAACAGCTGTTATAAACTTTTTTGCAATTAAACTGTTAAAAAATTTTCTTTTGCAATGTCTTCGTAAGATATTAAATTTTCTTTGAAGAGCTTAATCTTAAAAGAATGCTAGAGTTATTTAAAACTTTTTATTTGTTGCTTACCAATTATATAAAGTATTAGAATAAAATAAAAAATAATAAAGTATATTAGTATTTTATGCTTGAATTGATATTGAAATAGATATTTTACGATTCTGTCAAAGATATCTAAGAAATAAAAAAAAATTTGATGCTTGTTTTCATGAAACAGTTGTAAATTATAAAAGAAATTGCACTCTGAAAAGTTATGCTTTTAGATAAATAAATGCACTTTTTTTTAAAGAAAAATTGGAAGTCGTTAAAAGTTTATGACCGCGGTCTTTTCTCCCCTAAGACTAGGATTTCAAAAATATTAGATGTACTTAAATATGGTAATAGTAAAATATTTTAATTTTGTAGTTAAAAAAATTAATAACATACCTTCAATATCTTGGAAATCTTTCGATGACAAATTGGCCACCATTCCTAAAGTACACTGTCTGATAAGAGACTAAAAACATCATCTTTATATGAGTAAAAGCTATTTATAAATATAAAATCTTTATATATATATATTAGAATTATTTACAAGACTGAAAGTAATAAATGACTTTTGCATAATAACTGACCTTTATTTAAAAAATATTCCTTAAAATATCACATAATATAATATAGTAGGGGGTGAACTGGTTATACAAGACTCTAGGCACCGTTTTAAATGTGGCTTATTTTATTTCCTACAATAAATAAATAAATAAATAAATAAATAAATAAATAAATAAATAAATAAATAAATAAATAAATAAATAAATAAATAAATAAATAAATAAATAAATAAATAAATAAATAAATAAATAAATAAATAAATAAATAAATAAATAAATAAATAAATAAATAAATAAATAAATAAATAAATAAATAAATAAATAAATAAATAAATAAAAAATTGCTGGACCACTATCACACTATCAGTAACACTTCAACAGTAGAGAAAAAAGGTAATATGAGCAAGGATAGTTTTTGCTGCTTACAACTTCAGCTATTTTTGTGTGTGTAATTTAAAATTAAAAAAAAAAAAAAATCTAATCAGCTCATTTTATAAATTATAAGTAGAAGTAATTTACATTTAGTTTAATTGTTTTAATATGAGTAAGTTAAAAGAGGAGGCACAGTTTTCCAGTGTCCACAGTTGATGTGGAGAAACTGCTATAAGCATATTTCAACCGACTTGTATACAATCCAGCTTTTGCATAAAAATTAGTAATGTTACTTATTAATTTAAAATAATTATAACTTCCTGAGTAATTATTTCACTATAAGTCACTTTCTGAAGATCTGAGTCACTTTCAGTAAACTTTATAATTACAATAAAAAATTTAAAAATATACATATATTTTTTATTTTTTAACCTTGACCAATTATTAATTTGCAAGATAACATCAGGTTTTCAAAAGATGTTCCCTTTACTTTTTCTAAATTGTAAGAGAGGGTACCCAATTACTCCAACTAAATAGGGAATTGACTACATATGGCTTTACTACACCTAAACAAAATTATCAGCTTCATGAAAAGTAATATATCATTTTAAAGAGGTGAATCCACTTAGCATATTGATTTATCACAATAGTATAAAAGTGAAAAATTGCAGCTACAAAAAATGTCTTAACAATATAAGTTATTATTAGTGTCTCCACCAAATGACTTCGTTTTTCAATCGATATCAAAGTAAATTTAATTCCAATTCTTCTACTAAAACTTAATTTTTATACCATTTGGTGCTGCCATCTCTATTCGAAAACTGAAAGTAAATTTGAAGTTCGTTTGTTTCCTTGGTAGAGTTCACAGTTTATAATTCTTAACAAACCATAAAGATTTAACCTACGAGTCTCCAGGTGAATTTTTAATCAGTTTTTTTTTTATTTTGATTTCAAGTTTTTTTCATTGATTCATTCCAGGAAAATAAAAACATTGACATAAAACCCTGAAAATTTGGGATATAAATGTCAGTTTCATTTTAACTTAATTCTTAAAAGCAATAATGTAATTACGTATTCAAATGATGATACTATGCGAAGCTGAAGTATTATGGGGCACTTTAATTTAAAAATTATGTTGTCCAAGATTGGGAATTTACTGCGATCACTAAAATTAACATATTAAAAAAATTATAACGTATACTTGTAATACATTTTTATAAAAGGTACATTTTTACGACAGAATCGAAGTTAACCAGGTAGAAATAATATTTCTTCCATTATTTTATTAGAAGTGGTTTTTGGCAAAAAGTGGTGAACGTTTTATGTTCAGTAACATAGTAGGACGGAGGAAGAAATGTATGAGAATGAAATATGCTCGTTTTTACACTCCAATTAAAGAAGTGCAATTCGCGAAAATTTAATATTTGAGTAAACTTTTATATCAACAATATTATTTCTGAAATTGATTAAAGAGATTTTGTGTAAAGTTCGATAAAGATTACGTATTCACATTCTGATATCGAATTATCGAATTTTTTTTAACACTGATATACAAAGTACGTGTATTAAGAAATACAAAGTGTACAGTACCCCCCCCCCAAAAAAAACAGAACGATGGCTATATCTTCGGTTCTAATTATCGTAAAATCTTACGGTTTGCACCAAAATGTTTTGCTTACGATTTTCTATATATCTGATGCAATTTTTTTTCTTGAGGGACCGTATACTAAGTAAAAGTAACGCTATCTTCGAAAATTTCAATACGAACCCTTATTTTTTATCATTTCATTCGATTCAGAATACATCATTTACTCTCTATTCCAAATTTCAATGCATTATGTTGAAAAACACGTCACTTATGAGCGAAAATATTTCGACCCTTTTTTGACCGATCTTCAGGGAGAATTTCCATAAAACGAAAGGTATTTTTAAGGTTCTTCACAGCGGGAGAAATCGAAAGGTTAAAGTGGCGCGTTTCACGAAGATTAAAAAATACAAGTATTAGTCAAAAATTGCATAGAAAGTACTTGGATTTATAGTGTCATGTTTAAGATTAATACAAAAATAGCAAGTAAACGCAAAAGTAACAAAATTTATTTACAACATTAAAGATGTGCATTCTTCACACGAAATAAATAAAATATCGAAAACTGTAATTGCAGAAATTTAACGAATACTACTGATAATTAGAAAATTAATAAATATTAAATGTAGGCATTAGTAAACAGTATTTAGCAAAGCATGAATATTTTACAGAAATATTTCACTATAAACACAAATGTAACTAGACCGTTGAAATTATTTATAAAATGAAAAAGTCACATGATTCAGTAAAATTTTTAAAGGATAACTTATTGAAATTGCTTAAAAAATGTTGTTTTAAATAAATGGAATTTAAGAAAGCAAATTAAAAAAAAAAAAAAAAAAAAAAAAAATTGATAGTTTACAGAAAAAATAATTAATAATTTAAAAAACTAAAAAATACGCTTTAATAGAAAATCAAACTAAAAAGTAGAAAACAATCAATAGATTAAAAAACTAAGAAACACTCTTTAATAGAAAAGTGAACTAAAAAGTAGAAGATAATTTTAAATAAGTTTGAAATAAGAATAGAGTGATTAACAAGAAGTATTTATTTTATCGTAAAAAAGCGTGGGGTGCTTTTTAAGATATTTTCATAATGGCTCTACTTTTACCAATATCTGTCATTAAATATTTACAAAAATTGACATCAAGCACCCCACTCTTTTTTACGATAAAATAAATATTTCTTGTTAATCACTCTATTCTTATTTCAAACTTATTTAAAATTATCTTCTACTTTTTAGTTCACTTTCCTATTAAAGCTTGTTTCTTAGTTTTTAAACTATTGGTTATACGATAATTGAACGTTATGCGATTTTCCACACCTCTAGTTTACCTTGAATTAATCTTTGATAGTTTTCAAAAGTCGTCTACTATACGGTCACTTAAGGTGACCGTTTTTTACAATCGAGAACTAATGGTCAAAATGGAAAGAAAAAAATTATGAGGGGTTTTAGACCATGGTAAATCTAATAAAAGCAAAAAAAATATATGTTTCTATTCAATTTTTTTTAATTGCTTTATTAATTAATAATTAATTATTAAAAAAGAAATTGATTCAAAAGCTGATTGCTATTTATGTTTGGCCATTTACAAACTACCTTTTGAAAAAAAATAAAAAATTACTGAAATATATTAGTTATTTAAGTATTTATGGCCAAAACACCAACTTTTTTTTTAACATTAATTTATCATTTTCTTTTTATTATTTAAATTACAAACCATTCATTAGAAAATTACGAATTTTTGTATTTCGCATTCTTTTTTAATGCTGAATCCAAATATGGAATAATATTATGAGGTTGCTATTGAACTTTTTAAAGTTTGGTTCTGTTTTAATATGTAGATGACCCCTCATGATAAAAAAAAAACTACATACAATTATTAAAAACCTTTCACGATTTACAACGGTACCTTTTGTTTGTTATTTCAACAATTAGAACAAAAGATATAGCCATCGTTCTGTTTTTTTTTGGGGTACTGTACAACTATACTTGTATTGAATTGAATTTTTTAAAATAATAACTATGTTGTAATTTAAAGACATTATTAATTTATTCTATAGAGTTCTTAAATTTGGTTGACATTTTAATTTCAACTTTTTAATATTGTTTCTTACACTTTCAGACGAATTATTCCTTGAGGCTAAAAAATGCATTTTTGTTTTTCAGATGTTATTAAATTTAGCAATGCTGATGAAATTTAATTTAAAATGCGCTTTCCTTTTTATTTTGTTATTATTTTTCTGTGGCTAGGTTTTAAAACACTCGTCATTTCACGTAAATTTCAATGGTTTCATTTCAGTCAGTAGTTTCCTGTAATTTACCACAAGCGACATATTTCTTAATGAGTAGCAGAAAAAATTATGAGAGAGCAAAGACAACAAAGTGGTAGCTATTTTTCAAATTGTACTCGAATTATTTGAACTCCAGTGCTAGAAGTATGGGTAGACGCGGGATGACTCGTCCCCTCACTTTTCAAGAAAATACCCATGCGTCCCCCCACTTCTAAAAAAACTGATACCCCTCCCCCCATTTTTAAAAACACTCAATCCGCTTAAAAACTACTAAAGTGATTAACATTGAACCTGAGAAAATGTAAATTTTTTTTAAAGTTTTCAAATGAAAAAAAAAAAAAAAAAAAAAAAAAAAAAACATATTTATGGTATGCATCATATTATTATAAAAATGTATTATATACTACTTTGTACAAAGATATAAGTATTTTTATTAACATAGAGAGAAATACTGTTACGCTTGGTAAACTTTTAACTTTGGATTAACTTTATTTTAAGTCGAATTTCTATTCTTGTTTCATATAAAGCAGTTATTAAAAAAAAAGAAAAAAAAAAAAAAAAAAGAAGTTATGTTAGTGTTGGGAAGTATAAGTTATTTTCTTACTACTTAATATTTTTATCACAATGATCTTAGACATATCAAAGGTTAATTTCCCAATCAATAAAATTGCGTCTAACCACCGTAAAGGGATTTATCTAAAACTCTATCTTAGAACTGGTCATTAAAATGAATAGTGAAATATTTGACGCATGCACTTATTTAGATTTATATTTAGTGAGTGCATAATCAATAAAATGAAACAGTTAGAATCTTGTTTGTAACGTATCTACTTGCCCCCCCTAAAAAAGCTACGACCCTTATATTTTAATCTCGTAAAGAAAATAAACAAATAAAAATAAATTAAACTTTTTGTTCATCAAAAAAAGAAATTTCAATAAATAAAACACTGCATTTAAAGTTCTGGTCTGAAACGGAGCGAAAGAAGCCCCATAGTTTTTTTTCCTTCCAATAACAAGTAGTATATACAAATTCTCTATTTATTTAAAGGAAAAAAAAAGTTGACAAGAAATCAATTGATGACATAAATATTCTTCATTATTATTGCTCAACAAACAGAACACTTGCACCTGCTCGATTATTATGGCTATATTCTTACAGTATATTGAGTCCAAAAAACAGTTGTAAATCATAATTTACTAAAAATAAATAAATAATAGAAATAATAAAAATACAATATTTTCCGACACATACATACTCATAAAGAGAGAAGGAATTATGTTTCTTTAAGCATATACTGACAAAATTTTCTTAATAAAGATCTGAAAACGTTGAGACATAATTAAGTGCTGTTGCAATTCTCTCTCACTTGACGTTAGTATCGAAATGTAATTTTTCTTGTTGTAATACGATACTAATTTTTTTGTCAAGATTGGAACCCTGAACGTAAGGGAAGCACACAATTAAGGCACTTGAGGGATATTTTCCCTTTTTTCAACCCACCCACCCTCTAAAGGGGGAAAAAAAAAAAAAAAAAACACCATCATCCTTGTTCTCGTATTGGGATCAATAAAAAAAAGAAAAATATTTTTTTTTTTCCGGCAGGGACCACTTTTCTTTGATTTATGGGGACGAGTTGGAGTTGTCATTAAACACGATTAAAATATCGTTTGCTTCTTTTCCTTCATGCATCATCAATGACATTGATATGGTGCGGAAAGTATAGAAACTACATTTATGAAGAGTACATGAGTTTTATGGTAGCAAAAAAATATGCTATTCGGATAATTTTTATTATTTTTGATCGGATTTTGTGGGGGAATATTATAATTTTCAGAGAATTTTCGTGTATATAATTTTAGACTTACTGCAACTGTTTATATCAGCATAATTATTGAAACTATTAGTTACTAAATTTTGTAAATGACAATAATTATAAATGACTATGATAAAAAGTAATAATTGTAATTGATGATGATTAAAAATGAAAACTATTATTATTGATGATAATTAAAATTAAAAATTATTATAATTAATGATGATTAATATTGAAAATTATAAAAAAAATTAATAATATTTAAAATTGCAGAGTTCAATAAATGAATATGTTAAGTAGCAATTTAATTAACTTGAAAAAATAGTGTGCTTTATTTTTTCCCCCTTCAATCGCAGTTTCCATTCCACTGTTGAGAAGAAACAGTGATTGTGTTTATCTAAAGTGATTAGTGTCAATGGAGGTGTTTACATGGGCGTTGGAGGGGGGTAGCGTTTTACAATTTGCCTTCCCCACTTTTAGTAGTGTTCGTTACCTAGTACTTACTCATTTAGATGCCACCGGCTATAGCTTGTCTGATATGAAATCGGATTTTGATCGGCTATCAAGGAATTTGTTTCTTATTACTCTTTAATATGTTATATGTGCATTTGATATATTTTGAATAGCTTTTTGGTGAAAAACTTGCTTGAATATAATAAGAAAAATTAAATTTTGCGACAACAATATAATTTAAGTTAAAACAATAAAAGTGGATGCCAAGAACATTAAGTAGTTGACGTTTTCTACAGTTTTATCTCTGGCATAGGTTTTTGTTTTCAAATAAAAATATGTAAACTGGATGGATCTTCTTCAGGCAATTTTCTTTTTCAACAACTTCAGTTTTTTTTAAAGGAGTGTGTATTAGGATCTTAAAAAACCTTGTACATGTATCAGACGATTTATTTAACCCTAATCGATTTGATCTTGTATTTTAAAGCAACTTTTCCCTCTGAATAAGGTCTCCTGCTACCTCAATTTGTTTTTGAATTCATCCACAAATCTCTAAAGATAGGAATTACACTCCTCTAGAAACCTTTATGAGTGAGGTATTGATAAGGGAAGAACATGGAGGAGTGATTGTTTTGTTCTGAAAAGACCCTCCAAGTAATGAATTGATATTTACTCATAAAAGATTCTTGGAAATCTATGAGGGTTAGGATAGAACTAGCCACTTCACTTCTTTCTGTTCAGATAAAGAGGGCGAAGAATATTTTAAGGGGACTTAGTACCTTTAATTTTTTTTTTTTTTAAGTAAGCCTTTCAAATTATAATTTTTACATACTGGGAAGTATTACTAAGTAAAAACTAAATAAAAAAAAAGTTTGCATAGTGTTCTAAATTTCCAAAATTTCAATTTTATTTAAAAAAAAAAAAAAAAAAAAATCAAATTTCAGATTTTTTTTCCTTTTATTTTTCAATATTTTGTCCTGATTTTTTTTTTTAATGTTTCTAGTAATATACTCTAACTTTTTAGGCTTTGGATTTAGAGTAAGTAAAATAGTTTTCGAGAAAAACGATAATTACTGTACTTATATGTAAAAATAGCGTAGAAAAGGGTTTTTTTTCAACACTTAAATTTGTTAAAAAAAAAAAAAAAAAAAAAAAATATATATATATATATATATATATATATATATATATATATATATATATATATATATATATATATATATATATATTTTATTAAAAAATCCATGCCTGTTTTTGTCAAATAGATATTAAAAAGTTATTTCAAGTAATTTCATTCATGTTTACGGAAGTTTTAGCGCTTGGAGTAAGGTAGGAATTTCAAAAATCACAAAGTGAGAAAAATGCGTTCGAAACATTGAAGGAGCTATTGCAGCAATGCTGAATTCTTCATAAAAATATAGTTTTTCTGCAATTGCAGTTATCGGATCAGATAAAAAACTTACCAGAATAAGGAGGAGGTTTTAAAGATTATAAACAAGCAAAAAATAGAAAATTTATATTTTTATTATTTTTTGTGAAAAGAATTGAAGTCCCCTTAACTGGATAACTATGAATACGCGGAGATGATTAAAACCGACAAGAAAAGTCCATTATAATAAATTTAATTGTATAATAATTATTTACTGTATGAACATGCGAAATTTTAAAGAATAATTCTGAATTAAATTCAAATTTTGTTTTATACTTTTATGATTAATTTCTTGAGGAAACTTTTTTAATTAAGTGGTATATGGGTGACTTATATGGCAAGTACTATCTTTTTTTAGACATCGCTACATGAAATGTAATATAATCTTTTAAAAAAGTTGCATAGATAGACTGGTTCATATTTTAAAGTATTGTAGTAGCGTTATATCCTAGCCTATATATGTAGTAGCGTTATAGTACATGGATATAATTTGGTCATTTATTTTATTATTGTATATAGGCGTTTTATTATTTGAAATTCAAACTAACAAGGATTTTGTATATAATTTAAATAATTATTAAATGCAAAGTTTGGACACTGCAGTGGGTTATATTTCTGCTTTCACTTTAAAAATAAATTTTATTTTTCCTTTTACAAAAACCATTTAAATTTAATGTATCCCAGTATTAAATTATACTTTACAGATTTTATTAGTTTGGAAAAATAAATGTTTGGAATATGTTTTGATAAAGAATTTAGGTTTTAATGACAACGGAGCAATATCCGTATTAGAAAAGGCTTCAGTCAGTTTAATATTTATAAGTTTATTTCAAAGCTAAGCTGTTTATAAAAAAAGAGTTCAAAATAGTAAAGTGTGGTTTGAATTCAAATGTACTTGCTTATTGCTGATCTCGTCATAGGTTAAAAGATAAAATTTCATATGGAATTAGGTCGTTAAGAATGGTATAAACTACTCTTGAGTGGCTTTGGGGCTTGTCGTCGAGAAATACTTTTATTTTATTCTAAAAAAAAACACCATAGAACCTTCTAGGGAATGACAACAAAATTCTAATATCTTTTTCATCTTCATTAAAAAATATTTCCGTAAAAAACTTTTGCTTGTTACTTGTTCTAATAAAGTCCTAGTTTAAGGTTTTTTAATCTTGGTAACGACAGACCTTTTTTATTTTTTTATTTTTTTGAAAAGTTCTCTTTCTCGGGAATAAGATGCTTAAATACGAGTTTTCATTTGTCAAGCTTAGAACCTTGAGCACGTCCATTAATTTTAATTATTCATCACGTTCTTAATCAGCTTCCAGACCCGTAATAAAAATAATCCCAAGACCTTGCAAAAATTAACGTGCCCGCCGGTGGAGCATAAATTTACCCTGACGTGTAGCTGTTTTTGTAATTCCGGGTAGGGTTATAAAAACTATAATTTTTTTTTGCCCTGTACCCGAGTAGTTTTCTTCCAACGACGCCAGAAGTAGAATGAGAATTAATCGTCATGAAAAATGATTAATTGTAACATTTAAAGCTGGAAAAAATTATGCAATTACACCGCGAGGGTAGGGCGCAAAAAAAAACGAGGTTGAAAAAATGCCAGAGATTAAAGTTAGAGAATGGGGTAAGAAAAAAATGTAATCCGTGGGTTTGGGCCAGCTGCATGCAGCATCGTTCTGTACGTTAATTAGTGAAATTGTTCTTCTGCTAATCACTGCAAGATATATAAAAAAGGGACTAAAAAGTCTCACATTTTATATTTTTGGGATATTTTTCAGCTTAGTTCGCCCATTAAGGTTAATTTTCTTCTAAAATTAATGAACCTAATCTTGTGTGGGATAAAAAAAGGTACAGTTAAGTAATTACGAGTTTTTTTGGTGAGTTGAAAAAAAGTGTACTTTTATAATGGTCTTTAATTTTCTTATTAACATGCAAAGCATTGTCCACGTAATAGCCAGGCATATATCATAGCTTTCTTTATTAATTGGTTTTTAGTTAGGCAAAAAGTTTCATAATTTAGAAAAGGGAAATTTTCAGAGAAACAATTATTGAAAGTTCTAGAAATGAAGCTTTTTAGTTAAATTAAAGCTGTAAATTTTTTTTATTAAAGGTTTTTGAAATAATTGTATTTTGTATTTATTGAAAACATCATTACGGTATTAAAAAAAAAGAGCTTTTTTTTTTAACAATGCATTAAATGTTTTAAAAAAGAAAAAAATATTGTTTTATATCGTTTAAATATTTTCATTATTTCAAATGTATATTTTTATATTCCTATTTCAGATATCTTTTGTTTGGTTTCTAATTTGTTTATTACAAATACATTTTGAATTTTTGAACACGAGTTTGATAACAAAATCAACATATCTGCTAATAAAACATTCTTTACATTAATTTATTCATACATTTCCAATTAATACTAATGAGTTCGCTCATTCATTGGTTTGAAGCATACTCTGCATGTATATTTGAAAGTTCTAACTGGATTTGCTTTGAAAAACGAATCTTTCCAAGCTTGTTATTCATTCCCCAATTTGTGGTAGAATATCATCTGGGTTTTCTTTGTTACTTAACATGTAATTACAGAACTGTAAATTTTGAGAACAGAAAAAACGGATGCGATGATATATCGGCATATTATTATAAAAATCTTCTGTTTTTCATTTCCCTTTTTTTTACCATTAAAAAAAAAAAAAAAAAAAAAAAAAAAAAAAAAACCTCCCATTACACAAAATGTTCCAAGGATTTTTGTAACTTTGAAGATAAAACTACGTAAATTTTTTAGTGTTTTCAATTCACGTAACTAAAAACATTCACGATATTAAAATAGCTCATTTTGAAGACCCCCCCCCAAAAAAAAAACCCGCATTTCAAGTGAGACAGTTTTGTTAAAATAACAAATCAAAGTCATCTGACAATATTTCGAATTTGGTCAGAACAAATTATGGATATTTGAATTAAAAAAAAAAAAAAAAAAAAAAAAAATCCTCTGGATAGAATGGTCGGCCACAAAAAGTTACAGAATTCCAGAAGTTGGGTATCACGCGGCCGCATTTCATTGAGATTTTTTGTACCCAATACATTAAACTGGCACTGGGTGACTTAGAAAGATCTGACACATATGAACAATTTTAATTAAAAACAAACGAAAGATGCTTGAAATGTATAGTTTACATCATTCTATTTGGCAATTATGGAATTTTATTTATCAATTTAAAAAAAAAATGGTTTCAAATTTCACTAACGGGAGGCGCTATTAAATAAAAAAAAAAAAAAAAAAAAAACCTGATTCTAACAAGTTGCAAAATTTACAAACAATGTTTCTATTGCACTATGTTGTTGCTGGGAATGGGAGGCTATTTTGAAAACGTCATTTTGTAGTTTTGCGTACCATTTCCAGACAATTTTTCAGGCTTTTACAATCAACAGCGCCATCAGTTAGTGAACTATGTAACTATTTTTGAAAATTGACGAGTTAAATTTCTCTAGTTTCCCAAGTAGAAAGCATAAAAAGATAAATTTTTAATTTTTTTTTATTTATTTAATTTGTTTTTTAAATGTGTCAGTCCCTTTTGGAACCCCCCTGTATTACTATAATAATATTTATAGCCTGCCAAAACTTTACTGGCTTGGGATAGGGCAAGCAGGTCTCTACAAGCATCAAGATACAGGTGTTCAAATTATCATTCTACGGCCGGAGTATTAGGCTTGAGTATTTCGTAACAGTTACGGATACGTCAACAAAGAATCTAATGAGAATATTAGAGCCATTGCTCACTACATCAGTTACTGCAGGGGCATTATGTATATTTGGTATGCACTTTCGTTCTAAACCAGCCAATAAAATAAGAGTGCCATTTTGCGTAAATTGATTACTCATCCAAATCACCATTTTCTAATCTAAAAAGAAGTTTAATAATAAAATGAATGTTAAAAATATTTCGCGTTAGCCAGAGCTGTTGTAACGACTTTTTAAAACACACGTCTTTCAATAGAAATAATGTAACCATATATTCTTAGACCTTTCATGCGAAATAAAAAAAAACAACTCGGCATTCATTACAATTGTTCCATACATTTATTTCTCAGAGCCATCACGTATAGCTAAGTGTTTTCGATTGTTCTTACACAGCATCAATTTGTGTCAGGATGAATTTGAAATGATACAAAAATAAGAGCCCAGAGAGAAGAAGATTTCAAATCGATCACTGAAGTCTTAAAAGCATCCGTAATGATTTTGTTATTCTGGATAACAAATAAATAGTTTCGTTGAATTCTATATCGATTGCAAAGGCGTCGATTCAAACCTCAAGTGACGTTAAAAGAAATTATTGCTGTTTCACTTTTTTTAGTCTGCTTTTTTCTGGGATGAAATGAAGTGAGCCGAGTGCTTTTGCAATTCCTTGATGACGGGAATAATTTAAACACCATTTTTTGCTCCTTGGATCGAAAGATATGCGCGACATTTGATGGTCCCTTTTATTCATCCTTTATAGAAATTGGAGGGGGCAATGTAAAATTGACTCTTTGTTCCTACTTATCAAATTCGTTAATAAGGAAGTGAGTAGATTTTAATAACTTACTTTATGGGATAATAAGCATGTTCAAATAGTACATAATAACAAATTTGTTTAGTAATTTCTGCAACAATTTAATAATTTATATAACACTTTAGTAATAATTTTACAATAATTTTTATAATTATTTAATTTATTTAATAATTCTACAGTTATTTTAAATATAATTTTAATAATAATTTACTTTAATTTTAATACTAATTTAATTTACATAATAATTTTAAGGCTATTTTAATTGATATCATAAGTTTTATTACTTTAATTTATTTAATAATTTTAGTAATGATTTAATTTAATTTTAACATTAATTAAATTTTAATAATAATAATGCATTTTAATTTTATTAATAACTTTTTTATAATATTTTTAATAATAATGTAATGTAATTAGAATTCGGAGTCTAGTCATTAATTGCAAAAAAAACCCACCAAAAAACAAAAAAAAAAAAAAAAAACCCTCACCCTTAAAAAAAATAATAATTATTTCTGCAAACCATCCATTGCAATTAAAAACTAATCACATTGGAATATTACGAGTTATGGAAATCGCATTTATTTTATTAGTCAGTACTTAACTTATCCAGTTCATAGTCATTGACCTCCATCACAGATAATATTTTAGGTTCAAATTTTATGATATTTTTAAATATTTACATTTTCTTTTATTTCTTAAAGTTTATGTTATTAACAGTTTCATAAGAACATCCGAAAATGTGTTCACTTTTTTTTGTTCTGAATAATAGATAGAAAATAGACTCGTGAGTTCATATACTTTTTTATTTTTACAATTAGTGTTAATTTCAACTCAATATAAGTTATACATTAAGATAAGAAAATTAACTTTTAATTTTTCTCAATTTTCTTCAGTAGATCAGTTGACTAGATGTACAATTCGAATCGGTGCTGAAGGATTTATCACCCCTACCTAACCCAATCAAAATAATCCTATAGCATAATTTAAGTTTGGGGTGTTTAAGTATGTCAAAATCCATAAGTTCTCACTTATGTGTTGGTTGTGTGATTTGAATAGTGAGGTACCTACTCGATTTTGAAATTGATTGATTAAAAATAATTTATTGGCCAAAATAGTGAGAAATTTTTTCTCAAAGTAAGTGTATTTTGTCCTGAGCATCCTAAAGCTGGAAAGTAGTCAAAGACAAATTTATAATTTGTTCTTTGTTATACCACAAGACACTTACAGAACACTTAACTTAATACAAGGTAACTTCCCAAGTTCAGTTTCATAAATTTATAAATAATGCATATCGTTCTAATTCAGTTCTTAAATTTTTTTTAATTTGCATTTACATCATTATTATAGAAAATGTTATAGAAAAAAACAATTGGTGATAACAATAGTAAATTTTAATTTTGGGATTTGGTTTTATGTTGCGAATCAGATAATTAATTTCTACATAATTAAATAACAATAGCAAATTTTTATTTTGAGATTTGGTTTGAAGTTGAAAATCAGTTCTTTAGTTTGTATATTAACTAAATAGACTGTTTGCGTTAATTGTTAGTAATGTGTTCATTCTGTAGAAAAAAATAGTAATTTCAATATTTGTTACAAAAATATTATTATCAGGAGTGTAGATTGTGATAAAAGAGAATAGCTTTTTAACTGATGGACAGTTCAATTTTTTTTCATAAATATAACATCTTTTAAAATTGAATTCGAAAATAGCTTATTATTTCTATGATTAATTAAAAATAATTCAATTTTAATAGAGGGTTACAAAATACATTATAACAGTACTTGATTAACATTTCAATAATAATTATTGTTTGCTAAACTTATTGATAAACAGACTGACATTAATCCAGGAAACGCATTTGTCTCTAAAGAGATTTAAAGATCATCCCTCAAAAGCGCGACACACGCTCCAGAAGCCAAAAAGCTCTCAAATTGACTTTCAGAACAGATATCTCTGCATCGCTTTATAAGTGCTTATTAAAGAAGCTCTCGAGAAGGAAAACTCGCCATTTCGCCAATGAAATATTGCCCCAAAAGGGAGCAATCAAAGACAGCAGCAATCAATACAGGACCGTGGCAAAACGGGAGCTCCAACATTTACATGAAAACTAAGAGGTATTTATCTTTATACGATGCATTCGCTTCTTCCATCGTTAAATTTAACCCTCTTCTCTCCTCTCTTCTCTCGCGATATCATCAATCAAAAACCGTCAGATTACTTTTTGAAAGGCGCTGAAAAGTTTTCATTTCTGGTGAAGTCACCAATTGAGATGCATAAAAGCAAGTGGGATTTGTCAAATACAAAAGATGTTATTATTGTTTTTTTTATTGAGTGGCTCGGTTTTATAAGTCTTTTTAGAGTTTGAATGTGTTTTTATGGAAGGGTATTTTTGTAATGATATGCTTTGTTTGGGAAGGTGGTTAGGCCGGTAAGTGTACGAAATGTCGTAAAATATGGAAGGAAGCTGTAAATGTTTTTAAAGGGAAGTTGGTGATGAGAACTTATTTCATTTATTCGTTTCGCGATGGTAGAGTTACATGAAATGAAAATTCGTCGTTACTTTTTGCATTTCATTTCGTTCGCTGAAGTGAATATATTTGAGAGAAGTAAAAGCTGTTTTAGTAGATATGATTTTTTCTTGAGGATATTTTACATTTGCATATTGTTTATCTATTATAAAGGCGTTTTAGTTTGTGGAAACACTCATCACTTTAAGTTTCAAAATATAAAAATAAAAGAAGAAGCTGTTGTGTTTAAATGTACTTTTGAAAATTATTTCTTACACATTGAAGAGTCATGAAGACATTTTCTTGCTTACTGAATAGCAATGGCTAACCATTTACTGTATACATGTTTGTTTTCATTAACTAACATCCACAGTTAATTAAAATAAAAACTTGGTATAATATTTACTCTAAACTAATATAACCTTTTTAAAAGTGTAGGTTGATTTCTTAACAAACCAATTTGTATTTAATGCAAGCGCATGTGTTTTAAGGGCTGTTTATATAATATTTTCAGGAAATATTAAGAAAAAAATGCTTTTACAAAAAATCCATTTTAATGTAAATTAAGTACATTTATACAGTTTGTTAAATATTTAGAATTATTTTATACATATGGAATGTATTTATTTTATAGATTCAATAGAAACTCTAAATAAAAATGGAATAAATCCAAAGTAGTTAATTACTACTTATAAAATTTAATATTTTTTTATAGACTTAAAATGAAACATTTGCCACATTGTCGTCCTAAAACCGTTAACGCAAAATAGGGACTGAATAGAAATATTTTTAGAAATAATATTGATAATAACTTGTAAGTGTTGGTCTGTGTATTGCTCAATTTTAAAATTTTAAATAAACATGTTAGGTATAACTCCTACTTTGATCTGGTTACAAAATTTAGACACATATTTTTTTATTTTGAAATTAAAATTTTTGGGAGTACCTAAAGAGAAGAATTTTTAAATTTAATGGAAACAAATCAACTCTAGATTTGAAATTTTTTTTATAGGTATTGTACAAAGGATGAACAAGTATATGGATATACTTATTGAAATTAAGTATCAGGTTTCTCTAGCTCTACAAAGAATACCCTGATTATATCGGTTATTTAAAAATGTAATACATTTTCTACAGTAGTTTTCTTGTTTAAGATAAAAACTTTTGTATCTGGAAGAGATTTTATTAATTTAAGATACAAATTATCTTTATATCTTTTTCTTTAAGAGATTATTAATTTCTTTTAACGATTTTATCTGGCAGAAGAATTTTTCCCTTCATAACTTAGGTCATCGTACCTTTTGATAGCCTCAAGATATTTGTTATTGCTATTTTTGACCCACCTAAAAGACGAGAATAAATAATATCTGATTTTTGGAAATCTCTCTGGTCACTCAATTTGACTTCACATAAACGAAATTTTAATAATAATCTTAGCAGAGATAATTACAAAATATTAATTTTATCTAACGACGTGATGCTAATTTATTCTAATATCTACACCATGCTTAGTTTCTCTAAGTGTTGACTTATCCAATCTATGTATTTATCAATTAGGCAAAATTTCACTTTTTAACTTCACTTTCAAAGAATGGAAAGTCTATTTCATTATTCATTTGCATTGACATTCGTATTTTTAAATCTACAAAAACTAGAAAAATAATAATTAACATTATTTAAAGTATTAATAAATGAAACTACTAAAGAAAAATTTTGCTAATGTTTTAAAATTAAGTTAAGAAACTTTTAGATTGAAATCTCACAAAATTTTATTTATCAGTAACTATTTTTTAAAATTTAATTTCGTCATGAATGTAATTTTTCATTAATAATATATGTAAGATAATGATAAATATATTACTACTACTACTACTACTAATACTACAACTACTACTAATAATACGAAGTGTATTTAGTTAGTACTAATTGCTTTTAAATAAAAAATTTTGCTTGTATCTTTAAGTCATTCCATGGAAAGATACATAAAAATAAAGTAAACTAAAGAGCGCAGTTAGTATGGGAGGTACACATGTCCCCTTAGAAAAATAGAAATAGCAGAGAGAATTTATATCTAATTTTACTAATCTGATAAGTTCGTTCGATACGTTAGAAAATTACTCTATGATTGCATTAGGATTGGAGAACAAGTATAATTTTCTCATGTATGAAAAGCGATAGTTTCTCCCTTTTAATCTACTAGAGAGTAAAAATGAATTAAAATATGCGTTGTGAGGAAAATTTGTTTTGTTATTAAGAAAAGGTCCATCAAAACATTAAGTTGTTTGGAATGTTTATTCTTGGAAAACCTAATTAGTTTTCCTATGAATATAAGTTTAGCCTGAAATAAGTTTTCTTGAAGAGTTAAATTTATCTAACATAATTTCGGTCTTTTGAGTATATATGAAAGTAACCGGTTTAACGCTTGTTTTCTGTGTACTTTAATGTAAAATAATACAATAATTTTTAATTATTTTCAAGGAGATTAAAATTATGTTATTACGAATAAATTTTTTTTTGATAATTAATATTTAATTTAATTTAAATATGTTTATTGGAAACTGACTCAGAAATATCCATATTTACTGTCCGCATATCTTTGCTTCGTTAATCTTCTAAAGTTAATAATAAACACCATACCCAATAAGTAAGGTCAACTAATTGAAAAGCAAGCAAAAAACATATGCTTCACCGCAAAATTCAACCAATTATATATTTGAACAATTAATTTATTAATCTATAACTGAAAAGTTTAAATTCTTCTAAATATGTCATATGATAGAATACATACAACACAATAAAAATTGAAATAGCCAATAATTTCTGAAATCGAGGAAAGATTTACTTGTATAATGCTTCTCCAAAAGTAATGACTATTGGTTAAGGTTAATCAACTAATTAAAATTCTGAATTTCTACCTCTATAGAGTTGAGATGCAAAAGAGACTTTGTAGCATTAAAATATTTATAGTGATAATATAATAGGGAGAAAAATATAAATTCTGTGAAAAATATTTACTTTATTTATATAAGTACCAAATACGATTTGTTTTACTTAGCTAACCAAGTGGAAACTAATAAAAATTCAGGTTCCGAGTTTATGTAAGTAAACAAAAGAAAACATTCAGTTTAAAATTAAAAATGTTCTACATGCTGACTAAATAGTTCAAATTTATTTTTATTTTGACTCATGATATCATATAATATAGTTTTTATATAAAAGTATGAATGTAATCTTATATATATAATATTTATTGTAATGTATTAATTTTAACAATGGAGACAATGGAGTGTGTAAAAACTAGTTAAAATCGAAAAATTGTTTAGTATCCCGAAGCAAATACAGATGAGTTATTTTATAATGTTTAGCTGATGCACACTTGGATGTTAAAAATATATGTTGAAAGTTTAACTAAAATCTGTTATTTTCAGCGAGGTTAAGTAATAAGCTAACCAATACAATAACTTTTACAGATTTATTTATTAATATTATTAGACTTATCATTATATATATATATATATATATATATATATATATATATATATATATATATATATATATATATATATATATATATATATATATATATATATATATATATATATATATATATATATATATATATATATATAATGTATATATATATATATAAATGTATATATGGAAAGCACTTTTTTTTTGGACTTAGCTTCTTTGGAATGAACTTCTCATACTCAATGTGTGTTATTTCTGCATGTGACTTATAAAACTGATGAAATTTGTATAAAATATACATAAAAAAGAAAAAAAAAACAACAACTAGAGAATGAAAAAAGTTTCAAAAGTATGATAAAGATTTACTAAAACATATAAAAAGTATTAATATTAGTATTTTAAAAATGTAATGTTGCAATATCACTGAAGAATAGTATGAGCTCAAAATTCACTGACCCTGCATTTGTTATGCACTTGACTCATGGCCTTTGCATCGCAGTTCTTTTTCTTTTCTTTCATCTCATCTTCCTCTTCTGTATCCATATGCCTGTGCTGGAAGATAGCGATGCCCTGATATCCAGCTGGACTGTGCTTCCTCAGTTCATCTTCATCCTCCATCCTCATCCTCAGCATCCTTCTTCGCAGAACATCGCATCGAAACACGTCGCAGTAGTCATCGAGGCAAACCGTTTCTCCTGCCTATTTATATACCATGTGTATACCTTTGGATTATATTATGTTATATGTTTAATGTTATGGTTATAAATACTTTTTATCTTGCTTTTAAAATAGTATAAATAAAAGGAAGATCTGTGTTAGGGCTTTTATTGTTATGTTACAAAAACTTTTCACCTCAAAATTTCGCCATCTCCACAAATTTCGGTTAACAAATCATCCACAATTTTTAATAATTTTAATTTTGGTATAATTCAGGACTAAAAAACCTAAATTGAGGTGTGTAATTGTGAATTTGAATGCAGACGCACAGCAAATAACGAATTTTACATTATAAATAGCTTACTAAGACTTTAAGGGGTTTATTTTTTAATTTTAAAGTTTATTACTTTGAAGTGTATAAGAATATTTTCTCACTAAATTTTATTTATAATATTTTATTTTGAATTATAGTTGTTTTTAATTTCATCAATTTTCTATCATATTCTTTAAAATTTTATTTTTATTTTTAGTACATAAAAATTGGCATACAAATTTCGTACACTATAGGCATGTAAAAATGGTAATAACACATGTTTCTTCTAAACACAATTTTTTTATTTTAGTAATTAAAAGAAGCAAATAATAATAAAAGCTGATTTTGATTCAAATTTATAGTAAATACTTTTTTTTAAACATGAATAAAAGTTTATATATCTGTATTGGTAATATAAAAAAAAACTTTATAGTATTTTGAATATTTAAAAATGATGAAAGTGATTTAAAGTTTGATTCCTTTAAAAAGCATGATATAAAACCCATGTAGTCACAATGTTTTTAATAACCAATTTCAAAGTTAACGTTTGAAAATTATTTTACTTAATATTTTATTTTTAAAAGTGGTAATTTAAATAATATTATATTGTTAAATGGGGTATTTTAAATAATATTATATTTTTATATGTGCTATTTAATAAATATTTAAAAAAAAAAAATAATAATTAATATTTTACATTTCAAGGGTATTTTAATTATTAGCCTTAATATTTAAGCATAAACTAAGGTTTTTATTGTTAACAGTTTGTTTTTTGTTTATGTTTTTTATCCTCTCCCCCAGGATAAAATATCAATTAACTCATAGAAAAAATAGATTGAAGTCTAGGAATTTTCTGAGAATATTTATAAGATTTTAAACAGGCAGTGAACAAACATTCGATAAAGTGCATATTTCTAGGTTACTCTTAGGAAGACTTGTAATATTTTACAGTTTCCTTTTGTAAGCTTTAAAAAATAAAAATAACTTGCCTTTAAAATTTCAAACATCACCATATATTGTTGCCATTTTTGGTGGTTGTTTAATAGTATTGAACCATCACTAAAAAGAAGTGTAAAATTTTTTAAGTTTTCTAGAATTGTGAATATTGGACGAATCCCTTTTGTGATCAGGTTCTTATTTTGTGCAACTGAATAACACTGTAGAAGTAACACCTGTGTGTTTTTTTCTCAGAAAAGGACTCTAACTTTGAAGTTACATAACTACGAATTAGTGGGGCACAGAAAAAAGAGACAAGTGGACAGTTCGATAGACAGGCAAGGAATTTTAAACAAACTGATTTCCAAATTTAGTTACGATACTGAAATATGGAAATAAATTGTTGTGAAATCTAAATATATTGGAATGAGTTTATCCTTTTTCTCATGAAAAAGTGCCGTATAATCTCTTTACTGGAAGCAGTCCTGTTTATGCTTGTGTGTCTGAAACGAGATAGGTTTCAATCACCAAATTGGCATTGTTTCATTTCGTTTAGGCTACTTGGCGCCTTTTAATTCGAACCATTGACAACCTCATCATTCGAGTAATTAACTTCGTTTCGATCACACGAGTCATGGAAGGCTCTCTCTTTTCTATTAAATTGCTTCAGATGCGCAAGCATACTCTTGAATTCCTTAACGCAATTGGTAACTACCGATAGATTCAAAACTTAACTAAATATTGAATTTATGTAAAGAAATAAACATTAGAAAATGAAAGAACTCTTATTTGATTTACAGTCCACTGTAATCGCATTTCTATCGAACCTGACATAAGCAATCCCAAACGGTCACTTTTGATGGAATTCATTGTTTTGGCAAAACACAGACGGTTTGGTTTTGAGTCACCCATATTCACCAGTTTTGGTATTAATTAACACATCCATCCACAATGGGCCTCATTGGTAAACAATAGCTGCAAATGGTTTAAACAAAATTTACTCCTATCAATTAATTTTGCAAACAGGTGTGTTTAAAATTCTTTATCTGTCTATCCAACATACCACCTGTCTCTTCTTTCTGTCTCTCACTGTTTAGCATTTTCGTCATTTTAAAGTTAGGCAGTCCTTTTTGAAAGACCATGTTATTATGAAAGACGCTTAGACAAATACTGCTAACGTATACTCGAGGCATTTCTTTATCGAAAGAGGTTAAAAAAAAAAAAAGTTAAATGCGTTGCAATTTGCATAACGGAATAAGTTCTGAATGTGGGCAACTTTCTTGAAATGAAGAGGAGATAAATTATAAAAAAATGGTGGTTCTAACCCAGTTTCGATTTTCTCACATAATAGATAGACAACACCCCTTTCAAAGCATGTAAGGGCAAACTCCTTCAAGTTACTCCTCTTACCATTCCGAGCAGCGTCCTTGAGTGAGATGCGTCCCAATGAGTGACGAACGTATTCTCGCATCCGAACTTTCGTCCGCAAACTGGACAATGCCACCCTTCCTCCCCTTCTCTTTTGGTGGCCTCAAGTTCTGTCTGCAGCCACCAGAACATGTCTCTTTTTGGATGGAGGGGGCATTCCAAGGGGAGGGAGACGCGGTATCTTTCCACCACTGACAAGAAACGCTGTAAAAAAAAAAATTGGTTGTTGTAAATTTAGGTACTACAATTGGAATTTAGTGTTTTTTTTTATTGTATTGTGATGGAATCCCGAAAAAAGTTGATTGGCTCTCGTTGCAGAGATTTTTGACTTTTTATCCGTTATATAAATGCTATTGCGCAATTAATGCAATTTGGTGAGATGACGAGGAATACATTTTGTTACAAGCTGTTTAATAATTTCTTTACACAAATAAGTTATTGTTTCATAAACAACATTCGGCTTAAACTAAAGGCGGCTTCGGTAATGTGAATGTGCAAGGTCAAGCGAACAGTTTACAAACCCGAGATCGCAAAGCTTCGGTAAGTTCCATTTATTTTACTCAAACTTTTCGAAGTTATAGAACACAAAAGTGATTTCTATAGTGTTTGTATAGTGAATAGCAGTAATATCTACTGTCTGGTATAATAGTATAAAAGCTAATAGCTTCTGTTACGTTTGTATCACAGAAGACAATCAGTGTAATACTTAAGAAAATGTGTAATTTGTATTTTTGTATCGACAACCTGGTCACAGACAGGGCCTACCACGTATGTTACCGCACTTGTACATAAAATATTTCACAGTGGCTTATAATGGCAGAAGATAGGTCATGCAATTTGATGTGCCTATGAACTGAAGGGCGCTTTCCAATCATGTTGAAGATTGTTATTTTATAATGGTTTCTGGAGGCATCACGAAGAAAAAGAAGTGAACTGTTGAATAATCTAACATACCATCTAGTCAACCTCTAGTTTTGCATGGCGAAGGACTTTTTATTGCAGAGTCGCCTATAGATTTTTCAATAAGTGTTTCCACACATTTCCTATTTTCTCCACAAAGGGAAGATTGTTATACGTCTACGAGACCTCCTAAACCTTCTACGTCACCTTGTCTTTCTATGTATGATGACTTTTCGTATTTTGATGAAAAATCTGTGCCTTATAAAATTACCTCAAATACACTGAATGATCTTGTTTGAGATTTGGATCGGTCTAAAATCAAATTGAAAGAAATTATTGCCTCAAGACTTTAACTGGGGAATCTTCTCGAACAGAATGTCCAGGAAACTTCATTTCACCAACGTTATCAAACCTTCGAATTTATCTTTGATAAATAAGACATCCTTATGTTCAATCATCTGTATTATTGATGGCCTACTACTAGAACTCGGTATTGCACATGAGCTCCATGAAAGGCGGTTGAACGCATCAAAACTGAGTATCAAGGTGGTTTTGCTGAATACCAGGAACTAGCTTCCATCCAAATCTATCTGACGTATGCTGTTTACATGAAGAAGACGTACGATAATCTAGAGAGGCTATTAGAGAGGATTAACTAGAGAAAATAAGGCTTGCAAATCTGAATTGCTTCTCTAAAATCTGTGAAATGGTCAGTGATTGTCATGGTTAGTATTTCCAACAAGATATTGCATAGATAGAGAATGGTATCAGAGCAAATGGTCCATGCCAGAACTTTCTAACCATTGTTGAACTTTCATAAAAGATACCACTTCCATCCATTGCGAACAGCAGGCCAAAAGAAAGCAAAAGTCTGAAGAAGTTTAAGGTATTCTTAAAATGTTTAACAGTATTATTATAGTATAGATCATTATTTTACAATGATGCTTACACGTAAGAAAAAAGCAGACAATTTAGTTTTTTTCTTTGTCATATTCACATTCAGCCCATTGAATTAATTAGAAAATGACTATTTGCTCCTTGGAAGCAGACATTTTTGGAATTTTGTAGTTCAGTGTAATCTGGTAAAATAAAGTTGACAAAGAAGGACAAGTTCCGACCTAGTTTCTTATTATATTTAGTCCTATTTTTTCCCATTAATACATATATATATATATATATATATATATATATATATATATATATATATATATATATATATATATATATATATATATATATATATATATATATATATATATATATATATATATATATATTATTCTTATTTTTTTTTAGATGTTTAGCTTATTTTAATTGTTTAATCTTTAGGTGTTAACTATTTCTACAAACAATAAAAACATTGGCAGCAAGGATTCCGTATATATTTTTTTAAATTAAATATAATAATTTTCATTTATGAGAGCAAAGTTCTTGATGCATAAAACAAATTTCGGAATAGAAGCTAAGACAATCTAAACATTAGTTGAAGTATTAAACATTATAAAAGCCTAAAATTACAGTCTTTAAGATATGAATTCTTCTGAAAAATGAAATTTTTGACTTTAATTTAGTTAAAATATGACTTTTATTTTCCTAATTTTTGGGAGAAAGTTTTCATTTGCAAACAGTTGTTGCAGAGGGTAGAAGGTAGGGTGTATTTTTCGTAATATTCAAGGAAGTGAACGAGATGTTAAGTATTATGTATGCGAGGAAAAGTTTATTAAAATAATAATATAATTGTTTACTAGTAACTGAAAATTCTCTAAAAAATAACGTTTTTGTAGTACGTACTTTTGTCATTGCCCATTTCCATAAATTGAATATTAAAATGAACTTCCTATCTTTATTACATTAGACCTTCTAAATCCTTTTTAAGAATAAAATGACGCAAAATTTTATTAAGAAATACAAGAACATAAAATTGTTCACTTAAATAAATTTTATTACTCTAGCTCAATTTCATAAATACACTTAAAAAGTGAATTAATATTCTCAGTGAGAAACTTAATACTCATAAAAGAAGTTACAATAGAATAAAAATGTCTCCCATCCCTGTATAACTTTAATTAAATCTATTATCTATAAAATGCAATGTATTCATAAAGTTAATGGTGCAAATGCAGATTTAACTTAAACGCGTTTAAGAAACGTCATTTAAAAAAAGAAATTATGCATAATCTTAACTTCTTTTTTTATTTTTAGAACTAAAAAAACTGTTTGCAATCACAATCGCAAAAACATATATATTTTTTTATTTTCTTTAATGCTTTCGTCGTCGGAATTGGTAAATTGAATTCGCCGAGAAAGCATTCACGGGAGAATTGTAATTTAAATGCATATTGAATCATAGAGTTGGAAAAATAACGGCCTAAAAGGAAAATTAGTTCGTACTCCAAATGAAAGCCCGGACTTATTCTTATGAATAAATGCATTCCGTTTTTAATGCGAGTTCCTTATACTTTTCTATTTATCAAATGTGAAGCCGCCAATTTCAATGGAGGAGTAAAAGTGGCATAAGTGTTTTCTAGAGAACAGCTTGCGAATTGTTTATTTTATGAGCCATATTAAACTAATTCCTCTTTAATTTTTAAGTATTAATATTTATATGTAATATAATGAAGTAGCACTGAAAAACATTTCACCATTATAAGAGGAATCAGAGTTCAAAAATTTAACGAAATATAATTATTTACGCAATCAATATTCAACTAACATAAGGAAAAGTATCAATGGTGTTTTATGCACCATTATGCATCTCTTAGATTAACAGTATCTAATTAGTTTGGATACTGTTAATTTATTAAGCTGAATTGTTTTTCATTATTCATAATTATTTTAAAAGTAAACACATGGTGTATTTATTCATATAAAGATTTCAACTAGTCTGGATTCTAGAAAAATGATTTCTTATTTTGTATTTTCAATTTTAGGATACCACAAATCCCGTGAAATTTGCAGTGAAAGAGTTCTATTTATAAGATTCTTTAAATATCAGATCCATAAGATAAATTTAAATATCGATTTGAAAGTTTCAACCATCAAACTAAAGAATTAAAACCTTTTCATTATTTTATATCTTGATTTTAAAACCCTTTCTTGAATAAATTCACCATATCATAAGTTGTATGCGTTAATTATTTTGCATGTTAATTATGCCAATTTAAATTTAGAAATATATGTATTCTCTTTAAGTAGGTGCAAATATAAAATTAGATTTATTTTTATAAATACATTTTATTTCATATTTTCTTATTATATTTTAAAAATATAATTATATTATATTTATTTTCAGAGTAAAGAAGATTAATACAATGACATATAAAATTAATTTTTCTCATTGAAAAAGTTTAAATGAATACAAAAATTCATTTCTAAATTTTGAAATATATAAAATATGTTTTAGAAAATACAAAATCAAACCCATTCAAAATTATCTTATAATCAGTCAACTCTCTCTATACTAATATGTGAAGTAATAATTTGTTAAGAAAACTGAATTTAGTTTACGCATATTTTAGATTAAAAATTAGTACAAAAAGTAGTTAGATTGATATAACGAAAAAAATTGTTTGGATTTAAGAAAACTGAACAATTTGAATTGAGATAGTCGCAACCAAATAGGTAAAATGAATTTCACTATCGTTATTTTTTCTAAATATTTTGAATTTTTCTAAGGGCTTTACTTAAAAATATAAGACTTAATTCATTTTGATTTTCATTAAAACCTCCACTACTACTTCAGAAGAATCTTAACCGTTTAGGTTTGAATGGCGCCTGTAATCGCCAAGATGGCGATTTTCCCTTAGAACAACATTTTCCATTAGCAAAGACATATTACTACCGCGTAATTTCATTGACAGAAGTTTCCATTTAACTGACACAAGAGTAATTTGTTCGACTGGTCGGTGGACAAAAAGGCGACCAGCTTCTGTATCTCAAAATAAATAACAAACAAAACTAGCCTGCAATCTTAATCGAAAAATGTCTTAAGAAAGGAAAATATAGATAGAGTAAATGGGTTCGGATTTGCAGTTAATTTATAACTTAAAATCATGTTATTTTCAGCATTTCAGCAATAATTGAGTTAAGAGGAAATATCTTATTGATGTTTCATTTTTGCGATTTAAATTCTTTTAGGAATTTGGGATTTCTAATAGAATCTAATAAATGATGTTTCTACTTGGTATTCTCTCACCCCAACTTCAGTTGTACTTTTAAGCATCCGAATGATTTCTTAGTCATATTTTTATGTGTGTGCGTAAGAAAACCAAGGTTTTTAATTTAAAATTTTGAGTGGTACTTACTCTTTAAAATGAAATGCTTGAATAAATTTTTGAATACATATAATCTCATTTACCAACTATGACAAAACATATTCACGAACATTTAAAAAAAATCTATCATTCTTTTAATTGAGAAGTTTAAAAGATAAAAAAAATAGATGAAAAATCTTTACCTTATAGTTAACCGTTAGGTAACAAAAGTATTTTTCTTATTTTTCGAGATTCATATATATGCAATAGAAGGCTACTCTTAAAAAATAAACAGACTTAGAGCTGCTGGATTTCTTAAAGGTAATGCCCTTAAAAAGGGTAAAGTCTTGTAGGAATTTAATTTCCCGGTGTTTATATGCAGAACAAATGGCGTCTGATAACGCACGTATTATTCACATTAGTGTATTTTAAATTTATCGATTTAAAAAATAATCAGTTTATCGTCATATTTTCATATTTAGTCTTTTAACTTCCAAATAAAGATTTTACTAAAAAATAATTAAGTATTTCTAGAAAAAAATTATTTAATTTCAATTTTAATTTAACGAAAAATATTTTTTTAAATAAGAAAACATAAAGAATGTTTTCAGATCTTTTAAACAGATGTCATTACCAAAGAGATACCGTTTGAAATAACTTCGAATTTTTTCCGAAATCACTGATTGTTCATTAAGCAATTTAAAAACTTCAAATAAGATGATTTTTTGAATTACGGCCAATATTCCTATATTCTGATAATTTTGAGTTGCATTGAGCATATTCACTTTTTTTCTTGCCGTATTGCAAGGTGTCCGTTCTTCTAAACTTCTTTTTCATTGTTGCGTTTAATAAATATGTTTTTATAATATTGTTTAATGTATTTCTATAAGTCTATCATACTAAAATAATCATACCTTTTGTACGACGTCTCTGACCAGCTTTGAGGATTCAGAAGTACATGAAAGTAAAGTAACCGAGGGTCCGTTCCAGCCGCCATGAGATAGAAGGAGCAGTAGAACAACCTGAAAACAATTTGGTTAAATAACAACAATGAAATTTATTATAATAATGATTAAATCAAAATAATAATAATAATAATAATAATAATAATAATAATAATAATAATAATAATAATAATAATAATAATAATAATAATAACAACAACATCAAAAACAACAATAATAACAACAGCAATAATAATAATAATAATATAAATAATATAAATAATATAAATAATAATATAAATAACATAAATAATAATAATAATAATATTAATGGTGACGATACTTCTACTACTACTACTAATAATAACAATAATTATTATTATTATAATAAAAATAATAATAATAATAATATCAATGGTGATGATACTACTACTACTACTACTAATAATAATAATAATAATAACACTAATAATTATAATAATAATAATAATAATAATATTTATGGCGATGATACTACTACTACTACTACTACTAATAATAATAATAATAACAATAATTATTATTATAATAAAAATAATAATAATAATAATAATATTTATGGTGATGATACTACTACTACTACTACTACTACTACTACTACTACTACTACTACTACTACTACTACTACTACTACTACTACTTATAATAATAATAATAATAATAACAATAATTATTATTATAATAAAAATAATAATAACAATAATTATTATTATAATAAAAATAATAATAACAATAATTATTATTATAATAAAAATAATAATAATAACAACAATAAAAATAATAAAGTTAGTTTGAATCTACTGGCGCAAGGACCAATTTATCGAACTGCACCTAAATAAACAATAATAAAGTTATCTTCTTATGTTTGCTCAGATTACAATAATTAGGTATATAATAGTTTTGTGTGTTCTTATGCTGAATAATTTAGAAATATAATACATATGTTGATTAGATTTACTATACATTAGAATGAAAGGATGAAATATACTGATATTTGTACTTTTAGTTTACTTTTATTCATAACAGTTTCACTCGGTAATATTTTAGAACTTTTAAATTCCGTAGCTATCAAGAAGGAACACTAATTAAATAGTCAAAATTTTGCAGACTTAGTAGAATAAATTTATCTATTTACTATCAATAATTAAAAAATTAATACATTTGAATAATCGAATTTGTAATAGATTGGATGGAAAAAACGAATACGGAATGAAAAATATTAATAACTATTTTTTTTTTTTCATTTATTTTGGCTCAAATGAAAGAAATGTCATTTTTAAAATTTGGTAAAAAGATATTTTTACTAATTTTGTATAGTATTTTTCTTTACAACTTTTACAACTTAATGACTTTTAATTTTTACAAATTTAACAATTTTTACTTTTTTAATAACATAAGTTGAAAAAAAAAAATTGAGCTAAGTTTTTCAAAGATTGAAAAGAAATAAACAGTAAATGAAAGTGTACAGACAAAAATGTAATAGAAATAAATTCAGCAGTAATCATATAAAAAATAAAATAAACTTCTCTTTTTTATTGTAGTCTTGATATGAAGTAGTGGGAAAAAAAAAAAAAAAAAAAAAAAAAAAAAAGAGTAGATAAAATTATATACAAAGAATGAAATGGTCATGGGCTTAATTCTAGAAACATAATTTTACTTTTATCTATTTTCCAAAAAGTAAAGAATTCTAAAGTCAAGTATGTGATCCCACTGTTGTGTGGATGATTAAACGCAATCCTAAAAGCATATATTTGTTACATTAATATGCGTGAGAGGTCGTACTTTTTTCTAATTCGATACTTTTATTCTAATTACTGTTTCAATATTTGCTCTTTAGATATTTTTACTACGTACTTTCAGTTAAAAACTGGGCATTATCTTTGTTGAATCTAAATGTTCATAGTTATTAATTATACATATATCGTACCAACGGAGAAAATAATTATCTTTTAAACACTCCTCATACAGAAATGGAGTTCATTTTGAAGCGTTTCCATGGCAATCTACAATGTTTAGATAAAAATATAATCTATTAACATTCGTGGAATGTGTTGCCTTAATGAGAGTAACTCATTGATTTAACTTAGTAGAATAATTGCTTTGTTGAATTTAGGGTTTGTGAGAATATTGGTACATTTTATGAAGTTTTTAGTTAGTATTGAGGACATCGAATAAGTTATAAAATATTATTAATCCTTTTGTAATACACTGTGATAAAATATGCAGTTTTGATAAAAGGCATCATTATGATAGATGGAATTATGAATTAGTTTCTTTTAATAAAAAAACCCCTGCATAATATAAAAATATGAAAATATCACTCAAACTAATATAAGGTAACTAATATTAAGCATTATCATATGAAATCCACATTTAATGAATATAATTATAATATTTTCTCTCATTATTATTTTTTTATTCAAAGGATAGTTTCCATTACATTTTTAATTATTTCTTTTGGAATAAAAAAAATATAGATAATACCATAACTAAATTGGTAACAATATTGTATTGTTAAAAATTCTGAAGGAACTTTAAAATGTACATGATGGGAAGACATTCCCATATTATCAAAATATTGCACAAAAACTTTAACATCGGTTTATGAATGATTTCTCCGAAATGTTGAATGCAATGTTTAATACTTTTATGAACAGACACTTTCTAGTCAAATTCTACGTGTACACTGTTTATATAGCGAAATACGTAAGTTGGTAATCCATTTCTGGTTATGTGTTCTTCAGTATTTTTCGGTAACAATTTCCACTTCATCTATTATCCAAATTACAAAGTTTCAATATCAAGTAATGAGTGGCGCCATATTAAATATTGCTATTAAACATATGAAGATCAGTGTAATAGATTCTTTATCAAGTTTTATAGAGAAACGTTTGAAAACTTAATGAAAAAAATTCTTCGCCATTTTTCAATACTCCTAAATAAAAAAGGTATTATTTTCAATTGGGCAAAATTGATTGAAATTTCTAATTTTTTTAGTAATCCAACTACTATTTCTAAAATACCATATAGCTATCGGTATAATATTTTTTCTTGACATCTAGGAAAGACTTATAGAATTCATCTTTCTAGCATAAAAAAGCGTATGAATTACTGTAAAAACTCATTACTATAAAGTGAGATTTAAATAATATATACTTGATGAAATGCTGTAAAAATATTGACCAAACATGCGAGTTTTATTTGAAGTATTAAATCCCTATTTCAAAGAATTAGAACATTATGACACTAAAACAACGAGGTAGTTTTGTTTGAAAAATTGTAACTGCATTATAAACACTATAAAGTATAATATTTGAATTTGTTTACATGACATCGCTGACCATCAAATTTACTAATGATACATTAAAAAAAAAAAGACCGAAACTTGTAAAAAGAAATTTCATATTTACTGTGCAATTTTTTTAAAATGTTGGTGAGTAAATGTTGCACCTATGGTATATTGTAGAGTTTCTCCTACTTGTTAAGAACTCTAATATTTAAAGATGTTTGATTTCATAAACTTACATAACTTATTTATCTTAATTATGTATATAAAGATATTACTAATGTAATTGTAGTAGCAAATAGTATCTAATTTTGAATAGTAAGGTTTAGGTTGAACTTTGTTACAATTAGTTTCCTGACACATTATTTCTCTGACACATTGGTATTGAAATGTTACATCTAAAATGTTAAGCACCCAACCAAAGGATTCTTACTTGTAGCCCCAACACCATTTGGAATATTATACTATTATTTATTTAATATTTGAAAAATGCATCTTATTTACCCAAAATATACAAAGCAAAATAAGTCCAACTGGTGCTCTTTCAGTAGTTTAAAGACACACTAGTTCTCTGACACATTGGTATTGAAATGTTAAATGGAAAATGTTAAGTACCCAACCAAAGGATTCTTACTTGTAGCCCCAACTCCATTTGGAATATTATAATATTATTTATTTAATATTTGAAAAATGCATCTTATTTACCCAAAATATACAAAGCAAAATAAGTCCAACTGGTGCTCTTTCAGTAGTTTAAAAACACACTAGTTCTCCGACACATTGGTATTGAAATGTTAAATGTAAAATGTTAAGTACCCAACCAAAGGATTCTTACTTGTAGCACCAACTCCATTTGGAATATTATAATATTATTTATTTAATATTTGAAAAATGCATCTTATTTACCCAAAATATACAAAGCAAAATAAGTCCAACTGGTGCTCTTTCAGTAGTTTAAAGACACACTAGTTCTCCGACACATTGGTATTGAAATGTTAAATGTAAAATGTTAAGTACCCAACCAAAGGATTCTTACTTGTAGCACCAACTCCATTTGGAATATTATACTATTATTTATTTAATATTTGAAAAATGCATCTTATTTAATCAAAATATACAAAGCAAAATAAGTTCAACTGGTGCTCTTTCAGTAGTTTAAAGACACACTAGTTCTCTGACACATTGGTATTGAAATGTTAAATGGAAAATGTTAAGCACCCAACCAAAGGATTCTTAGTTGTAGCCCCAACTCCATTTGGAATATTATACTATTATTTATTTAATATTTGAAAAATGCATCTTATTTACCCAAAATATACAAAGCAAAATAAGTCCAACTGGTGCTCTTTCAGTAGTTTAAAGACACACTAGTTCTCTGACACATTGGTATTGAAATGTTAAATGGAAAATATTAAGTACCCAACCAAAGGATTCTTAGTTGTAGCACCAACTCCAATTGGAATATTATACTATTATTTATTTAAAATTTGAAAAATGCATCTTATTTACCCAAAATATACAAAGCAAAATAAGTCCAACTGGTGCTCTTTCAGTAGTTTAAAGACACACTAGTTCTCCGACACATTGGTATTGAAATGTTAAATGTAAAATGTTAAGTACCCAACCAAAGGATTCCTACTTGTAGTACCAACTTCATTTAGAATATTATACTATTATTTATTTAATATTTGAAAAATGCATCTTATTTACCCAAAATATACAAAGCAAAATAAGTCCAACTGGTGCTCTTTCAGTAGTTTAAAGACACACTAGTTCTCTGACACATTGGTATTGAAATGTTACATGGAAAATGTTAAGCACCCAACCAAAGGATTCTTAGTTGTAGCCCCAACTCCATTTGGAATATTATACTATTATTTATTTAATATTTGAAAAATGCATCTTATTTACCCAAAATATACAAAGCAAAATAAGTCCAACTGGTGCTCTTTCAGTAGTTTAAAGACACACTAGTTCTCTGACACATTGGTATTGAAATGTTAAATGGAAAATATTAAGTACCCAACCAAAGGATTCTTAGTTGTAGCACCAACTCCAATTGGAATATTATACTATTATTTATTTAAAATTTGAAAAATGCATCTTATTTACCCAAAATATACAAAGCAAAATAAGTCCAACTGGTGCTCTTTCAGTAGTTTAAAGACACACTAGTTCTCTGACACATTGGTATTGAAATGTTAAATGGAAAATGTTAAGTACCCAACCAAAGGATTCTTACTTGTAGCACCAACTCCATTTGGAATATTATACTATTATTTATTTAATATTTGAAAAATGCATCTTATTTACCCAAAATATACAAAGCAAAATAAGTCCAACTGGTGCTCTTTCAGTAGTTTAAAGACACACTAGTTCTCTGACACATTGGTATTGAAATGTTACATGGAAAATGTTAAGCACCCAACCAAAGGATTCTTAGTTGTAGCCCCAACTCCATTTGGAATATTATACTATTATTTATTTAATATTTGAAAAATGCATCTTATTTACCCAAAATATACAAAGCAAAATAAGTCCAACTGGTGCTCTTTCAGTAGTTTAAAGACACACTAGTTCTCTGACACATTGGTATTGAAATGTTAAATGGAAAATATTAAGTACCCAACCAAAGGATTCTTAGTTGTAGCACCAACTCCAATTGGAATATTATACTATTATTTATTTAATATATGATAAATGCATCTTATTTACCCAAAATATACAAAGCAAAATAAGTCCAACTGGTGCTCTTTCAGTAGTTTAAAGACACACTAGTTCTCTGACACATTGGTATTGAAATGTTAAATGGAAAATGTTAAGTACCCAACCAAAGGATTTTTAGTTGTAGCCCCAACTCCATTTGGAATATTATACTATTATTTATTTAATATTTGAAAAATGCATCTTATTTACCCAAAATATACAAAGCAAAATAAGTCCAACTGGTGCTCTTTCAGTAGATTAAAGACACACTAGTTCTCTGACACATTGGTATTGAAATGTTAAATGGAAAATGTTAAGTACCCAACCAAAGGATTCTTAGTTGTAGCCCCAACTCCATTTGGAATATTATATTATTATTTATTTAATATTTGAAAAATGCATCTTATTTACCCAAAATATACAAAGCAAAATAAGTCCAACTGGTGCTCTTTCAGTAGTTTAAAGACACACTAGTTCTCTGACACATTGGTATTGAAATGTTAAATGGAAAATGTTAAGCACCCAACCAAAGGATTCTTAGTTGTAGCCCCAACTCCATTTGGAATATTATACTATTATTAATTTAATATTTGAAAAATGCATCTTATTTACCCAAAATATACAAAGCAAAATAAGTCCAACTGGTGCTCTTTCAGTAGTTTAAAGACACACTAGTTCTCTGACACATTGGTATTGAAATGTTAAATGGAAAATGTTAAGTACCCAACCAAAGGATTCTTAGTTGTAGCCCCAACTCCATTTGGAATATTATACTATTATTTATTTAATATTTGAAAAATGCATCTTATTTACCCAAAATATACAAAGCAAAATAAGTCCAACTGGTGCTCTTTCAGTAGTTTAAAGACACACTAGTTCTCTGACACATTGGTATTGAAATGTTAAATGGAAAATGTTAAGTACCCAACCAAAGGATTCTTACTTGCAGTACCAACTCCATTTGGAATATTATACTAATATTTATTTAATATTTGAAAAATGCATCTTATTTACCCAAAATATACAAAGCAAAATAAGTCCAACTGGTGCTCTTTCAGTAGTTTAAAGACACACTAGTTCTCTGACACATTGGTATTGAAATGTTACATGGAAAATGTTAAGTACCCAACCAAAGGATTCTTAGTTGTAGCCCCAACTCCATTTGGAATATTATACTATTATTTATTTAATATTTGAAAAATGCATCTTATTTACCCAAAATATACAAAGCAAAATAAGTCCAACTGGTGCTCTTTCAGTAGTTTAAAGACACACTAGTTCTCTGACACATTGGTATTGAAATGTTAAATGGAAAATATTAAGTACCCAACCAAAGGATTCTTAGTTGTAGCCCCAACTCCATTTGGAATATTATACTATTATTTATTTAATATTTGAAAAATGCATCTTATTTACCCAAAATATACAAAGCAAAATAAGTCCAACTGGTGCTCTTTCAGTAGTTTAAAGACACACTAGTTCTCTGACACATTGGTATTGAAATGTTAAATGGAAAATATTAAGTACCCAACCAAAGGATTCTTAGTTGTAGCACCAACTCCAATTGGAATATTATACTATTATTTATTTAATATTTGAAAAATGCATCTTATTTACCCAAAATATACAAAGCAAAATAAGTCCAACTGGTGCTCTTTCAGTAGTTTAAAGACACACTAGTTCTCTGACACATTGGTATTGAAATGTTAAATGGAAAATGTTAAGTACCCAACCAAAGGATTTTTAGTTGTAGCCCCAACTCCATTTGGAATATTATACTATTATTTATTTAATATTTGAAAAATGCATCTTATTTACCCAAAATATACAAAGCAAAATAAGTCCAACTGGTGCTCTTTCAGTAGTTTAAAGACACACTAGTTCTCTGACACATTGGTATTGAAATGTTAAATGGAAAATGTTAAGTACCCAACCAAAGGATTCTTAGTTGTAGCCCCAACTCCATTTGGAATATTATATTATTATTTATTTAATATTTGAAAAATGCATCTTATTTACCCAAAATATACAAAGCAAAATAAGTCCAACTGGTGCTCTTTCAGTAGTTTAAAGACACACTAGTTCTCTGACACATTGGTATTGAAATGTTAAATGGAAAATGTTAAGCACCCAACCAAAGGATTCTTAGTTGTAGCCCCAACTCCATTTGGAATATTATACTATTATTTATTTAATATTTGAAAAATGCATCTTATTTACCCAAAATATACAAAGCAAAATAAGTCCAACTGGTGCTCTTTCAGTAGTTTAAAGACACACTAGTTCTCTGACACATTGGTATTGAAATGTTAAATGGAAAATGTTAAGTACCCAACCAAAGGATTCTTAGTTGTAGCCCCAACTCCATTTGGAATATTATACTATTATTTATTTAATATTTGAAAAATGCATCTTATTTACCCAAAATATACAAAGCAAAATAAGTCCAACTGGTGCTCTTTCAGTAGTTTAAAGACACACTAGTTCTCTGACACATTGGTATTGAAATGTTACATGGAAAATGTTAAGCACCCAACCAAAGGATTCTTAGTTGTAGCCCCAACTCCATTTGGAATATTATACTATTATTTATTTAATATTTGAAAAATGCATCTTATTTACCCAAAATGTACAAAGCAAAATAAGTCCAACTGGTGCTCTTTCAGTAGTTTAAAGATTCACTAGTTCTCTGACACATTGGTATTGAAATGTTAAATGGAAAATGTTAAGTACCCAACCAAAGGATTCTTACTTGTAGCACCAACTTCATTTGGAATATTATACTATTATTTATTTAATATTTAAAAAATGCATCTTATTTACCCAAAATATACAAAACAAAATAAGTCCAATTGGTGCTCTTTCAGTAGTTTAAATAAACACCTAAGCCATTATTTTTACTTTTTGTATGTAATATATTTTTGCCAAATGCATTTCTGTTAAAATAACTAGCATTTTTGGAATAATTTTGCTTTTTATTTTTATAATTTTATCAAAATTGTTTGCTTTTATTTTAGTTCATCCTTTTTTGTGATTATTTGTTTTTATATTTTTACAACTCTAGTTTTTGTTGTGTAATATAGTGTTTATGTTCTTGGTGGGCAATTTTAAAAATGAAATACTTTATTTGCAGAGTACATAATGTCAAAATAATCACAGGAAAATGCTGTTAAATTTTTATAATATTATTTTTTGTCAATTTCTCATAAGGAAGTAATTCATAGTTTTAGATATGTAATTATCTCTGAACACTTCCAAAGCATTTCGTTTTTAAAGTTTACGATATTATTCATTAACCATCAGATATTTTTATGTTACTTATAGACTAAATTGACGAAAAAACTGACTGTTGATAAACAACACAACAATTCACTTAAATACTCATCAATGCAGCTAAACGTTTTCACGATATTATGATGGATCATGAACGCGCGCTTTCATTGTATAAGTTTTCAATTAATTCTATTAACATTACGTATCGTATGTCAACAAACATCAGATTTTCAACTACGCAAAGTAATAAACCTAATGTTTCCATTTCCTCAATAGAATCTGCCCTTAAAAACAACCCAAAACACCACGAGGGAAAACTTCATTTCACCCACATATTGATTTAATGCACACTCTGTAGAATATCGATTTTTCTTTCCAACCAGCTGTTTCAATATGGCGTTTATATTTATCCATTTAATCTCTTCAAAACATCTTTTCGACATTAAAACCCTTTCATTTTTCGACATAATGACACATTCCCAACTAACTAACCTCAATCAATATCTCAATCAGTCTCTTTCCAAACTAACTGACGATTACAAAACGCAAGCCAAGTCCGTTAAGCCTAACTCGTACACGATTCGTAACAATCTTGACCTTTAAAAATCGTAATGAAGGAGATTGCAGCACATACCTCTACTAAATAGTACTTCCGATACATGTATTGGAGCTATCCCGTGTCGATCATGTTTTGATACGAGTGAAGAAACGCCGTCGCTTTTTGTAGAGTCATTCAAAGAGGTGGCGGTTGGACTTCCCTGGTCTTTCGATCTGTGCTTTGCGAGGAAAACAGATACACAGGGAAGAGAGAGTAAACAGTTAGGCTTAGCGAGCAGGGAACGCAGAGGGTTTTGTTGTGGTGTGGATGGATTGGTTTTTGATAAAAAAATATTATTGCTGACGGTTGTAATTGATAATATTGAATATTGTTTGAAAAGTATTAAGTGTATTGTATGGTTAAAAAATTATTTTTCCAAAAGTATATAAAAAAATTAAAAAATAAATTATGTTATTTTAGAAAAAAGTGAGCTAATCTTAACTGTGAGCATTTTGTTTAATTATTTAAGATACATTTAAAATGAATTTTTGGTTTGAATGAGTTTGGAAGTGGAAATTAATTTCAGAAAAAGAAACTTCTACATTTGAAAATTAAAAATTATAAAATATTTTCTTTAATAAAACTCATCTTCGGGATATTTAGTGGAAAAAAACTTTAAATTGTGCTTTAAATGCTCAAAAAATATTGAAGCTTTAGCTTATAATTTTTTCAAGTATATTGAATTGTGAAACATATTTACTACAGTGCGCTTAAGAAAAAATCATTTTAATAATTCATTTTAAAACTTGATATTTTAGGAATTTCTTTAAACTATTTTCAATATTAAAGCACTGCAGGGAAAAATATAAATTAAATTTTTAGAGTCATAAAATAGTTTTAATAGTTCTTGGATTTTCTAAACTCAGCGAAATGCAATGATTAATATTTATTGATTTTTTTCTCTAAAATAGTTCTTAAAGCATTACTAAATTTATTTTCTTAATGTATCATTCTTATAATACTTTATTTTTTTATTAAAAATTTCAAAAATTAATTTTTAATATTACTAAAAAAATAGCATACTGATGAATTTTATCCCTCTCACCCCCGTTTTATCCACTAATGATTTTCATAACATTTTTAGAATCATTAATTTGCTCTTCCCGCATTTGAAGCATTAATTAATAGTTTTTCCTAAAAATGACTTTCAGATTAGAATGCTCATAAGTAATGTTATCAATACATCGGAGATTCATAAAACACTCTTGTCTATCCATAAGTCTAATATATAATCAATTCAGAATGAGGTACCTAGGGAATGGCTCCCTTGAATTTTACCCTAAAAATAAAATGGAAAAAAAGTCTTTTCATATGGTAAGACAAAAAATCAATGAAAAAATGAATTTATTTAACCACATAGAACGGTGTTACGATAATCAATACACTGTGCTTCAACGTTCCCAATTCCTTCATTAATTTCTATTTTAGAGCAGTGGTGATTTATCTATGCACACATACATACACACTACTTTTAGTGTGTTAGCCCCATTCTGGAATCCCTTCACATTAGAGTTTTCGATGGATCTATAGGCAACAGCAGGGCCATTGGAAATCAGTTGTTTATGGGATACTTTGCTGGAGAAGGCTGAACCTTTTATGAATTATGTATTAGCTTATACCCGTAGAACGGTTTGATCTTTGAAAAGTTGGATGGTAATTTAATTTTAAAAGCGAGGTTAGATCTTGAGGTGCACGAAGTTTTTCATATTTGGATGCATTAAGTGTTTATCGTCTTACTTTTTAAAAATTTATTGTACGGGGATTAGTGTTGGGTGGTATTATGGAACTTGCTCTTTGAGTGCAGAAATTTTGATTGTTATGTATTTAAACATTTATAATTTGAATCAAGAGTTGTAAAGTTTTTCATCCAACATAGCATTAATTTTCGTATTTAATTTCAGGGTTAGGTTGCAGTTAATGATGTTTTCTGGATTGAAAATATAATATGCATGGGTACAGTAAATAATTAATAAAATAATTATTGTGTAATAATTGGGATTGTCACTAAGCACTTTATTAGATATTTAATTGTTAAAAATTGTGGAAATATTGCTTTAAATCTATATTACACTGAAAGACTGATGGTAGTACCTCTTTAAATGAACTTTTTTTTCCGTTTATGAAAGTTTCACAAAACGTTAAAACCCGTTTTCCTTACAATCAAGTTTATATGCAGGAAAAACAAAGCTTAGTAAATATTTTGGCTGTTTCATCGCATGCAATAATTTGTAAAATTGTTTTCTCTATTTAGATAGTCTTATGCAAATGAAAAATTTCGAGTTGAAATTGAAAATGTTACTTTTTTTTTGTCAACGTTTAACTTATTTTCTGTGGGAAATTATTAAAGATATATTGATATGGGAAACTGTATTAAATATATGAAAATAATCGCTTATACCTAAGTAAAAGGTAAACCAATCAACTGTGATGTCGTTAAGAAATTAGTCAAAGTTTTTCTGCCTGGCAACCTTTGTATTAGGTATGTTATCACAATTTATTTACATGTCTATGTAAACGTATGTATATTGTAAACCAATTAACTTACCTCATTTGCATTAAAGTGAATTACATTCTTGTAAGTATATAATATAAATGTGAAACAAAAAAATGTGGCACTGTTGTTTATTATGAAGCGAATAACTGATAAAATATATATATTTTTTTAGTTAAATGGTTTTTTCGCTTTTGTGTGACTAATTGTATCTCTTTAAACACGCGCAATTTATATTCATATTTATAATATTATAAGACTCAAACTTTTAAACTTTAAGTTTCGTTAAACTATTTTTAGAATGTATAGGAATGGCCTTTTAAAGCTGCTCAAAACTTTACTGAAATTAAATTGCTATTTTGATGATTATTAATTAGTTATTTTTTTATTTCTGGTTTTCATTTTAATAAAATTTCTTTTTTTTTTTATTTCTTAATATATTTCAATTTTTTTATTATTTTAAAGTTTAAATTAAAATCTATTTGAACTTTAAATAATAAAAAAATTGAAATATATTAAGAAATAAAAAAAAAAAGGACATTTTATTAAAATGAAAACTAGAGATAAAAAATAACAAATATTACAAATTAATAATCATCAAAATAGCAATTTAATATCAGTTAAGTTTTGAGCAGCCTTAAAAAGCCATTCCTACAATCTATAAATGTTCAAAAAGTCATTATTTTGGATAAAATATTTAATGAAATTTTTTCTCTTAAATGTTATAAGTTAAAATTCCTATTTCACTTAAGAAATCACAAGAATCACTTATCGATGATCTAGCAAAATGGCGTAACTGGTCTCCAAACAAGAATCAGGCATTCCTTTGTAAAACTGATTCATTTCGACAGTCAGAGTTGCTACTGTATTATTAAAATTTACAATGATCATCCCAACTCAAAATGTATTCGACTGTTCCCGAAAAAATATTGGTGTCATCTCAAAATAAAATATTATCGTTACTACGATAAAAACTTTGAGATCATTTACAAGAAAGGTATGGAGAATGATGGAAGTTGTCTACTGGTTTCTTCTCCTAAAATGTGCTGATGTGTGCAAAAAAAGAAGGAGTCAATATTTTATCCCTTAAAGTAATGCAAAGCTATCCGTGGTTTTTTCTGATGGTATTTGCGCATTCAGCGTATTTTTATTCTGTTGTTGAATATATAAGAATTGAATGAGTACTTCTTCTTGAATCTTTTTCAATCTGTAAACAGAATTTTATTTAAAGAGCGCGTTACGATCATAAGTGTACACATTTTGTTACTTCAAATTCTTAGTGTAACATTTACTTGGGTAATGAATTAAAACATGCAAACCATCCAAGATAATTACTATATTCACTTTAATACATTACATTTCTTATCAATTTGAGTATTTAATTGCATAAAAATTACACAGAAAATATATTAAATGGAAATATTTCCTCATGGAAATATATGTATTATACCAGAAAAGTGTAATAATTGGTTATTTTAATTGATAGTTTCAAACATTATTTTTTTTTCGAATATGAGTCAATGAATAATTGTATATAGTTTGTATAGTTAGACTTAAAAGTTTAACTTTCTAACTTTTAAGTTTAACTTTTAGCTATCTAAGTTTAAACTTTTCTACTTAATTATTCATTCACAGTACATACTTTGAATATTTAAAAGGATATTTTGGAAATGTATTTTCAAATTTTGATGTTTTTATATCATACATATATTTTATTAATATGTATAAGATAATATACTAATATAATAAAGAGAATGAGATTACAAAGTAGAATTGGAAATGTGAAATATATATATATATATATATATATATATATATATATATATATATATATATATATATATATATATATATATATATATATATATATATATATATATTTAAAAAATATAAATTTAATCAAGCAAAAGTAATTTATATTATTCAGTTACTTCTATCAATAGATTGGAAGTGTGTTCATAATTAGCATATAACTTAATGAAACAATTTGTGTATGCATCGTCGAATGTGCCAGTCATCTTTTTAGGTTTTTTACTTGTAAATTAAAAATATTTGGAAAATGGATGCTTGCTTAGCAATTTCTTTGGTTAAAATAAATCGAGTCTTGCTCAATAGATGGCACTGGTACCCCATGAAGGGGCTATTTTATTTAAATTTCTCTATATATTGTATTTAAAATTTTCTTTTTCTTTTTGCTGTTAAATATTTTTTTAACTACAAAGAATATATAGTTGCTACTAAAATTTACTAAAGAGATCTAAATGAAAAAACAACTTTTATTGAAACTAAAGTTTATGAAAATAAACAATAATTAAACTAAGTAGAAAAATATACTTTGCACAAAACTAAAGTTTATACATATAAAGTAGAATTAAACTAATGCAGTTGAAGTTGTAAGGGAAGTTACTTTTATCATTTAGTGATGACATTAAAAGTATGGCATCATAAATGTAATAAAAGTATTTATTAAAATTAATATAAATTTACTTTGACTAAAAGTCACAATTATTCGAAAATTATAAGTTCTCTATATCAAAAGCGGTTTTTAAGTTTTGATTATAAATTTCAATTAATTGCTAAAGATTCTTGGAAAGAATGTGTTTTAACTTAGTAAATAATAAAAAGTTTCAGAGTTGCTTTACTAGTATTTTAAATATTTTAAATGTTTCAATAAATTAACATGTTTGAAATTTGCATTAAAATTGATTAAAAAAATTATAATTAATTTATTAAATTTATTTATTAAAATTGATAAAAATTAGTTTAATATAAATAAAGAAACTAAACATTTTTCATTACGTTATAGACTTAATTCATAGGTTATCCTATAAATAGTAAGTTTCAACAATTTTTTTCCCATGATTCTTGAATTATTCTTTTCTCAATATAATAAAAATATGCAAATTTTCATTGCTGTGTCTTTAGATAGATAGTAATTGAATCATATTATGTAATAATCAATTTATGAATACTATAAATTGATAAAATAATCATTATTTTTTCCTAAACCGTAACTTACGTTTATAAATGTCCACCTGATGGTCCGGGATTCACGTTAAGCTGTAGGCCTCGGCCTGATTAGCCGTAATTGTACACAAAAATATTTTGTTGAGCATACAAACCAACCAACTAGTTAAAAATAATTTTAATCAACTTTATATTTTTGTTTCTTTGTTTTATATGGATAGAAAATGCTTTATATGGATCTCTGGCATAGTAATTATAAAAATAAATGTACTTTGTTTCAAATAAATTTTTTTTCTTCTTGATCTACTATGATTTATTTAAATTTTTCAATACTATTATATAGTAAGAAACTTATACAGAGGCTCTGCCCATCCATTGGTATGTCGGCCGAACTTTCTATCCTATCCAGCTGTCTGTCTGAGGTCAATGATCCCTGTCAAAACTATAAACGCAACAGACACATAGGGTATGTAAACTGAAAAATCTTGTTGAGGTAATTTCACATAAATATCAAATTTCAACAGGAAGTTATTGTAGAAAATACTCTAAAAAGTGTTAGAAATTCAATTTGAAATTTATTTAAGCCTAAATTTTATGCGTCATATTTCGGTTTGAAGATTTTGATAAGAATAGTAATATTATGTAAAATTCAATGGGATTTTACAACTGAAAGTGCTTTGAAATTCGATCGGAACAGAACTTCCATTGTTACTATATGGGGAGTTCATATCTTGGCAACAAGTAGAGATATCAGAGTAGTATATAGATATTCGGTAAAGTGTTTGTTCAACTTGACGATATTTTTTTGGAAACTCTAACTTGGCAGTGTTTTATGTTATATGTCGTCAACCTTAGTTGAAGATTTCACTCATAAAATTTTTCCACATTATGCACTGTACATACTTGCTATATGAATTTAATTTAACGCAATCAAACTTGTGTAGAAGCGGTCTTTCAGAGACAGTTACTGCTACATTTTGAGTCAAATTCAATCGTGTCAAAAATGGTTTTCCATAAAAAGTCCTTACACAGCGTGCCCACATCACCACACTGCAATTTATATTGCAAATATTTACAAAGGGGGCATCTAGCAGATAATATTTACATAACTCATTTCTATTTTCATCTTACTTTCTGAGATAAAGTGTAACCGAAAATCCTTACACCCGAAAGAAACGACGCGGAATAAAACTTTTTTTATATTAAACCCAAAAATACACCATTACCGCAGGGAATTAATACTGGCCATAAAAAATCCCAATTCATTTCGGAAATAATCATAATAATAAAACGTGAACAGATGAAAAAAAAAAAATCCCCCACCGAGCTGTTACAAGCGTATAGCCCCATAACTTCTAACTCAGCGACTCAAACCGAAAGGAACAAACTCACCCCTCTCCCCATCCCTTCCCACTGACCGTAATCAGCAATTACTGTAGATGTCATAAATTGCATCAAGGGCTCTTATGCTAGTTGCAGAGATGGATTTTAGATACGTTTGTACTGAAGTGATGATTGATATCGACAGTCGAAATTAGATTGATTAATTGAAAAGATTTGTCATTTTATTAGTTTGAGACAGTGTTTAAAAATAATTATGTTTAAAAATTTAAATCATTTTTTTGGTAACTTTTAAAATTTATTTTCATATTGCGGTGGTTTTATTATTTTACTAGAAATATATCCAATTATCAGTATTTTGCGATAATTAATTAATCGGAATATCCTATTATTTATCGATAGGTATATACATCGATTTATCGATTCTAATTTTCTACTGATATCCTAAACTAAATTCAGTATCATTTCGCTTTTTAGTTTCCTGTTATGTTAAAAATTTTCCTCGAATCATCAGAACTGCATTCTGGACTTATGTTCTTTTTTTGGGAATCATTTTATAAAGATCATCAATAAGAATAAATGCTGACTTATTTTAAACGAAAATAACATTTCTAATACAATGGGAATTTTTCAGCAAACCACTTAATTACTTCATCAAATATGAAAGAAAACATCAAATCTACATCTAAGATAACAGTCGAGCACTGAAAACAACACATTAACCATAATTTGTGTCTATCCCCTTAAAGCCCCAACTCGAACGGTCATAACATAACTGGATGCTTTTGAAGTAAAAGATTGCTAGATTTGCTAGCAGCCTACTTACACCCCCTTGAATTTAACTTCTTTCCCCCTCCATAGCACTTCATTGACCAATGGGGTGTGAATACTACAGAAGCCACACGAACGGACCAATGAACAGCGGCCGCTAATTCCGAGACTAGTTTCTGGTCCATAGCCCAAACAAGAAGGACCCATAACTGCTGACAGTTCGAATTATGCGATTAGTCCTAACATTCCGTACATCTGTTACAGCTTGGCTATGTTTTATATTTCCCACGGGGAGCTGAGTGTGAAAAACCCCACCAAGAACTTATTGATTAGGGGACTTTCTAGTTCGATCGTCCTGTTTGGGTTAAACTGAAGTTGCAGAATTTAGATATCAATAAAAAATTATTTATTTGAAGCTGATACTCATGTGACAGTGCCTTAGAACATTTTCTTAACATTGATTCTTTAAAAATCCAAAAAGCTTTTCATTATTTTCAAATGAAATATTTGAAACTAGTATTTCCATTTAGGCAGAAGGAGAGTGGCATTGTTTCAAGAGATATAGAGTTTACATTAATTTAATATGTATGTAATGACAATCTATTTTAGTATCAATTTTATTCTCTTTCAAAGCTCCTATTCTATTTTTATTCCCTTTACTCTCATTTTCACATTTTTACTCTCATTTTCCCATTTTATTAGTCTAAGTCAGTGCTTTCCCAAGGAGGGTTAGTTGGTTCTTTTCAGATTATCTGGCACCGTCAGCAACACGAGGGCTATAATGCGCCGAAACATTCGTCATTAGACAAGCCAACATACATTCACAAACACCCATGCCTAACACGGGACTCGAAGACGTAACCTCGCAGTCTAGAAGCTAGCACGCTAACCACTGTACCGTTTGGTCCGGCCCCAAGGAGGGAATAATGACGAATGTTTCGGCGCATTATAGCCCTCGTGTTGCTGACGCCACCAGATAATCTGAAAACAACCAACCCAAGGAGGGAATGTTAATAATCAGAATTGCACGTCATTGCGCCAAACAGATTTTGTTCTCATACTCTTGGTATTTTAATTTTCACTGAGCTAAGCACAATTCTCACTGTTCTATACAATGAGTGTTTTCCAGAGCCTTTATGAAACGACAACACTTAAAATTCTTTCGATTCATTCCATTGCTATCTGCCGTGTTCATCAGTCATAACATCTCTCTCTCTCTCTCTCTCGCAAGTAACGAATAAATGTTTTTGACTGCATCGTAAAAAAACTATTTCCTTCTCGACACGTACTGCATAATCTAAACATTTCGTGTATACTAGTTCAACTACAAGTACTATACAAATACAAATGCTATTAGAATTATACCGCGTGTTCCTTCTCAGATCCGTCTAGAGCCTATTCTAATGAATATATCATTTTAAAATGTGGCTTGAATGTGATTTGAATCCCTATATGTAAAAAGGGCAGTGTCTCAATGAAACCTCTAAACTATTACTATTTTTTAAATCCTTTATATTAATAGATTGTGTGTTTGTTGATGGAGGGCAAATCTGCTGAGGCCTAATTAACTCCTTTGCCATCATCTAATCGGTCTGAAATTTGGCAGATAGATTCGATGTCTATGAAAATGCATTCTATCAAATTTTGGGGATGCAACTCTCAGTAAAAGGTTGTTTTTACACACGCTTCTATAATTGCTTAGGGATACTAACAAATCCCATTTAACGGATCATTTGTTGAAACTTTTTCATGTTGCCAAAATCGTTTTAATCAAAATAAATAAAAGATAATTGAGCGTGGATGTATAAATTCATTATTGAGTTAAGTCTAGTTACTTCAACTTTACGTTGCGTAGTAACGCAATAAGTGAAATAATTTTAATCGATCATTGTTGAAACTCTTTCCTGTTGGCAATTTTTTTTAAATCAAAATAAATAAAAGATATGTGTTTTTACTGCCTTATCTCAAACTTATCAGCTTTCGTAGATCATTGACTTGTTGTGAATGACAATGTATTCAATCAAGTTTTTTCGGGGAAAAAAGAAGTTAGTAAATAGGTCGGAGTGGATCTTTTGTTTTTAGTGGTCAAACACTATGAAAACTCGATCTGAGCTCAAGAAGTTGTAATTACACGTAAAATTTGGCAATGCATTTAAAGGAAAATTAAAAACTTTATTTTTATGGTTTTTACATTTCAAATCACCAATTTAAAAAAGAAAAACTAATGACACATAAATAATCAATTGTGCGTATTTTCACTACGTGAAATGTACTAGGTGTCAAATTAAGGTATACATATACAATTGAGACGATTTTCTTTAATTTTTATGTTTTAATTTCAAACTTTTTGGCAGTATATCAGAATTAAAAATGATGCATTTTTATTCATAAACATTTTTTTCCGTCAATTTTTTAATCAGCTAATTGCAATTAAAGTGACTAATTAGGACATTATTAGAACATACATAAATAAACTTGTAATTAACTTAGATGTATTATTTTTATTGTAAATAAAAGAGGTTATATTGACTCATGTTCCTATGGAGAATTTTGAATTTGACTTCAATATTTATTTAATTATAAGTTTTTAAATAAAATTAAAAAAAAAAAAAACATTGTTTTTAACAAAATATTAAGATTAAAATATGCATAAAAATGTGTTTTTATTACCATATGTATTATATTATCCATAGAAAACACATTCACAACTATTGTCTACAAAACAAAATTAGAATTTTGTAAATCGGATCATTTATTATGAAGTTATATAACGTAAAGTCATATAACACAAAAATTTCATTCTTCAGAAAACGCGTTTAAAGTTTACTACACTAAAGAAAGTGATACAAAACAGGTTCGCAAAACCTATACTGTGATTGAAAAAGTAATTTGAGTATCAAAAAGAAAATGGTATCATTTTAAATGAATTCGGAAATATTTGGGGGAAAAAACAAAGCAAAAAACAAAAAAACAAACAAAAAAAACAAACAAACTAGACTTAGTTAAATTTTGCAATTCCTAATGTATATATACACCTTAAGTAATGAGACTAATTTTCTAGTGTTCGATCTGGGGACGTGTCACGTAGAGGGTAGTTAGCGTAAACATCTGATTCGCGTCCAGTACAAGTTTGAACACGTTGCGCTGTCAGTAATGAATTTTTGTATGAGAAAGGTTTTTTTAGTGTGTTCTAAAAATTAGTGACATCAGTTACAAAACAACGTTGTGTTATCAGGTTCTGTTTCTGACTTGAACATAGTGAAACAGAAATATTTGAAAAACTGCGTCAGACCTATGGAGTCAGTGTTTTGTCGAGAGCCCAGGTTTTTAAGTGGTTTCAGGCAGTTTCAGAAGGAAGAGAATCAACTGAAGATGAGCCGCGCAACGGAAGGTCTTCATCTTCAAGAAACAATGAAAATGGTTAATCAACATTTTTACCGACAAGTTCTCGAGAAACTCTGAAAAAGGGTCATGCGTGTGAGACTACCTATCAAAAATATGTGGGTGTTGCATCACGACAATGCTCCTTGTCACACCGCGATTTATATCAATGAGTTTTTGGTCAGTAAAAAAAATTCCTGTGGCTCCTCAGCCTCCTTATTCACCCAACTTGAGTCCATGTGATTCTTTTCTGTTCCCAAGATTGAAAAATCACTTCAAGGGTCATCATTTTGGGATATTGGAGAAATTTCAAACAGCATTAACCTACCACTCAAGGTTATATTAATATCCGAGTTCTAGCACTGCTATTAGGAACATCGATATAGATAAACAAATGGATCGACTTCTTAACGCTGAGGAAGCGAGCCGTTGCCACCGCGGTATAATAGGCTATTTTTTTAAGCAAAAAAGACTTGAAGCCAACCAAACGAGCCATTATAGGAAGAGATGAGCTAAAAAGTTGGTATAATAAGCAAAAAACCAATAAAGCAGTCCATATCGCTAGAACAGGGGAGACTTTACCCCATCCTTTACTGGGGCAGGCGATGACCTTATATGAGCAAGAGGGCATAGCATTAGAACGCTGTAGCGAGATGCTTGGATGGAGGAATTTGCATTGCCGAAGGGGATTTTCTTCAATCTATGTGGTATATTCTCGTTACTTTTGATATTTGGCAAGCAAAAAAAAAAAAAAAAAAAAAAAAAAAAAATTAAAAAACATAATTGAAGAAAATAGTTTAAGCATTAAATATAAGTGATCAGAATAATTCTAAGTATAGGATTTGTATATTTGGAACAAACATTCGAGATTAGTTACTGTCGATATCTGTAAACGTGTTTTATCTTTATTGATTTGAATTTAATTCTCAAAATTTTAAGTTACATAAATTAAATGTTTTAAAAATAAATTATTATCTACAAGTTATGAGACTACAGTAAACAAATGAAAATAGACTTTAAAGATAGATTTATTTTAGAAGTAGAAATTAAAGATAATTGAAGAAATACAGTAAACCAGTTGAGAATATATAATAAAAATATTGCAAAATACAAATTTATTTATATTACAGTCAAACCCCGTCAAAGCGAAATCGCTTAACATGAAATCCCGTTTAACGCGAAGTAAAAGCATCAGTTCTCCGCAGTTAAAACTTAACTTTAATTTATGCATTTAACACGAAATTCGTTTTTTTTTTTCACAATTTCAAGGGTCCCTTCGATTTCACGTTAACAGGGTTTGACTGTATAACTAATGTAATACAAAGAACAATTTAAGTTTCAAAGGCAAACTATTATATAAATTTTTCATACTCAATATATTTATATAACTTAAGGAATTTAAATATACAGGATTTTAAACTTGTTTATTGCAAGTCAAAGACATATATTTGATCCATTAATAATGAAGTGAGAAAAATTTGGAAAACTTTACCGAACCTAAATAATTTTAGCCATTAGTTTTTAAAGTAAATACGTAAGTAATAAGGAAACTGATAAACTTTGCAGTTTTCAGTCCTCAGTTTTATTAATAAATAAATTTACAGCAGAACAATAGCATTTTGAGCTATTGTTTCGCTTTCCATTTCATCTTTTTTTTTAAATACAATTACTAAATGTTCATAAAAACGTATAAAAACATAGATTAAATAAAACATATCTAAAACATAGATTAAATAAAACATATCTAAAACATATATTAAATAAAACATATCTAAAACATAGATTAAATAAAACATATCTAAAACATAGATTAAATAAAACATATCTAAAACATAGATTAAATAAAACATATCTAAAAACAATTATCTAGTTATTTCATTTCCTATTCCTTTGCCAAATGTCCTTGAAAACGCATAAAAACATGGATTAAATAAATATAAATCAAGTGATTTATTCTAGATCCTAATACTATTTGTTCTGAATTTAAAATATATTATTAATGGGGGGGGGGATATGAATTGAAATATAAGAGATCAATCATTAATCACGAGCGATCAATGTTAAAAGTGTTATTTTAGATATTTTTCAAAAAAAAAAAAAAAAAAAAAAATACTTCAACATAATGGAATAACTATTTTTTACTTAAAGGGTGGAAACTCTTGTTTATATCTTCCCGATTTGATCCGTTGTTGCAATTATATACAACATAGTAATTAACCATGCTTCAGGAAATCATCCCACCATTGCCAGGAAAGCAAACATTCATGTCGGCGCGTTTTTCGCCTTGCGTTTCCATCGGAGCAGTCTATCCAGTTGTTTTTCTATATCTATGATTAGGAATGGAAGAATCGTCTCCAGCGCTGTGTGGTTTCACAAGGTAGTTACTTTGAAGGAGACAAAGTGAATTTGTAATTTTTTTTTAATAAAAATAAAATTAGAAAAAATCAGTCTCATAAATTAATTTACACACCTAAAGTCAATTTAAGTTAATTATACCGACTAAATATTGGAATAAAAAGTTTAAAAAAAAAAAAAAAAAAAAAAAAAAAAAAAAGTTAAAAAATCAACTTAATTAAGGTTTTTGAAATCCGGCATATCTTAAATTAAACAGATCTACAAAAAGAAATTTTGAAAATTGGTTTAGTTTCAATAACTGATTTTTATATTATTTTCAATTCTGGTTCGAGATATGAAATGAATTTATCTTTCTATCGCATAAAGATTTTTCACAAAACGATTATTTTTTTTTTTTTTTTGAGAAGAGAGGAGGGGGGGGGGGGGGAGTAACTTAATTAAGACATTTTGACTTTTTTTAATTTTATTATCACTTAAATGAATACTTTATTGACTTAGATTCTAGCTCTACCATAATCGAAATGATGAATAAGTTTTTGAAAAACGTTAAAGAAATTCTGCATTCCCATTCTGTTGACCAATCAACATGGATATCTTTTTCAAATAACCTAAAACTACTCATTTGTGTTCTGAAGGCAAAATTTTATTAAATACCAATATTCTTAAATGAACTAAATGCCCAACAGCATATTAATTTTCATTATGAAATAACCCTGCATTTAGACCTTCTGGTGGCGGATCACAAAATGTCTCCAGTCGCCAGTTTTGTGTACATTTTGAGAGATGCCATGAGACCTGCAATATCGCTGCAATAAACAAGTTAAACCTCTTGAGAGAAAAACTGAACCATTCTTCTCAATTCCGAAACTAAGAAACTGACTTACCCCAAGATCCAATAAATTTATTTCCTTAAATTCGAATCCTTGAAATTAAAGTTTTCAATTCAGCTCCACATAATCTTAACCTGCGTCTATTGTATCTTTACTGTTACTTTAAGTGGAACATCTCATATAAAAGTTAATAATCTTTAATATGATGCATCATACACTAAAATACTTAAAAATTAATAATATTTAATATGAGGCATCATACACTAGAATGCATAAAAGTTAATAAACTTTAATATGATGCATCATACACTAGAATGTATAAAAGGTAATAATCTTTAATATGATGCATCATACACTAGAATATATAAAAGTTAATAATCTTGAATGTGATGCATCATACACTAGAATGTATAAAAGTTAATAATCTTTAATATGATGCATCTTACACTAGAATATATAAAAGTTAATAATCTTTAATATGATGCATCATACACTAGAATGTATAAAAGGTAATAATCTTTAATATGATGCATCATACACTAGAATATATAAAAGTTAATAATCTTTAATATGATGCATCATACACTAGAATATATAAAAGTTAATAATCTTTAATATGATGAATCATACATTAGAATGTATAAAAGTTAATAATCTTTAATAGGATACATCATACACTAGAATGTGTATAAGTAGTAAGTTTTGTGGTTTATATACAAGTAGTTTTTCTATAGAAATCAGACCTAATTTTTTAAGAAGGTCTACGAGGAATTTTCGCAGATAAGCAGTTCAAATATGATGAAAAAAAAAGAGTTTTGTGTATTTTCTTTGGGGCCAATATTGCATATGTTATAGACATTTGTGATCTTAAAATGTTTGTTTCTTTAAATTAATTTATTTAATTTATTTATTTGTTTATTTATTTATTTATTTGAATCAGTTTCGAGGTAAAAGAAAAGTTTTCTTATCAAAGAAAGGGTGGGCTAAAGTTTTTTGTGCTGTTCACTTTATGTGGATTTACGTTTTTTTTTTTTAACAGAGAATGATGGTACCCTGTCAAAGTTATCCTCATTGGAGACAAAGATGGCGTTAACAGTTCAGTTTTATGAATAAGTAGACTAAATTAGTTTTTACATCGCAAATTTCAAACCTCAGTTAGAAACGCTCTATAAGATAAGATAATAGAATTTCAACTCTTTTTCTCTCGCTCGTTGAATGCTTTCGTTTAATATTCTAACAATTTTAATATTTGTCTAAAACTGATGACGTCATAAATTAGGAAATATTCATTGCCTATTTGGCTCACTTTTTTTCTTGAGCAAACAGTATTTGGTTTCTGGGTAGCCATATAGTTAGTATCTTTCCTCATTAAAAATTAAAACGCAGTGGGTTACCAAATAAAAAAAAAATAAAAAAAATGGTCATTATTTGGCAAATTATGTCATATTTTTGGCCATTGAATGTATTTTAACTCATTCAGATTCGATTTTCGAAGTGTTTTTCTCCGGCAAACCAGTATATTCATAATAATCCATCATTTCTCTTCATGTAATAAAAAATTTAAAGTTGTGTTTTATGAGGTATCAAAACTTGCAACTGCCTTCCCGTTAACTTTGTACTTAGCGTGGAACGAACTTATTGCTCTCAAGCTTGATGGCAGTGCTAACCACTATGAACTGCTACTGCCTGTTTGGGTTTGTTTAATTGTATTGTAACCAAAATCTGGAGTTTCATTTATATAATGATTATTATGTTGGCAAAACGATATAAGTTTGTTTTTTTTATTTGCTTAGTGCATTTATTTGTATCAATAGCTATAATTTAAAAAGAAGCCCAGCAATTTCGTGGTGCCATCTATATTTCAAATAATAAAACATCTGTAAGTATCTTTTCGTGGGATAATAATACTAGTAATGAGTTTTTGGCGAGAAAATTGAGATTATTACACGATTTTCAAATGTTAAGTACAGTTTCCTTCATCATAATTTTTACATTTAAAAACATTAAGAATAGTTGCTGATAGCATCCCTCAATGTTGAGCATTACACTTTAGAATGCTTTGGGATTTCGTTTAAAAACAAATCAGAATTTTTTTTAAAAATTTATAACTCAAAGTGTGTTTTACTAATTTCACACTTTCCAGTGTCTTCATTTATCTTAAATTTCAAATTTTAACTAAACAAGTACAAATAATTTTATAGTTTTTTTGCTTTAAAAAGTGTTATACTTTTGCATCAAAAGATGGCGCTAATATCGTGAAATTCACCTAAATTTGAGTGAAACTTGACCACAGCAAGAACACATTTTATTTTGTTTTTCAATTGGACGCAAAAATTAAAAATTGTTCATATTTATAAAAGTTATTAATTTGTGTGCTTTAAAAAATAATTTTTCGGATTGGTAAGGAATGTCTGAAGTATTAAAGCTATTTCTATTGAAATGATAAAACATTTTTTGTAAAATTAGTTTATTTATAAAACTAATAAAAGTTATAGAACAATTAAAGATATATTTAATGTCCAAATTTATAGGTGACATATCTAGATAAATGATTTCACTTTGGCGTGGGGGAAAATATTCCTGTAAGTAGAAGTAATAAAACACTTTTATGTATCTTGCAAAAATAATTTATTTTTGAGAAAAACTTACATTAATATTTCTAATATTAATTACATAAGTGCAAGAGGTAGTGAACTAGTACTTTAAAAGAAATTCATGTTTAATCTGGATGTTTAAATTTCTTACGATAATTTTAAAGTATACCAAATTGAGAAACCTATAAAAATTTAATTTTTTTTTGTATTAACAAGAAAGGAATAATCATAATTCAGTATTTGTTCTTTGTTCCAAATGCTTTGATCATTCGATCAACATTCTTTTTGAGAATACGGACTGACAAAAAATATAATCTGTCTCAGTAGTTATATTCATAGTCACAAGATGGCACTACAAGCATATATTTCTCTAAAATTTTAGAAAATATCTATACTTCAACATAAGTATAAAAACGTAATTACACTTAATAAACACATGAGGAACTTTCCTGACATAAATGTGTGCTTTAATGTTAAATTTTGCAAGTTTAAATAAATTATAGATTGTGGTAATCCTTATTTAAAATAGATACGACTCGTTCAAAATTTAAAAATTTTTCATACTCGTGCAACGTTTCTTTAACACTTAGTAATTTTTAAATGAATTTGACCAGTCAGTTAAAAGACTATGAATTTGTAAATTTTTAAATTTTATGTTCAGAATTAAATCATAAAACGTGGTAAGGATGTCTTCAGAAGAGGTGGATAATTTGAAATGAATTGCCATTATAATTTTTTAGAATATTAACTGTAATTTTAATGAAAAATTCGTAATTGTTTCAGTTGTTTTAATGTCATTAGATTCTTTAAATACATGACTATTTTTGCTAAAAAAATAATAACGTTGCTATTTTTAAACGAAAATAATTCTTTTAGATTAATAAGAATGAAAACATTTGTTCTCAAAGAGTATACCTTATTGGTTTTTTTTTTCTTATTTTGTAAGTTAATTTTTCGTACTTATTGTAAGTACACATTTAAAAACATGAATTGATTTAATGTAGATATAGAAAAGTGAGTATGTAATTATATGAATTTATGATTCTGTATAAAATCGTCATGATTACAACAAACTTGTTTATATAAAAGTACCCACGTACCACAACATTTTGGCCAATGTCGAAACTTGGGCTCTGGAAGATTGGTTAATCCCGGCCAAAACTTGATCATCGTTCCAAAACTAAGAATTTTTTTAAAAAAAATGAACATATCGCAAGTATCACAAAACATTTTTTTACACACCGTCCTTTCTTATAATTAAATATTTTAATTTTAAAACTGAGCATCAACGTTTCAAATTTTCCAGTATATTTAACACGACGAAATTTGCCAATATCGGTACCAGCGGCCGGTTTACAATTGTCCACATCACTATTGACCGATGTCAAGTGATACTGGCCAACCATGTTGCTCTACCTGGGTTTATGCAAGGAATTTATTTTCTGCTAGCAAGCATTTATTGTTGACCAAGCTCGCATAGCCATTGATATTTTTGTGTACAATTTTTCATCTTTACAACAATCAGAGGTGTGGAATATGGCTCAACTTTCAATTAACTATAGTTCTGCTCAATGAATTTAAATTTGGCATTGATTGGTGTAATGTACTGTTTTTGTTTTTATATTTTCGTTAATAATTAAAATCCGCAATTTAGCAATATTTTTAGCGATAATTATTACATTGTCAAGAAATCCCGCCAAACTGGTAAAATTGGCAGTATGTTTGGCGATATTACATTATACCTTTCGAGAAATTGAAACAGTGGAGGGATTTTCGTTGATCTGTATCAATGGAAGAGTACCCTAATGATGTTCTTTTTCCAACTTTTTATGCCTTAATAGAATTTTTATAGGAATTTAGGGGGGGGGGGGGGGTATGTTTAAAACACTTTTAAAGCATTACTACAGCGACTTTGATCAAAATCCTTAAAGCCGTTTTTTGATGGTCGGTGAAAAACCTAAATTTTTTAAAGGCAGCTATCTTTTGCACATGCGCAATTTAACTGAAATATTAACGCTACCTCTAAACCGTACACAAAAGTTGAACATCGTAGATTAGTTTGTTAGGAACTTATGCTTACTATTGAAGGTGCACAGATATTTTAACTAGATTATTTGTTTACACTCAGGTCGTTTCAAAAGTGTAAAAATAATAATAATAATAAAAAAAAAAAAAAAAAAAAAAAAAAATATTAAAAAAAAAAAAATCTTCTAATGCAATACTTTCATTACCCTATATTGCATATAAGATAATAGAAAGTGAAAAATATAATTAATACATATGATATATAATTCATAAAACACTTTAAAATATTTGTGTTTATTGGTTACAATGTACTTTGTTTTTAAATATTTTAGGGGAGAATGCATAATTTGATTCTTATCTGTAAAAAAACAACTTTTTGCTTGATAATATATGAATAATATATAATTTTTTTAATAGTTTCTGATAAAAGGATATTTTCTTATTTGACATTTTTAATTTTTTGTAAGAAATACGATTTGTATACCCAAAAAAAGACCAACCTATATTATGTTTCATATAAAGTTTTGTTTATGTTATTTCAATATAATGTTTTATTATTTCAGGAGCCTCTGTTGAGAGAACTCAATGAGAAACTGTTAGTAATAGTATCAATAGCTTTTAATAATTTAATATTTTTCTTTTAATTTGTCAAGTTTTTTTTTAAATATTTAATGTATTGCATATATTAAGATTTTATAAAATTAGTAAAATAAAATTTTAAATAAATGTTCATCAGGTAATAGAACTTTACATTTTTTTTTCTTTAAAACCTTAAAAACAATGAAATTAGATTATTAATTATTTAAGGAACATATTCTAATCACCTTAAAACTGAAGTCTTTATAGGCACACCTCACATCATTTTGATTTTCAGTATGGACAGAACACGTGTAAAGGAGAATTGTTGGATTTAAAACCAAAATGAATCATTTTGACCTCGGAAAAATAATTATACTAATTTAAATATTAAGTGGTTACGTCAAGTTCACCTGTAAAATTGATGCTTCCCGGTCTACGTTGTCTGAGATCTCGAATTTTTTCCGACAGTTCTTTACTATATTTGAAAAGGATGTCCCTAATTTCAATTTTCTTTAGGTACACCAATTCTCTCCTATATGGTTTAAAATTAGCTATACAATAATTTAATTATGATTAGTTTTTAGCAAAGTTGGCAAATTTAATATTTTGATTTTATGAAAGGAGACATTTCTTAAAATTATTTGAATATAAATTGAGTTGAAATTTTAAAGCAAATTTTTATTCTTATAAATACACTTTAAATACAAACGTCTATAAATCTATTTTTTACAAATATTAAATAATTACAAATATTAAATTAATATAAATATTAATCACATTATTATACAAATATAAATAAATAAAACAATACTTTATTTTCTAAAAATATTATACAAACAATTTTCAAAAATGAGTTTGTATTTTAAATTTCTTTTTAAATGTGTTTTTTTACTTCGTATAAATTATTTATATATATATAGCATATGGTAATAAATACTCATCTATTTTAAAATATACCAGTGGCTGTTAACAAGAAAGAGGATTCTTATATATTTTTTTTTTTTGAAAATTATAGGTGAATGGCATTAGTTTGGTATCCTTATGTTGGTTAATCTTTCATGGACATTGAAAACAAAATATTTTAAGTTCTTTTGATTTAATACCAACGAATATGTTGACAATATGTTGAATAAACAATTGCTGTATGCTATATAAATAGTTTTTAAATTCACTGACACGATTTTTTTTCAAATAAACTAAAATAGTTTAAGATAAATACTATTGCTACTAATATTATTCATAAATAACAAGTAAAAAACAATTTAGTTTGTAGTTGTTGGTTGTTAGCTATCGGTAATAAAGTAGTTAGTAATTTGTAATTAAAAATCATCATTAGACAGTGTTATTCAGAAGTTTATTTTGAATGGATTCGAAGTTAAGTAAAAAAATAAATAAAACAGGCTTAAGGCCCTACAAGGTTGATCCAGACAAAAATAAAATACCGAATATGCAAAATACGTAATAGAAAATAACGAATTTGTAGAAAAGTAATAAAAATCTCGAAATTGCAGAATACATAATCGACAAAGTATACATAATTAAGTTTACAAAGTTAGCAAATTATAACAAATGTACTTCAGAATATAAAAACTATAGAGCCAACAAAAGCATATCGGAATAATACAATAAAAATACAGTTAACAGAATTTAAAAGTTTCAAGAATAGATAAAGCTTACATAATCCTATTGAAATAAATTCATTACATAATCTAAGCTGGCAAAGTTTTAAAAAATCAATCACTTGTAAAAGGAAGTACCCTCTTTTACAATATAATATACTAAATATCTCAAATTAAATACAAAACAAATTTTACTACAGAAAATATAAGTTACTTAATCCAATCAATGTCCTTTGATATTCATCAAGGGTATATTTAATTGTTTCTTAAAACTCTTTACATTCACATTTATTGGCAAATCATCTAAATCTTTGATTACCCTATAATGAAAATAGTGTTTTCGCTTTTTTCTATTAAATTTTGATTCGAAAATTTTTCAGCCATTTCCTCGTGTCCTATCAACAGCAACACATTCCAAACTCATAATGGTCTTTATGTAATAAATTTAAATAACTGGATCCAATCGCGCTTACCTTCGTTTACTGGAAGGCAATATTTTTACTTTCTGTCCAGGAGTACTGTCTGCATTCTTTACGTACCTGCATATTATTTTAGGGTATATTTGAACATTATTTGGATACTCCTATTCATTGGCGAACTGCTTTTCTACAATAAAAGAATCTCCAGAGACCAGATTCAGCAATTCCTGCTCATCTGGTCCTTACACTTGATACTGAATTTGATGAATAATTTTTGTTAATTTGAGTTAGATAATAATTTTTCATTATTGAGAGATACAGATATTTGAAAATAATGATAATTTTATTTACTATTTGGTACCTAGCAATATAATGTATAATAATTTTTAATCACATGTATTACGAATTTACTGAATATTTTTTAAATATTGAATTTATCAAAATTGAATTAATATTTCGTAAATTTGAGATTAATAAATTTACCATAACTTTTTAAGCAGTTATTATATATCAATAGCTATAATTATTTACAAATGATATCATTAATGGCTTTATAGTAGTCAATTGGCAGCTTTATGATATACAGTAATTTTTATGTACTTATATTAATCAATGAAAAAAAAGTACTTACTACTTTAAATTATATTTATATAATTAAATTATATTTATGTAACTACGTTATATTCATATAATTACATTAAATTTATATAATTAAATTATATTTATGTAATTACGTTATATTCATATAATTACATTAAATTTATATAATTAAATTATATTTACATAATTAAATTATATTTATAATAATTTTGAATGCCAAATTTTTCTCCATAAACGTTATATAAATATGGTTATCATAAAATGACTAAGAAAACTGAAAATATAGTTTTAGTTTCGAAGAAATTTCTCAATTGCTCAACAATATTTGAAAATTAAATAAAAACTATCTTTTAGAATAAAATCAGCTTTAGCAATCTTCCTCGCCAATTCGCCATTAAACTCTCCGTACACGAGGGGCCATAAATTGCTCTACAGATAGGTCACATTGTTCGATCTGGCCGCTGATTGTTTCGTTCTGATGTCGCATTGGCCCTCCCGAGACTCCCCCCTCCCCCTACCAAAAGTACTCCTGTGCATACTTCAAGGGCGACTTTACTGCCCCCACTCCTTCCCCCCACAAAAAATAACCCAACTCCAAAGATAGCTGACGTTAGAAAAAGTTATCTTATAACTTGTTTCCACAGCAATGATTACGTCACAAGAAGACCAATTCCATGGAGAAAGATTATTTATGGCTTTACGTGGTAAGTTGCAACGAGACTGTAAATAATTAGTTTAGGTGTTGATGCTTTATTTTTCGTAATAAATAAATAAATAAATAAATAAATAAATAAATAAATAAATAAATAAATAAATAAATAAATAAATAAATAAATAAATAAATAAATAAATAAATAAATAAATAAATAAATAAATAAATAAAGAACGAACGAACGAACGAATGAATGAATGAATGAATGAATAAATAAATAAATACATAAATAAATAAATAAATAAATAAATAAATGAATGAACGAACGAATGAAAAAATAAATAAATAAATAAATAAATAAATAAATAAATAAATAAATAAATAAATAAATAAATAAATAAATAAATAAATAAATAAATAAATAAATAAATAAATAAATAAATAAATAAATAAATAAATAAATAAATAAATAAAAATAAATAAATTTGCATTTTCGCCATAAATCAAGCAATATCAACAAATAGAGAAATATATTATATATATTATACGATGAAGTGGAAATGAAACTCGCGATGTGAATTTAAAATACATTACTAGTTGATGTATAAATTATGAATCATCTCATTTAATAAATAAATAAAAAAAAAAACCTTTTTAGAACAAGATTTTCAAGCAATGAATAAAAATACAAATTTTGATGGCACAAAAAAGAGTGCAGATTAAGAGCATTAACTGTTGAACACCTAGATTACTTTACGAGAAGAACATAAAACAAGTAACGTGTGTTTAAGCTTAACAGTCCTGCTACAAGAACCCTCCAAATTATGAGACTACAGACCTATTGTAACTACGAACCTTGGTCGGTTTCCCCCCACCCCACCCCACCCCACGAAAAAGTATCCTAACTTTAATATGCGAGCCCTGGTCACCGAAGGCATTTAGTTTTTATAGTCACCGCGTTGCCCCCCCCCCCCCCCCGCACCCTGAGTTTTAGAGATACATAGTATTTCTGAATCTATGGAAATGCCACCTGACGCAGCTGGACCCTTGGATTGGAAAGGGACTGTATATTAAATGAAATAGGATTATTTTTAGATCGTGTCTGGACTTATGAGGTATGGGTCACTTCGAACATTTTTTACTTTATCATCCTTCATAGGAACAAAAAAAGTGATAACAGTTCAAAATTTTTGAACTCGATTTGTTGATGCATTTCGGTTTAATATCAGTGAGTGATTCCAAAAAAAGTAAAAAGCGCAATGGTAACTGTCTGTTTATCCGTCATGCTAGGAATTTTCGACTTTGATTTGGGTATGAATTTCGGTCTAATTCGGTTCTGAGAACTTATCTGATTAAATTAATTACAGTCAAACTCCGTTAACGAGAAATCGCTTAACATGAAATCCCGTTTAAAGCGAAGTATAAGCAGTTCTCCGTACTTAAAACTTAACGTTAATTTATTCGTTTAACACCCAATTCGGTTAACGCGAGCAATTTCGGAGGACCCAAATACTTCGCGTTAACGGGAATTGACTGTACATTAGTTTTGTCTTGTGCGATATTTTACTCTATTGTTAAGATAAACTATTACTTATTCCAGATGTCAGTCCGTGTTAAGTCAACAATATTAGCCTCAAGTTGAAATTAGTAGCTATTTTTGTCACCTAAATAGATGTCAAGCATATCTTTTATTATTTGAAAAATATCATCAACATCAAATTGGCGCGATTTTTGTTAGTATAACTTTCCGTAGCTATTACCCACCTACTAATAACTTCTTGGATGAGAAAGTTTCAAAGTTTCTACCAATAGCAACTCTTACAATGAGTTTATTTAAACGTTTGCACTGTCTTTGGTAGAAAGGAAGTGTAAAACATCAACAAATGAGTTTGTATATTACTTTTTAAAACAAATATTGCAAATTTCTTAATTAATGTGGAACAGTAATATTGGAGCTTATGCAGAGCGTAATTAGGAATGGAATTACATTGAATGGCAGCACTTGTGACGTGCTTGTGAGCAACCACAACACAAATTTAAAACAAAATTTGAATTTTCACATTATATTAGTCAATAACAATACATGTTTTATTTATGTTTGCACAAAGGAACTGACTGTGATGTCATCACACATTACGACATAGTGCGTGAGTGATAAACCGCGAGTGAAATAATCACAGATAATTAAAAAGATCACCAGAGCACTATTAAATTCAAACACTTTCAAGTATTTTTTAACTATTTAATATATAATAATAAAATATAATTGTCTGTCTGTGGGTATATAGAAAGCAACTTCCAATAGACAAAGAGTTCTGAAATTTTAAACACAAGTAGGTTTGGAATTCTAATTGATATTTAATAAACATAATGCTTAAATTACAATGAGTTTTTTCAAATAATTTAATTAAAAATTTTTTTTACAAAGTGACTTCCAATAACCGTAGAGGTTTGAAACTTTCAACCAAAGTAGTTTTGCTCTTCTAATAGTACTTTTTACAAAGAAATTTTTTACATTTTAATTAGTTTTAAGTAGAAAGGAATCTTTTAACGAGAGAAGCATCGAAAGTTGTGACCTATACACAATCATGGATCTCCCGCATTACGGGGCCACACAGCTAGTAGAATCAATAATTTATTGATTTTGAAATGACCAAAGCAAACATCAAACTCTAGATTGTTTTACTCTGAAAAGTTTCACGAAATTTAATGACACTCGAAAAAACTTGATGATGAAATGAGTACATAAAATGTTTGAGTCAGAAAAGGCAAACTTTCTCGTTTTGTAGTAGTTGGTAAAACTACATGACGTTTGTTTTTTTACTACTTGAAAACAAGGTTCCTTCAATAAAGTCTAACTTCCAAATATTTACATTAACTAAGTTTCTATGAATTCATGAGATTTCTATGGATCAGGAAGTTTAAATTTAATAAAGTAGCTGTATACAAAAAAAGTATGATACTTTCACATGAAATAAATTGCGGAATTCACATAAGGGATTATGAAGTGGAAAAAGGCATCATACAGCCGGAGGAAGGAAAACAGTTTTCAATTTCAGGCAATCTAAGTTTTAAAAAAATGGTTAAAATCTTGGAATTTCAGATATGATCTGTTTTTAGCGCGTCGAGGTAAAATAAAAAGTATTTGTGTCTGGAACATTTTTTTTGGTATTCCCTCTAATTTTCAACAAGTCGTTATGGATAAGTAAAAGACCTCTTTCTATTTATGGTGAGGAAGTTATTATCTTCTTAAATGCTTTTTTTTTTTTAAGGTTTAAGGTAACGATAGGAAAATGTTTAAAATACCATTCATTGAGATTTATTTAGAGAAAAAGGGAATCAGCAATAAGCAACACACTTTTCTTTTTTAACTTAACACAAATATTACAATCTTAAAAATGTATAAAACATTTTTAAATTCTAAAGCTTTAATTAATAAGAAAGAAAATAAAAAAAGCAATTGGATTTTTTTTTAGTAACAAAACTAAATTAATTAAAGATCTTTTTTATAAAAAATAAGTTGACTATGCAATTGAGAGAAATAATTTGTAGAACCACGATTGCAAAAATCCTAAAAATAACGAATCAAAATTAGAGTTTAAAAGTTTATGAAATATATGGGGAAAAAAAGTAATCGACAGTATTCTGTTTGTGTTAGGAGTTTCCGCCAAATTAATTTCCGTTGACGAAGTCAAGTGCATGGACCTGGAGGAAATGGTAAATGAATCTTTCTTATTACAGCTTTGTATATCGCATACTTGTGAAATAAATGCTTCTATTCTTCGAAAAAAATGCTATATATAACTTAAAACCCATAGTAAATTAATAAAAAGTATAAGAATTTATTTTTAGATTTTCAGAGGTGCGAGATTGGGTGAGGTCCAGCCAAAACCAAAGATACGTATCTTAAATTCAAGTAGGAGTCTTTTTCTCAGTAATAACAGTAATGGCGAGAAACTTTTATACACGTTGCATATAAACTCTCTGACGTCACAGTTAGTGACATTTTCCGTCCAATGCTGAATAATTTTGATTTTCGTGCATAAAGATGAAATAGTATTTTTTGTGTGCAATATTTACATTTAGCGTTATAATAATTTGAACGACCCCGTCCCTTTATCAGCAAAGCTGTATATATTTACACGGTTTTAATGTATCTAACTAGGTATTTTATTTTATATAGCCCAAATATTACACTATGGATGAAAAGTATATAATTGAAATTATGTTAACTTTTTTAAATTTTACAAAAATGTTTAAAATCTTGTCTTGAATACCTGTTTATTAAATTTTGTTCTTAATTTAAATATTATTTAGTAATACGATTATGTTATTTAAATATTATTTGAATATAAGAATATATTATTTAAATATTATTTGAATATAAGAATATATTATTTAAATATAAGGTTTTATAATTAAGTTAAAAGTATTTTACATTGTAATTAAAATATCTATTTCATTTTTGTAACTAAGCAAATGCTTCAAATCATTTTAGATGAAAGTGTATTTTATTGATAATACTGTTGTTATAATTGAAATTTATATAAATATAAATGCTTCTATACTTTAAACTTCAGCTACCTTATCTTTAAATACTTGGGATAAGTTTTAAGATTAAGACCAAAAAACTTTAATAACAGAAAGTCACAAAAATAAAAAAAAATAATAAATTATAATATAACTGGAAATAGGCTTATTTAATTCCTTACTGTAGATCTTTCTTTTATAGAAGAAGCATCAACGATTACACACAATATAATTTTATAATCGTTAATGTTTCTCCAAAGTTTCATCAAATAAATTTGTAATAAATAAATTCATTAAAAGTTTGTATTAAATATATTGGTTTTATATGTATATACCTGGCAACTTTTGAGTCCAGGTATTTAAATATACCTTGATAATTTTTCAGTCTGCGTTATAGTTTTAACCAACAAAAAGGCGAATAATAAACTTTTGACACTTATATTAATGAGTATAACTGAAATGTCTAACACCTAAATCCAAATTATAAGCAAATAGATTAACTGTGAAGTATGGCAAACTCACATCTGATAGTTATTTGAAAACAAATTTATAGTGTTTATCTTACACAACTCTCTACCATACACAAAAATATACCATCAATCTAAACAAATTGCTAAACGTAGCCTGAAAATGCATACCATAGTCCTTTTTCTTAAAATTCCTAAAGCGTGACCTTTGGTTATTGCAAATAACATTACACACGATAGAAGTACAGTAAAATATTGCAAATATAAATATTCTCCCATTCCACCCATTCACCCTTCCCCTCTTTTTTTTTTTTTTACGACGATAATATCATTAATGAACAGCCCCTCCTATAAGAACAACATCCCCAAACCGGGGAGGAAAAACATAAATCGTCAACCAGTTCTTCTTAATCGCCTTTGGCCCCTCCAGCAAAAACATAACTAGAGCTCAATAAGAATTTTCTCCCTAAATCCAGAAGGACAAGCAAAAGCAAAAACAAAATTAAAGAAGTAAAAATCAAGCCCCCCCCCCCCCTTCTCCTCTTATACTGTGCTTCCAAGCAATTCGTGCTTGACTTTATTCTAAGGGGCACCCGTTCACTAACGGCCTAAAACAAGAAGAATTCCAATAACAAAAGAGAACCAATTGATAGAGAAAATATATGGGGAGCAATAGCAAAAGCGCGTAAAAATGCTCCGATGTACAAAATTGAACTATAAAACACTACAGTCACACTGCCCCCTCCCCCCCACGCAGATGCCGTTTTCTCCAATTTCTCTTCCCCTCTACTTCTATTTTCATCCCCCCCCCCCTCTTGTGTAGTTGCTAAGGTGCCCAGTGTATATTCGTAGTCCTATTAGAAATGACAGTGCTTCTGTATCCCTGTTTTGTGTTTTTCTTATGTAGTTTGCTTTCTGGAGCATTCTGATGGGCAGTGCTCGAAACGAACGATTAAGGCAGTTGGAGTCTTTTTGCTTGCGCCTAAATTACTTGGTTGTATTTACAATTACATAAGCGAATCAGAATTTTAAATTTACTTTAAATTCATGTTTATTTTAATATCGCATTTTACATAGTTACACACAGGATTGCGTTTCCAATGCGACAATTTCCTGTGAGATATTTTGACAAATAGCGTTGGCCGACCCAGTAGTTAAAAATACAATCGATTGTTGCATTTTTTTATTCAAATTTAAATAGTAATATTTTATTTTAATTTTGCTGTTATATTTTTTGAAATTAAATTTCAAGTAAAATTGGGTTTTGTTCTATATGGATACCGTAATTAGAAGTCAAAATATATAAAAAATAAAGTTTGAGTGAAGTATTTAGAGTGGAAATTTTCATAATCTTTTTGCTTAGTTCGTTTTTTTTTTATATAATAATTATATATTAATCCTATTGATCGAGAACTTACTAAAAAACACATAGAAGTATTAAAATGAGAAAATAATACTTTTAATGAAACATTCTTTTAAAGTAAGAGTGCTAACTTTATATAGCAGCTACGTTAAATAAAGAAATCAAAAGCATTACATGTTTTTGTTCTATTAATATTTCGAGATATTCTTACATTCAATAAAATAACTGATAAGTTTTGATTGAGAAATTAAATGTTTCAAAACATTTATTCATGCTTAAAGTTACTAACTAAAATTTCATTGTTTTTGTTATCTGGCTAAGTAGCAGCTTTTCTTTTAGTAAAATACTGTAGGTACAATAAAACCACCTATGAATATCCTGCTACATAAGCAGAAGTGTATAGCAGTTCAAGTTTTGATTTTGAAGAGTTCAGAATTTTTCTTGTAAACATAAGAGCATTTACAGTAGAAACATATATGAAGTAAAACTGATACTTTTAATTGAATTTACATGCACTTTTTAACCCAAATGAAGTAAAATGGCTAATAAAAATAATTATAAAATTAAATGTCATAAATTATTATTATTATTCATAAATTATTTTATTTACAAAATACTTACACTTATCCAAAAAACTGAAAACTCTTATTCTATAGCTTTTATATTGATGTTCCCTAAAATTCCTATTTGAGTAAGGAACAATGTGTGTAATCTGAGTAAAAATATTTTTTAATCCACGATTTCAAATTTTGTCAAATATATTTTGAGGTTTTTAGAATTTACTATTTGCACAATAAATTTAGATTAAGTCGCACATTTAAAGCAATGAAATAAAAATAATTTAAATAAAAATACTATATTGTCTTAAACTAAATTTGAATCTATTGGTAGTGAAATTCTACCAAAAGCGCAAGTGTGTGTAGAGTATATTAATTTTAAGAAATTAATTGTTAGAAAATAATGCTAAATTCTAATTAGAACAAATAATTTATCAGAAATGAATATAAAGGTAGTTAATTAGAAAACAAAAATTATCACCTATTAGGTCATTTTTTCTTTATCATACCTATGCATTCTATGGCATCATATAATGGTAATTTATTTTTACTACTCTTGCACAAAAACAATCAATTGCTACTTTTTTTTTTTATTGAAGCATAGTTTTTAAATGGAGTATTTTACAAAGATAAAGATATCATTCTTAAAAGTAAATCAGCTCATTCAAATCAATTATGTAAACTACAAATTATCTTTTTGTCAATATAAAGTAAATTAAAGGACTCCCAGTAGTACAACAGCATTGGCAAATAAAGACTGATATTGGCCAATCAATTTGGCACGATATAAATCATCCGTTGGATACTAGAGGTCGCCGATATATCAATACGACGATATTGTTATCGATATTTTTTCAATATTGATATTAAAAATATCGTTACAAGTCACCGATACATCGATATTTTCAAACATTTTGGTTTTTCGATGACCGTTTTGTAGGCCCATGTGTTTTTTAGATTTTCTTTATTCCATTTTCAAAAACTTCAAAACTGAAGTTTGGACTTGGCTGACAGTTAAAATGGCACCCTAACCAAAAAGAAAACATAATGTAATGGAAAGATAAGATCATTTATTAGTACTCATTAACATAGCGCCGTTTCTGTGGCCAACGTGTGTCTGGAATTTGCATCTAATTTTAAATTTAAAAACATCTGTAACAGCAAAATATGGGGTAAACTATTTTTCAAAATTTTTTCTTTAAAAATAAATGTGAATTTATTCATTGATATCCAAATGTATTTTATTTATTCTGATTGATAATATAATTTATTTATAAAAACAATTTTCATAATTTATTTATAAAAACAATTTTCATAATTTATTTATAAAAACAATTTTCACAATTTATTTATTAAAACAATTTTGGCATGAATTCATGAAAAAAAGAAATTTGCCTCGGAAAACTTCGTTTCTGACAAAAGTGAAAATCAAATTAAAAAAAAAAAAAAAAATCCTGTATCGATATATCAATATTTTATCGATATTTTTTTCTAAGCAACGATAGTATCGATGTTTATTTTGATTGATTTTTCCGACCTCTATTGGATATCGATATTGGCCAATCTGACCCAATTCTGGAAAAAATATATTGGAAGTTGATGCAGTGTTAAAATTGAAAGATTTTATTTATAAGAAAGGGCGTATTCGAAAACTATGTTTTGTGCTTTTTTTTGACATGTTTATTTAAAAAAAATAAAAAAATCGTGTATATTGAAACTATGCTCGAGTTTTAGAATTGATCAATCTTCCTGAAACACTGGGTTACCAGGAATGGTCTGTTTCATTACAGGCATGATTAGTTTGTGTCTATTGAAAAGTTGAATGAAAAGTTGGAAATATAGCATTTTTAAATAAGTTACTCAGATTAATAATTTTACTTTTTTTCTTGCAAATGCATTTCTAAATATTTATTGATCGCTACCAGCACAACTACCTCAAGTTAAAATTTCCATCTTCCGATTTAGTGTGATATGATTTTATATATAAAGATATAGAAAAAAAAAATCTTAGATTAATGTGTCACAGAAATGCAAATTTCTGTCCAGAGACAATTTTCCTCCTTATGGAGGAATCAATCGAATTCTAGAACCCCTGACAAAAATTCCATCACTATTGGATCCAATCCAATTGGATTTATTCCATTCAAAAAAGAGCGGACCTCACCTAAAAGTCAAATTTTCATCTAACATTAAATTTGTCACGTTAAAAAATGACACTAAAGAGATCCATCGTTACCATGGTCACCACTCAAAAATAAAAAAATTGCATTTATTTCAATGTCGATTTTTTTCTTCTTCTATACATACATTCCTGATTTTTCACTCAAGATGCGTGCATTTTCCAAGCAACCATTTTTGAATATTTTTCCTTTTATTTTCGCTTTCCCCATTCCACCATACTTCTTCCCATTTCGTTGTCCTGAAAGAAAAGTAGAGGAGGGGTGGAGGAAAATCCAAGGGTAGGGGGGGGGGATGTTCCAAAGTGGTTGTGCCAGGACGCACGACGCGCCAAGCGCAACCCCATTTGTATTTGCAAATGGAATGAGTCTCAGTCCTGACAACGCTCTTCGACTTTTCTCTGCCTTATTATTCACCTTTCCTTCCCTTCTTTATTTTTTCGTGTTGCCTTACATTCCCTTTCTATCCCATCTTTTTATTCTGTCTTTTATCCCCCCCCCCTCCCTTTTTTTTTATTTCACCTGAGTCGGATTGGACAAGTTAGAAGATAGTGGGGGTGTAAGGGAGGGGGGGGGGTGAATTGGAATTTGCATGCGCATGCCCTCATAACCATCTTTCATTTGTTTCCCGTGCCCTTTGTCTCCGACCGCCTTTAACAAGAATGCTCTATTTATACATTACGCCCGTCATGCTGTCTCGCAATGTGCTAAATTGACATGGGACTTGGGAGATGTAAGGGGAAGACGCGGCTAATGCAAGTAATACAGATATGTACGGTGTAAAATTTCCTGACTTCTAAAAAAGAACCGGGATCTTGTTAAAGAAGAATCCCTAGGTGCATTGTTTATGCATCAGAAGATTCATCCCGCGTTCTGGGATGCTCACTTTGGAATTTAAGAGAAATAAGGAAATTTGCCATTTCAATAAATTATGAGTTTCATTGTAAGGAGATGGAGTATTCCTTTTTTTTTCTTTCTTCTCATTCGGGTCGTATTAATTCTCCTGTGGTTTCGATTTATTTGGGAGCTGAAACCATTTAAATCCGATTGGGAAATTGTATGTGGGTAACGATGTTAAAGGGGAAATCAAATAACCGCATCTAAATATAAATTGGATCCCTTTGTGTCTCTTTGGTTTGTTATTGGGGAAATTGGAGGAAAAAAATTGAACTACTAATGGCTCAGGGATGAATTTCCAATATACGAAATTTCGGATCTTTTCGTAAAGTAATAAGGTTTCGAATTTGCGTGGAAAGAGACTGCCGAAGATTTTTGAGAAATCTCCTAGTTTAAATATTCCTATTAAATAGATTACCGGATTGATTGTCGAAAATCTATTCATCGAAACAGACAACTAAAACTTAAAAGTATGGTCTTTTGAAATACAGTTAAAACATTTGAAAGATTTTATATTTTTAAAACAAAAATTGTACAAAATAATTTCAGTACTAAATGATGGTTTCCTAGAAAACATGAAATTGTGTAAAATCTTGTTGAGACACGAATGAAGCACGAGCTTTTTTTATACAAGTTACAAATTTAATTACTGAAAATTTTCTTTGCACTTTTGTCAAATAACACAAAGAATACAAAATGTTCAGAATTTTTTTTCTTTTGGTGCTTAGCCTGAGTTGTCAAACAAAATGTATCTTTGAAAAGAGGTTCCAAGGCCATGTGTTGTAATAAATAATCTAAGTAATGGTAGTAATTTAAGCGTACAATTATATAGATACATAATATAAATTACCAATCAGAACGTTAAGCATATGCATTTGAGATATTTTCTTTGAATTTTATATTGCATATAAGAATTAAAAATTAAACTTTTTTAAATATAAAAAATGTTTTAATAAATTTTTATTCAATTGGAATTTAAGTGACAAATTAGGACATTATTAAAACGTACCTAAATGAACTTGTGATTAACTTAGAGACATGATTTTTATTGCAAATACGAGACAATATAGCGATATTTGAGTACAAACCAGATTTGTGAATTTGTTTTTAATATTCATTTATTTATAAATTTTTAGATAGAAAAAGTGTGAAATATATAGTTTTTGTCAAAAGATTAATATTCAAAAGTATTTAAAGAATGTAGTTAGCAATATAGATTGAATTTTGCTTCGGATCATACTCACAAATATTTTCTATAGAGCATATATTGAGTAGTACCAAGGAAACCATATGTATGCAATACTACAGTTATGTCTGTTGGAGTTAAGTCATATAACACCAAAAAGTAATTTTTCAGAAGACAAGTTTAAAGGTTACTACCCTAACTAATGTGATACAAAACAGATTCACAGAACTCACTGTAGTTAAAAAAGTATTTTGAGTTTCAGAAAGAAAATGGTATTATTTTAAGGGAAACAAATTGGAGAATATTTTTAAGTAAGTAAATAAATAAATAAATAAATAAATAAATAAATAAATAAATAAATAAATAAATAAATAAATAAATAAATAAATAAATAAATAAATAAATAAATAAATAAATAAATAAATAAATAAATAAATAAATAAATAAATAAATAAATAAATAAATAAATAAATAAATAAATAAATAAATAAATAAATAAATAAATAAATAAATAAATATTTATACCTTAAACTAATATACAAATATTTCTTGCTACTAATTTAATGAATCTTTTGGAACGTCAATTTTGAAAATTATTCCGACCCTTTAAAAATAAATGCAGATAGGATACCTAATTTAAATTAAGTTTCACTAACATCTAATTAAATCAAATTATCTAATTTATTAACTATTTAACAATCCCAAGTGTAATCAAATAAATATAATATAAGAAATAAATAAGAATATATAAGGAATAAATAAAATAAGAATATATTATCTTAAGCAATTTTATCAACAATCTATCGCTACTGAGTTTATTTAAATATAAGATAATAGAAAATCATTATTAAATGTTAATGAAGTTGATCATTTATACTAATTATATTTTGAGCATAACAAGTTTTTTAATATTTTTTCTTTGTTTATTAGTTATTAGGAATTTTTTTTAACACTATAAAGGCTGCAGAATTTAGTACTAGTACATTTACTCATAGTGTTTGAGTTTATTAATTGAAAAACTTTCAGTATTTTCAATCCAAGAACAGTTCCCAATTTAAAACGATATCAGACGAAACGGTCGTTTCGCCGTCAACCTTAAAAAAGGCAGAAACGACAGTAAGTACCTATTCTCTGCACAACTTCCAGCGAAAAAGCCGAAATTGACTATTTTCTAGCGCGCTTACGAAACGTCACATAATTATACAAAAAATACCATAGATTCGTCTCGGTGATATCTTTCAAAGAAAAAAAAATTGAGTACCTAGGACAAAAGACGACGAAGAAAAAAAATATTGAAAATTCCAAAACGAAATAAAAAAACGAGTTCTAGCCCGATTTCGGTGTAAAAATTTAGACAAACATACAGCCCTAACTAATCTATAGATCTTCAAACGGATTGAATTATAGGATGCGGAATGTTTCAACTTAAAATCCTACGCTGGTTTGAACTTCCTTAAATAATTCTTTCTATTTTTAATTAATTTAAAACCACTTTTTTTCATTTCATAATTTGGCGACAGATAAAGGCGATCAGCTTGTAATTGAGGTTCAGATATATAAGCCAAAAGTTGCCAAACAGGTTTGCTATCATTTGGAAGTTAGTTTTTCCGACATGTTAGGCTTAAGTGAGTTTTAACGTAATGTTAAAGTATAGGAGAACGAATTGGACTATAAGTATATGACTTATAACATCTTTAAAATTTAAATAATTTAATTTTTGAAGAGACAGAATTAAAAAGAAATATTTGTTCTTTAAGTTGCATGTGTTATTTGAACTGTATGACAATTTAGAGAGAGTTAACTTTCAAAAACATTTTAATTTCGGGAAATCTCCATTGAAAAATGAAAACAATCACATTTTGTTGCAAGACACTATGGGCTAAATACAAAGTATAAATGTGGAGGTTATGCGAGGTGACGTCACAGTCAACTCATTACAGAGGACTAAATGAACCATGCATTGCGATTGGCTAATGGAATTTGCAAAAATGTCATTCGTTTTTAAAGATGTGTTGATTTTTACTTTCCGTTGTAAAATGAAATTGTAGAATCATATATCATCAAAATTGTAATTTCATAGTGAATTTTAAAATTGTTGTTAAGAAAATATTTTAAATTTTGTCAAATATCAATGGGTTATTATGTGAACCAAAATAATGCTTGGTATAATAAAAATAATTTATACTGCAATATTTATTAGACTGTAAAAAACTTGTAATATTTATTTGTAACAATTTATTAGTATAAACTTTCAATGGGATGCACGCTCTGGCCTTGTAAGTTAAAGGTGCCGGATTTGATTCCTGTGTTAGGTATGGATGTTCGTTGTGATTCGGAATCCACGTTAAGCTGTGGGTCCCGGACTGATTAGTCGTTATTATGCACTAAAATAGGTCGTTGTGCGTACAAACTAACCAATCGAGCTGAAACTTGGCAGACAGGATCTTTGTCAATGGCAACGTATTTCTTTAAGTTTTGGGAGTTGAGTTGCCATACACAAGTTTCTAGTACTCGTTCGTGGTAGATTTTGATGATGACGCATTCAACCAATTTGTCAATTTTCAAGTAGATTTTGGAATGCAAGATATCATTGAACTCAACTTCAAGAATTATGAATATTCATGGTACCAGGTGTACCATAGGTGGTACTACTTCTGGTTTATCAATTTTGAAGATAAATATGGCATGTTGGGTGTCGTTGGGCTTGTCTTGAAAAATTATGAATGTTTAAGGTACCAGGTATAGCATAGGTAGTACCACTTTCGGTTTATCAATTTCCAAGATAAATATGGCATTTTGGACTTTTGTTTTGATGAATTATGAATGTTTAAAGTACCAGGTATGCTATTGGTACCACTTTCGGTTTATCAATTTTAAAGATAATTATTGCATGTAAGGTATCGTCGAACTCAGTTTGAAGAATTATGAATATCCCTGGTACCAGGTTTACCATAGGGGATAAATAGAAAAACGATGAAACGGACAAATTCGAAAAAGAGAAGTCGTCAGTGTTTAAAAAAAACTTATGATATCCCCCAAAAAAACACTTTTGAAAAGTAGAAGAACCATCAACCTCAAAAACACAAAAAACTTTCTTACAATAAAAAAATCATAAACACGATGAAAATTTTCAGCCACAAACACACTGATATAAAAAAAATGGCCAACCTCTGATTAGAACTTTCGGTTGTGATTCGCTTACGAATGTATGCTTACTTAATTTATTTTTAACATTTAAGTTCCGCTGCCATAAAAATTTACGCTGCTTGAGGTTGGCGCCCGTCTTAATTACTAACCATTAAACCCCCCCCCCCCACACACACACATAAAAACTTTCCAAAATGTATGTATCAACCAAACAAAAGCTTACCAGAAACACTTTAGTTTCCTACTTAAAAAATTCTTAATAACGATTCAAATGCAAGCGTTTGAGCAGTTTCTCTATACTATTTTGAAAATTACACGAGCATGAATATTTACACCACTTTGTATTTCCTACCCATCCAAATGAAATCATAAACTCGAATATTCGTGCAAACATCCATAAATTAGTTTAAACGCAAGCATTGTTAATATTCCTATGACGGGCGCCAACCTCAAGCAGCGTAAATTTTTATGGGAGCGGAACTTAAATGTTAAAAATAAATTAAGTAAGCATACATTCGTAAGCGAATCACAACCGAAAGTTCTAATCAGAGGTTGGCCATTTTTTTTTATATCAGTGTGTTTGTGGCTGAAAATTTTCATCGTGTTTATGATTTTTTTATTGTAAGAAAGTTTTTTGTGTTTTTGAGGTTGGTGGTTCTTCTACTTTTCAAAAGTGTTTTTTTGGGGTTATATTTTACCAAATGTTACAAGTGCATCGTATTCAAAGGATGTCTATCAGTATAAGCTAGTAGTAATTTATTTGATCTCTATCGTTTAGCTTTAATATGTATAAAAAATACTTTATTTTTAGGCCAAAAAATACTTTATTTTCTTAGGATTAAAATAAAACCTTTTTGAGTCGACGGTAGAGATAAAATATTTGATTGGCTTACATTGATCAACATGTTTTCCATAAGATGACTGTATAAGGTTAATCAAACTATATTATGTAATCAATACAAAATCATCTCAAAATGGGATATCAAACATAAATAAATGTGTTATTAATTATTTTTTTTTAGATACCATTTACGTTTACTGGCAAAATTTATTCTTACAAAGCACATAAGTCCTTTTCGCATACGTTTGCCTTACCCACAAATAAAAATTGAGCGACGAACTCCAAACACAATCCCAAGATACCTCAAAGCGCAAAAACCCTCAATACTTTTCAATGAACCCTTTTTTTTATCGTCAATGTTCAAGACAGACCCACTTCAATAAGTCCCTTGAGCATCAAAAACCAAAACGGGAGCCCTTATATCTAAATCTAAAGTAGAGAAGATGATCTTCTAGAGCGTCGATCAAAATCTCACCATCATTGAAGAGGAAGAGCATTTGGGGACTGATGACTGAGAGACACCCTAGGGGATCCCAGCAGTGACTGACTGCCACCCCTTTTCTTTAAGTAAATAGCCATTGAAGACTGAAGTGGAAGGGTCCATGAGTAATGGACTGGAATGCCTGGAGAACTTAGGATGCAGGAAATGATAATACCATTTGAGTTGGGTTTGAAGGTCGTAATATGATTAGGATGTTGATGCCATTCTGATGAGTTTCGAAACTTTGTAGAAATGTACTCTAAGGATTACATGAAAATTTCCTAATTGTGATGAATAACCAAAGTAGCCACTTTGTTAATATGCTAATTGAAAAAGGAAACATAATTATACTGTTAAAAGAGAATTTTCGGTTTTGATTGCAATTATGTTTTTCTTACTTCTCAAGGAAAAACTTAAAATTTCATGTATTCAATTACAAAGGGAACGTTTGAAATTTAATTTGAATACAAAAGGTAATCATGCAGGTAGTATAAAACGTAAAAAAAAGCAACAGCAATCGTCTTATGTATTTCATTATCAGTATGGGGTTGTGTTTACTAATGTTAGTGTTTTCTAATTTAAAAAAAAAAAAAAAAAAAAAAAAAAAAAAAAATTAAATAAGTTAATTAATTATTAGTAGTAGTTGATGTTTGCTTAATTATGATTAGTACAAATTATGATATCTGTGTCAAAAACTTAAGCAAGGATTAAATGAAGTGATATTATACTTATAAAGAAGTAAGTTACTTATGGCAATTGTCTCAACTTTAAATAATATTTGATGTCTATGTCAAATTTTGTTCTTTTAAAGAGTGTATAAAGAGTAATTTAAATAAATATTGTTATTCTTAAACGTATTTTTTTCTTTTCAAAAAGTATAAATGTATTTTTCTATATCCTCCATAAACTCTTATTTATCACAACTTTTATTAAATTACCACACACAAATTTAATTCATGATTTTTTACCGCAGCATTTTTTTTTACATAATGTAGTTTACTTGGAAAGTAAGAGTATATCAGAAGTGTGGGCGAATATTAGTCTTTAATTAACAAATAATTTTATTTTAACCAGAAAAAATACCACTAAACTAGGCAAATTATTAATACTTACATTAACTAATGCTTAAATTATGAAGAACTTTCATTTGAATGTAAGAATTATTATTATAAATGCTGTAAAAATACATGTAAAAGCTTATTTTCTTGCATCATCTTATTCTTCTGCAACATATTATAATATCTTATGCAGGAAAGAGAAAAGCCCCATTAGTTTTCATACCAAACCCACATCCCTATGAGATCAGCAACAGAGAGAAAAAGAAGAAGAAAAAAAAAATAAAAAAAAAAAAAAAAAATCCCCAAACCATTATGCACCGTCCGATTTTTCACTTAGCCCCTAACATTATACAGCCTTTATATCCTTAGAAGCGGTCTTATACCCTTTCCCTGACTTTGCCGGCCATCAAGTTTTTGTTTAATGTTCCCATCCTTGCAAAAACATCAAACATTCCGAAATACTTTGGACGAAGGGGTAGGGAATGTTCCATCGCAAACGATATAAGAGGGAGGGGGGGGGGGCCCAATGGGTTGCGAGTGCAAAGTGGGACTAAAGCCCCCCCCCCCCCATCTTAAATTCAAGTACACTCACGCGCAGGTGTAACACAACCTTACCGCATAACGTCGGGGGCAAAAAGCTTATTGTAATCTCCACGTATGCAAGGCAGAAGGAGGGATCAATGCCAGATCCTTCGGCTGGTTGTAAATCAAGGGGGGTCTTGGTGTGTCTTATGACCCCCCAAGGTGCCATCTTTCTACATCATGCAGACGATAGGATAGGGTCTGAGGGTTTGGTTTGGGTACGGAATGCATTCTGATGGCTTTTGATAATCCGTTCATAACTCAAGCTTAAGAATGGAGCATAGTTTGTTTTTTTAATGCCGGCTTTTGTTGTTGGTTGATGAGGATGGAACATAAGTTGGGAAGGGTAATTTGGTGGAGGGATTCCTGGACAGGGGATCAATATTTGCTCGTTGCTTGCTTTTACTGGTTGGAGATGAGTTTGAGTTTGGTAATATGTCATGGTATTAAGTGGAAGTGTTAAGGATTGGATCTGGAGGTGTGGCTCTACTCGTGAGTTCGTCTATTCTTGTGCTAACTACTTTAATCGAGATTTGAAAATGCAGTGACCGATAAAATTTAAATGGTAGGGGATGTATTCCAAGAAAATATTCGGGTCCGTTTCGATTGAAAATATGCTAAGTCCTGTTTTAGACTAAGTTAATTTTTTTGTATATTTGGAAAAAAGGAATATCAGATTCATCTACTTGTAAAAACTTCAACTTGATCATTGAAATAAATTTGTTTTAAATCAGAGAAACTCAAAAGCTCTAAGCTCATTTTGGTATAGTACTTTAAGAGATTTTTTGTTGTTGACCGTATTTGACAAGTTGGAGTTGGCCCTTTTTTACTCTATGAAAATGATATGTAGCTCATTTCAATGTCACGTCACTTTATTCAAGGGGAAAAGTTACTATTAAAGATTCTTGTTGAAATACTTGTTCAAAAGAAACATGTGAATAAATAACGCTACTCTGAAACATTTAGTATTATTCAAATTAAATATGTAATTACGTAAAACTAAAACTATCACTAAAAATCCAAATATTTATAAATTAAAGTTTCAATGTTTCAAGTTGAATTGATGAGAAATAAAGTTTTAAATATTGACTAATGCAGTGTATTTATAACTACATATGATTTTTACAAATTAAACAAAAACAAATTTATTTTCCCTTAATAAGAAAGATGTTTTATGTGGCACTTACTGCAAGTAGAAAATGCAATGATTAATTAGGTTTAAATGACTTATTCTAATGTTTGATAGTAAAAGAAAAAATTTAAACCAAAATTATGTAATAGTGTTTTCAATTTAGTTTTTAGAAAAATTATCATTAATTTAACTGTTGAATTATAAAAATAAAATGTTATTAATGAAATGGTGTTGAAAGTTATCGCAGTAAAAGTACAACTTATTCAAAAACAAAGTACCGAAAAATATTACTGTATAAGCAGTATTATTATTATTATTTTTGTGGTTTATATTGAAAAAAGTAATTTCAGAATAAGGAAGTCTTTGACCAAATTTTTTCCCAACCATAATAGATAATAAATAATAATAATAATAAAAACTTTTTAAAAATCTTTAGTTAATTAAAATAAACAAATCAAAATTATAAGAAGAATTTATAAATATTTTAAAAATAGCTACTGCAAATAATCCTTATTAAAATATAAATTAGCGATTTTGTAACATTACTGACATTATATGACTTATATTTTTTAAAGAGAGAGAAATTTAAAAGTTATTAAGTAAGCTGAAAACCTATAATTTAAAAACACAGATGCACGTTTATTACTTAATAAAAAAAAATCCAATCATGAGTTTCATTAAATACAATGGAATTAGGTTGTATTTAGTAATTTTGGTGTTTTAGCAAACATGCAAGATAAAATAAAACCAATCATAATTGACAAACTTCCCCTAGCATGGGAAAAATTGTTATTCATAACACATGAAAATTCACAAAAAACTTCTAATTTATAGGACAATTATTTGGTTCAGTACTTAATTTGTTTTCCATATTTTATTTATGATATTATAATGAAGATATTTAGCCAAATGATGTAATTCTCTAGTTTTTATTACTTATCTTAAAGCTTTTCATAAGTCGGTATGAGCATTATTTTTATTAACTAATAAGAATATCCATATTTTCAATGGAATTTTGACAGTTTTTTTTAAATTTTTTTTATCCTAAATAAGAAGTAATTGTTGACAGACAATATGCTGTAATTAAAAATTCAAGTGGAGGTTTAAAACTTTTTAACCATTTGATTATTTTTAAATATTTATTGCGATTCTTTTACACTAATTTTTTTTTTATCATATAAAATAATGCAGTTGTGTGTTTTTCTGTTATTTTCTTTGATATAAAACAGTGCATGGATTTAAGGAGAAAAATAGGAAATAGACAGAATAATCTTCAGTGGCCAAATACTTTTAAAATATGGATATTTTGCAAAAGTTGAAATTTGTAAGGGAATATATAAAAAAAAAACATATGAAAAGGTTCTTCTTAAAACTTAACACGGATAGATTAATATAGTAACCTCGTTGTTTTTCTTTTCTTCTTAACATCATCACTGTCTTCAAAATTTATATTTAAAATAAAATGGGCTGTATTAAAACTAGTCACCTTAAGCCTTATGACTAATTTTGAAGGAAGCGGATCTTATGAATATCTTAAGAATTCACATTTATGGAAAGCGGATAGCACATATTTCAATACAAATATTTTTGAGAAACAATTGTGGAAATAAGTTTATTATACATTAGTATAATTATGAAGATCATGTATCACTAATGCTGGTGGTTTTGGCCTCCCCCTCCCCCTTAAGAACATTTCTTCATGTTTGAAGTTACATAAGTAGACAAATTAATCACAATTTATCGCTTGAGGTGATTTCCCTCAATACACAGTTGTATTAACATTTCAAAAAATAAAAATTTCAAATTTATTCTCCATTCTTAGACAGTGATGTTAGAATTGACAATAACCAGAAAAAAATTACTCATAATTTATTTGTGGATTGCAGGAAAAAAAAAATAGGAAAAACTTAATTATAATTACTGTAACTTTTCATATACCACTTTAATTTTCTATCCAAAAACTCTTATCAACAAAAAGAAAAATTAATTACCATCAATACAGGTTGAGAATAATAATAATAAAAAAAAAAAAAAAAAACAGTTTGATTTTACTTTTCAGTGAAGAAGAAATAAAGATTGATGCAGTTAAAACTAAATGCAGTGTGGATGAATTACCATAAACACTTCGCTAGAATATTGTGTTATAACATAATTAAAACTAAAGTTTGAAAATTGCTGAAGAATTTTTTAAATATAAATTTCATGTATATCTATAAATTATTGATCCGAGTTTTACCAAAATGTAATAGCATTGCGATTTTATTAAGTTTGTTCAGCATGTTGGTAAATAAAGAGAAGAAAAGTCTAAATAAATTGAAAAAAAAAAAACCCCACTAAGTGATTGCGGTACGTACAAATGTAAAAAAGATTTCAGCTTTCAAAATCCTATTCATCAGAAACCATGCAATTGTAGCTTTTATTAGACCTAATATGATTGAAAAGCCGAATTTGATAGCGATTTTGTAAGCAAGTTTGAATGCAAGATTTTTAGGAGAGAAAAGCAGGTAAAATCAGTTTTCTTCCTATTTATCTATCCTGATTTTTCATGAAAACCGCTAATACTAACCCCTACTCTGCAAGCATATCAATAAAAGTACTTTTAAATATTTAAACTTTTAAGAAACGTTAAAAGTTCTTACAATCTTGTAAAAGTTGATTTTAAGTAGTGCTAACTATCTTATATATAAAATGAAAAGTTTCAAATTCAGCACAATAATTGTATTTTAAATAACCCGACATACAGTTTTATTCGGAAACATTCGGACAATAAGGGGGCTCTTTAACAATTAATTATGATCACTAGTACGACAGGGCTTAGATTTTTCTTCACTTCATTACTTTTAACTTTCTTGATTACTCTACAAAAAAACAAGCTTTTTTTTTTATCATCTCCAACTGAGAGTTGAAATTTAAAAAAAAACAAAAAAAACAAAAAAAAAAAACTTTTCATTGTTATTTAAGTTCTTTTTTTTTTTTTTTTTTTTTTTTTTTTTTTTTTAAATTTTGAACTGATAAAAGAATTATTCAAGCACTTAGTATGTTCGCTTTTCAATAAATCATTTTGTGAATGCAATTTGATTCATTTACGAAATATGTTTAATCCCTTGCTTTTAACTAATTGCTTTTATTTAATTAATACAATGAAGTTAAAAGAGAAGTTTTGCTCAGATAAAAGAAATATTAAAGTTTTAGAAAATTTCTGCCTTTTTTAATTTTCTTATTTGTATAATTTTTAGTTTTAAGAGATTAACTGTGCCCAAAATTTTTATTTAATAATTCAACTGGTTAAGAAATATTCAGTTTATAGTGTTTTTGACAGTCATTCAGGAATTAATATGATTTTACAAGTGTTTCATTTTATTCATGAAGAATGGAACACTGTACACTAATTATCAATATTTTTTAAAAACATCGTTTAAAAATAGCCAATGATTAGCTTGGTTAATTAGAGTTGAATTCAATCGCAAACTTGAACTTATGAATTCATTATAATTACATAATTATATGCTTAAATGATAAATTATTTCTTTTCATAAGTATTATACTAAGAGTATTTTCAAATTTAAAAAAATGTTCACATTAATGGAATACTCATCGAAAGTGAAGGTGCATTTTTTTTAATGTTATTTTTAAATTTTTTTTTTAATGACCCACAAATATGCTAACACGAATTCTGTATTTTAGTCATATGTATATCTACATATTATTCATCTTAAATCAATCCAGAAACATTGAAACAAGAACACTAATATCAGAATTTTTATATAGATATGAAATATAGATAATAATGAAGATGTAAATCACAATAAAGATAAAGTATCTTTTGAATTTTTCTTAAATGTCTCGCAGTAAGATGATATATTCATTATGAAAATAAAGGTTTTAATAATCACCGATATATAATCTCTAAGATTCACAATTAATTCATAGAATATTCTAGAAATTACAATGATCTCTTTTTATAGATTTTTTTATTAAAAATTTCAGGAACATTCTCAAAAACTATTGTTTATGATACAGAGTCTATATGGTTCTATGCCAAACAAACTATAAAGGTGATGATAAATATTCGCGAAATTAATAATGAAAATATAATTAGTAATTAATAACACAATAAGAAGCGAACTAATAGTCTGTAGTATCGCTCAGAGAATAAAGGCGTAATATTAAGAGAAATTTGTACGTGTTATTTAGAAGTTGACGACTTGTCTGAGAGAAATAATTTGTTTATTAAACATTTACTGTTTTTGACAATGCCCCTTTATCCTCGATATCACCAAATTATCTAATATTATTATAATTTGTGTATATACAACAGACACTCTCGTATCTGACCTGTGTTATATGTTTATGGATGCTATTTATCTATATAAATTAGTAATTAATATTTGAACAGGAAGTGGGAACTAATAGTCTGTAGCTTTGTTCAGAGAATAATGGAGTCATTTCAAGAGAAAAAGATTTGCATTACTTAGGCGTAGACGCTTTGTTTTAGAGTTCTGAAACATTTACTTTGGTTACTTAATATTTACTTAATATTATTTTAATTGGTGTATATTCAATAGGTAAAAATTGTTGCATTTAACCCGTGGAATGATGGATACTATTTATCTATATAATTTAACTGAGGTTATTATCTAGTGTATATCGTCAGTGTTTATTAAAAAAAAAAAAAAAAAAAAAAAAAATATTTGAAGATATTTGAAACTAGGAATGAGAAAATCGATTTTTGAAATAGAGATGGCATTTCAGTTTATTCCTGTACGTTTCTCACAGTGATATGATGGTTCTTTTCAAGCACGAACAGATTTTGCTTCGGATGCCGATCGTAGAAAATAGTGGGATGTTTTAACAAAATATCAACAAACTAGAATAAGTCCCTATCCAGTACACAAGCGATTTTTTCTAGCACCCAGTTCTAGGACGCTGTCATATTAAACTGTATTCAACGTTTTGCTCTTTTTACTCTTCATTTACTCCAACGCATTTCCCTATGCACGGAAACCCTATCGGAAATAGGGATCATAGCCAAATATAAATACGTTTTTGAATGGCCGATAGCAAAGTCAATGTATCGGAATTTATTTCCACATTCAGTCACAGTTAAACGCGCCTAAAATGCCGATAAACTTTCGCCATTTTAAACCACTTCACTTCACTTTTATCGAGCCCTCCTGTCGACGGAATAAAATTGATATCGCACGAGAAAGGAAAATAAAAGTTTATAAGGGCAGCAGAAAAAAAAAGCACTGCTACTTCTACTTGGGACACAATGGCGGACTTGGAGCAATAAAAAAGTCTTCTATCTCCGTAAAGCTTTTTGGAAGTCAGGTTAAACAAGATGTTCTGTCAGTGCACGTTTCACTTTGATAGAGCACCAGCCATCCCTGATTTGCATGTGGTTGAGCATATGCAAGCCAGGGGTCTCGGAACCTCCAATGATTGATGGGGACTGTGCCTTAACCCTAGACATCTCAAGCAGACATAGCGCGCGGTTTTGTCGGTAGATGGCGTAGGCGGGAGATAAGGCGGGAAAAGTCCGCTTTCGACAAAGGAATGCTTTTATATGAATTGTATCTGGCCATGAAATCCAAAAGGTTTCTACTTCGTAAAACCCGGGAGTTCCTGCCACTAGACGTTTTGTTGTGGAAAAGAAGCAAGAAGCTGCATAAAGTGTTCTCTCAGTAAAGTGCTGTACAAATTTAGTCTCTATCAGCGAAAAGACTATTGCATCTGAATAACTCAATCGCAGTCAGTACTTTGGGCGTATGTGCAGAAGAACAAACGCAAAAAAAAAAAAAAAAAAAAAAAAAAAAGACGAATGCATAGCAAATTTTTTAAAATATGATGTACTTTACAGTATTCGTCCTTTTGATGTGATCAAAAATGGAACTGGTCTATTAAATTAAAGGTTGAATAAAAAAGTTGAAATGAAAATGATTGACCCTTACATTATCTTTAATAAATGAACATATTAACCTACAGTCTGCTGGTCTGCTGCACATAAATATCACAAGCTAACGTAAAATGTTTTGTGGTCAGTTTCAGTGTTATGGATTGGAGATTAGACATTGGAGATGAGTAGTAGCCCATATTTCATAAACAATTTACAAAGTAAGCTTTATGCTATAAGATCGTTTAGGTGTAAAGTATTTTTCGAATTATGTAGATTCGACTAAAATGGACTTCTCAGTTTGTAGAAAAACTGCTAATAAAACCTGCTAATTGAAAGAACCGATGTGTTATATTAGGCAAAACTTTATAATATAACATAAAAATAATAAAACAATTCCAAGTCTAGGTTATTTAAGAAATTAAACGTAGTTTGCCTTAAGGTTAAGACATTGCTGAGTTGTCAAGGTAAATTATTTTTCTTTGTTATTTAGTATTATACGAACGTCAACACTAGTGAGTTTTACTTATTGTTGAACGATTTTTAATTAAGTTTTAAATTTTTTTAGCTTTTTTCAAATCTAGTTCATCCTTAATGGCTGCCAGGTTGGTTGTATTCAGATTATCTGGCGCCGTCAGCAACACGAGGGTTATAATGCGCCGAAACATTTCGTCATTTAACAAACCAACATACATTTACAAACACCCATGCCTAACACGGGACTCGAACCCGCAACCTCGCGGTCTAGAAGCCAGCACGCTAACCACTATACCGTTTGGTCTAATGGCTGCCAGGTGTCAGTGAGATGTGAAAGTGTTGTGTAACCGAATAAAGCCAAGCCATGTGTGGATTTTGAAGAATACTTCACATGCTAATGAGTTATTTATCTACCTCTTTTTTTTTTTTTTTTTTTTTAATTTTTTTTTTAGTTTTGTTGATAATATAGATTTTGCAACTGTGAAAATTTATTTGATTAATTTTAAAAAGTTAGCAGATTATGTGCGGAATTTATGTCAATGAGCTAAAGAAGAAGTTAGTAAGAAAAAAAAAATTCTCTGACTGGGAAGTTTAATGCTATTAAATATAATTAAAGCCTTTTTATTGAAAAAGAAATATATTTATTCATTTAGAATTTATACAATTGCTTTTATTGGGTACAAGGTGGCAGCGCTAAGGCCAATTTTTGTCTTAGTAATTTTGATGAGAAAATTACTGAATTGAATAAACATAAAAAGTAATTTTGTTATTTATTTCAATAGTAAATCTAAATATTTGCCAAGTTAGGAATAGATTGACTGTGTAGTATTATAATTCTCCAACTTGAAGTTGACCTGATTTGGTGTTATAACCTTACATACATTGTTATTTTGAGTAAATTTTATTGAAACGTTTGAACTAAAGAAAGAATGTCGTATACTAGTTCAACAGAAATGTATTGTTTGATTAGAAAAAAATAAATTATTGATCCATATTCACGAATATTTAAAGAATATATAAGAATAAAAGAACTTTATTTTATGTTTTTAAATTTTTTCTTTTATATCCCTGAAACAGAAATGCTGCCATTTTATGATTATAATCCAGAAGGTCCCATACATTATACTTTCCCGTTATTTTATTGGAAGCACTCTCATTCTTTTACAGGTATCTTAAAAAAAAAAGGAATTCCTCGTAAAGAACTAGTTTATGAAAAAAAAAAAAAAAAAAAGATGAAGAAAAAAAGAGACAAATATTTCTCAGAAAAGAGCAAGTTACTTTTAACCTCGAAATAAACATCCGCTTTTAAAAGGCATTTGATCAAAAGTAACCGAAACGAAATCCTCGGGGCTAAAATAAAAAATAAAATTCGCGAGGGAGAGACAGAAAAAAAAATAAAAAAATGCAGATGTCAAGTAAGAAACTAAGATGATTTAGTGCATAGAGCACGAGAAACCATTATGAAACACGATAAGGTCTAATGGTCTTTTCTTCCTTCTTGAGTACTAAGGGGGTGGGAGAGTTTCCTAGAATTTTCTAGATGGAAGCAGATTTCAAGTTCTACCCCAAGGCTTATTTTGCATGTTCTTTAATCTCCAGGACCCCCTTTACCCTGAAGAAGAACAATTACTGGTCAATCGATGGCAACAGTCTTGAGTGGGACTACGCTCGCGACATCTGGGGACGGCCATTGAAGTTACCCCCTACCCTCTCACTACTTCTCTCTTTTTTACATTTCTGACGGTCCCCCCCCCCCCGTTTGAAGTCTCTGCTGCCACCGGCTTTTCTTTAAATAACGGCGTTTCATCTTCTCTTCCAATCTCAGTCATGCTCCTCCCCCTACCCCCCTTTTTGCCGACCCTTACCAGTCCGTTTTTCCTTATTTCATTTTTTTTTTTTTTTACTTTTTAAGGACAAATGAGAGCGAGTTTGAAAATTGCATTTCTTCTTTCATTTTGTGCCCGTTTTTCATTTCATTTCTTGAAATGCTTTCGTTTAGTGTTTTTTTTTTCCCTTGTTTTTTTTTATTTCATTAATTTTGTTTTTCGTTTGCTTTGAACTTTTCATTATATTGTGGTTTCGTTTTAATGGGTAGAGATATTTTCTTTCGTTCCTTTTTGTGGAGGAAATTTTCATATGGAGGATATTTCTATTTCCTATTCAAATCTCAATGAGCTAAACATGCAACCCTTCATGAGATACTTTAATGATCCTAATATGCATGTTGTCTGATATTCTCCGGATCTTTGGATTAAATGGAGTCGCTCCAATATTTCAATGAATAGACTTTTTGATATTCAAGCAAAAGTTTTACATATGAAAAGTAGCTTATCTTTGTAAAATACTTTAAGAATTGTCTGCGTATAAAATTGTAGACTTTCTATGTCCAATTTAGTTTGAAATTGATATGACATGACCAACTTATATTTGATTTAGGATTATCGGGAGTCTTCATCATTTTGATAGAAATTTTGTATGCTCTGAATAAGCTGGGGTTTTGAAATGAGATGGGAGGCAATGTATCAAAGCTTATTTCAGACTATAGAATAGGTTATAAAATGAATAAATTTTCATTTATAATTTTAGTTATTTATTTTTACATGCATTATATTATTATAAAAAGTTTTACAACACATTATAAAAGAAAATATTTCAAATAGTACTGCCTTTGTTCTTTGAGAGAAAATGTCAGTGCTGATAAATAATTTTGTAAGCCCATCTTATGGCTGTGGGGTTAGCGCTCTGGCCTCGCATGCCAAAGATGCCGGGTTCGAATCCCGAGTTAGGCATGGATGTTCGTTGTGGTTTGGATTACACGTTAAGATGTTGGTCTCGGCCTGATTAGCCATCATTGTGCATAAAATAGGACGTTGAGCGTACAAACCAACCAACCTTTTTTTTTTTTTTTAATAAATCTGTAGTTTACGTGTTAATGTCAGGGACCGATTTAGAAAACTGATCACAACCTAACATCTGAGGCCTCCCATCGCCGATTGTTGAAATTATTTAATTATTAATGAAAATTTCGATTACCATCTATCATCAACTTTGTTAAATTAATGTTGAGATATTAATATTTTAATAACTAATAAGAATTATTAAAAAAATATTTTCATATTTTATGGCATTGATCAAGTGGGTCGAACCGAATATTGATAGTTACATAATAATTAAGCATTTTTCAGTCAATATGGGGCCCCCAAAATGAGGGGTAACCTACTCACGGGCCTTACAGTCCTTATGGGATATCAGGCCGTGGTTATTGTTTGTGAACTCCTTTGCAAGACTTTGTGAATGAATGGTGAATGATAATGGTAAGCATTACAAAACACAACCTGTTTTTTATAGTTTCTAAAATGGAATTTTACAAACATGGAAGGAATTCTAAAAGCAAATGCTGCTTATAATGTTTGTTTGAAATTGATTGCAATTACTTTGATTAGTGAACCCTATTATTAGATCTGTGCACAAATTTTTTATAATTGTATTTTTGGATAAAATTATAGAAGTATCCAATCAAATAAGGATTAAAATTAAATGCTATACACGAATGTTTTTGTCAGATGTAATGGTGAAATTCTAACCTTATTGCCATTGCAACAAAATTTAATCTCATATTCTTCATATTCATACATGTATACATTTAAAGTAAGAATTTATTATTAATTGGCATATAATAATTTAACGAAGTAAGGTTCAAACTTATTTTTTTTACGAAGATTACAAATAACCTACTCTATTAAGCATTTGATGTACATCAGGGCTTTTTTTTTTTTTTTTTTTTTTTAAAGGTTGGCTTTGGATGACCTATACTTTCTCATTTTTATCAAACAAACAAGTTTTAGGGGCTTAAGATATGCAAATTTAGAAACTCATCGATCACTTCCGATCAATTTAAAATTAATGTAATTGAAATAAAAAAAAATTAGTTAATGTATAATGAAAGTTTAAATTAGAAAGATTACTATGGAAAAGGTAATAATTCTTTAATATTAAAAAATAATAATAATAATAATAATAATAATAATAATAATAAATGTCACCATTTTGATTGTTTTATTTTTTATACAACTTCTAAAACTACCAAGATAGGAACAATTTTTGTTTATATCAACAATTTTGAACTTATTTCTATCATTATTAGAATGTTTTCAAAAAAGTATTTAACTCTATCTTTAACATTTATCAACATTAATTTAAGTATTAAAATATGTAAACGTTTTGAAAACTTTATTTCCATACACTCTTAAATATCAATATTAATCAGCTGTAATAGTTTACAACATTATTAGGATTACAAAACATAAAGCAATAGAAATTTATAATTATACTTATAACCTGGAAAAATATCGCGCAAAACCTTTTCCCGGTAAAATTATCGTAGTTTCAAACTATCATCAATTATAATGAAATTTCTTTGAGAGTAACTAGTTAAACCCGGAAAATATCGATAAAAATGTGTATCTTACTTCACATGGTTTGCTTTATTTATTTAATATTAGTTAATACTTAAAAAAACAAACAAAACACATGCGTATTCTGTAGGGGAGGGGAGGAAAGGGGAGAGAAGGGGAGAGAAGGGGAGAGAAGGGGGGAGGGGGGTGGAAGTTTGGCATTTTGAAAATAAAATGACACCTAGATGTGCACCAATTTTTTTTTTAATAATATACAACGCAATAGGATAATAGAAAAGAGATTTAGATATTACCATGTAGAATGGCATAGCTGTATTAAAAAAGGGAATAGAATTATTTAGTAAATGTTTATTATGTAAAAGACAAATGACACACTATGTTGGTACACACACCTTAAAATAAATCATATATGTCAAAATATATTATAGGAAATAGGTTTTGAAAGAGTTTAATATTTTTAATTACTAATTACAATATCGTGTTGCACGTTTTTGCAACTGAAATTTTGATTTGAAGGCTTTACAAGATTAATTGTGTAATTTTGAACTAAACAGAAATATTAAGAATCTAAAATTGCAGACAAAAGGAAAGTGAATAACCCAATATTTATATATATTTACTCAGAAATTCGTATTGCTTAAACATAATGATCAAAATTAATTATAAAAATAAAAATAACTTTATTATTACGATATATTATAGATTCATGTATTTTTTACATTAAATTAAATTCTTTGTTTGATTTATTGAAGCAATACAAATAAAATTACTAAGTGGTAAATGATATTTCTTAATGTTAAAACTTCATATTTACGGAAAACATTGAATATGAGGAATTTTACTTGAAAGTGAAAAATAAAATATTTAAAAACTTTTATTTAAATGGCATCATCTAAAAGTATTTTGCAATAGTTTTAATTATGGTAGTATACAATAATTCAGTATTGTAATAAGAAACAAAGATGTAACTCAAAATACTAATGCTTTTTTCCGAATAATCGGTATTAAATATATATACTAGATATAAACTGTAATATGTTTTTAAAAGATGATTTATTTCTTTTATTATATTTGAATAACGTATAAAAAGCAAACGGTTTAAAATAGTAGTAATGTGATTTGTATATTTAAATTGAAATAAATATGTTTGGAAAAGTTATTTTCTTTGTTATTATTTAGGTTTCAACTATATGTTTCTCAATTGTTTACATTATTTTAATAGGGCACAGATGAACAACTTTTGTCAATTTTAAAATGACCATGAATAGAAAGCGTAATTATCATTATATTATATCATATTTTATGAATTTAATATATATATATATATATATATATATATATATATATATATATATATATATATATATTTTAAAATTAAATTTTTAGGTTCTAAGTCGAAATTAGGAAAAAAATATTTAAAATACAAAATCTTATTAAAACTTCTTTTTGAAAAAGGTTTATAAGCAATTTAAAACATCAAAATAATATTCTTTTTACCCAATAACAATTTCTTATTGTTTGGCGTATTTTTCACAAGACTAGGTTATTCTGGGAATTCCTTTAAACACATTAAATTAGATGCGTGTGTGTTTTTATGTGAAACATAAGTAAGTTTTGTTTGGAAACATTTTATTTTAAAACTTTTTAAAATAATTTCATTTAGTTTGTATTTTTTTGTTTTTTATTTCAATAGTAAATATTTTTTTATTGTTTTAATAAAACCCCTAATGCTGCTGTATTTCTATTGAAGTGTAGAAATATTTAGAAACATTTAATATAAACTATATTAGCTGAAGTAATTCCTAAAAAAAAAAGTTCTATCTATTTAATACATAATTATTCTCACATTTCATTATATCAGAGAGATGTTTTAGATTTGAAGGTCAACAGATTTGATAATTAACTCAATTCAGTATTCAATTTAGTATTACATTTACTTTTAAATTAATATTTTTTATGATATACAAATCTTCTAATTTATAAAGTACTGAAAACCAGAGACGTTGAAATAATGATGCAAGTAAATTTATTTTTACAAAACAAATCAACCTTACAAAATTCCCTATTATTGAACAATGTACAGAAAAAAAAATTATGATAAAAGTTTATTTATTTAGCATTATAAATTAAGAAAAAAAATTAAACTGCATTAAGTGGAAACAATATAAATTTTAAGAAAATTTTCAATTGTAATTTACAAGAGGAACCTTTATTGGGTGTATCTTGATATTTTTTTATAATTATTTAAATGTATTTATTAAACAGTGAATTTTGATTTTGACAGTAAAGACAGATTTTTTCTAAGTATTTTTCTCATCCTAAAATATTTTTATTACATCAGTTATCTAAATTTAAATTTTTAATCATAAAAAAAATATTACTTGAAGCTCGAGATCATATCAAAAAGCATCAAGAGAGATGAAAATAAATAAATAATAAAAATAATAACCCACAATCAAAGAAGAACGTGATTCGGGACCTATCACATCTCCAGCCGTTTATACACATCTATTTTATTTTGCCGTTGAGTCATCATTTCATGAATTCCATATCTATGAAACTTAGCTACAGCATCAAAAGTCGTAAAAAATAATTTTTTGAAAGCAACGGAAAGAGATGGAAAAAAAAAAAAAAGTCATCACATGTTCTTATTTCAAAAAATTTCAATTTTTTTTTGATAAAAAAAAAATACCTCTTAAACCATAAAAGAGAAAAGAGAGAGAGAGAGGAAAAAAAAAAAGAAAAAAAAAAAAAGAAAGCTCCTCCATTTCTTACACTTTAAAAGTTTTGCAAGAGGAAGATGCTGTAACGAGCGAAAAATATATAATACAGAAAGAAAGAAAGGGGAAAAAAAAAAAAAAAAAAAAAAAAAAAAAAAAAAAAAAACCTGTGAAACATCGAAAGCGCCTTTCTAAGCGAAAACCAGCCTTGCGTTTCTCAAATGTTTGAAAGATGCGAATATGGGCGGAGCTTCGCGAAAAAATATCGATTCAGCGGGTATAATGTATCGGATTTTTTCGACGTCAAATTAAAGCGCAGACGACAACTCAAACGTGCAGCGTCTGCTGTGCATAGATAAAACAACTACAAATTACACGAAACATTAGCCGCACATAATTCGTTCTATACGAGAAAGATTAATGCTCTAACTTTCCCTCTCTCCGTCCTTTGCCAAAGCAAAACAAATGGCATACATTAAAAAATCCCCCATTTTAAAATTGTCAACAAGTATGAAAACCAACATTCTAAACACACGCTAAAGCGAGCTTTCAATCGATAAGTAGCTGTCGTTAGGAATTACCAGAAACGATGACGATTAAGGAAAGCAATCTATATCTTTTATGACTCTCTAATGGTTGCCGAAATTTGGGTAGCAGGGTCGAAAGAGTTTAATAACGGCGGAGGTTCCATTATGTTGATTACCTGGCGTGGTTTTGATTACGTGACAGCCAATAGATGGCAGCACGGAGTTTAAATGGCGGGTTACTTGGAATGACGTAGGTGGGATGTGACGTCATCGATTGAGATGATGGCTTCCATGGCGAAATGCGACGAAGTTGAAGATGCAGAGTGCTCTTTAAGAAGATGAAGAAAGAAAAGGTAACGATCTCCATTTTAAACATGGCACCCCTAAAATCGGCAATGAGACCTTGTCTTTCGGCGACGGCGTATGCGCAAAGCCGGCATTTTAAATAAAGACAGACTGCGCATTTTAGATTGCGTAATAGGTTGATTAGGAGCGGATTTAAAAACAAAAATATGGAGTTGAATTTTTGTTTTTGAAATATGAAATGATATGTACTTAGAAGGAAATTTAATTAGCGGTGTATTTTGCTTTAGTCAAGATTTCTTTAAAATATTCATGCGGAAGAGTTTTTGTTCATTTGTTGTTTTTCTTAAAATTTTTTTTTGGTTTTCGTATTTCATTAATTAGTGCGTAGCCTTTATCTTTGCTGTAAATGTTTTCACTTCTTCATTAAAATATACTAAGATATAAATAGTTAAAAATTCTGAGATTTGTGAATTTAACAAACCTATTGCTTTTTGAATTTGATTAATATATTTTTATTATTTGGCTAATTTAAATATTTCTCTTTTCTATTTATAATATTAAATTTGATTTTATTCTTGTACTCTTTCTTGAAAATAGATTAACAACTTGTAATGAAAACGTCCAAATAATAAAAAAATTAAGGTTGGTAAAACAAAAATTAGAATATAACATGCATTGGAAAATGCATGTTACATGTTTTACTTTTTAAAATTTTATTTTTAGGATCCACTTTAAAAAGACTAGCATTTGTGTCACGATGTTTTTATATTATTTTGAATCGCTGAAATATATTACAACCGAAACATTAAAGTTTGTGTGAACTTATCGATATTAAAATAAATGTTTTTGATACACTTTCCATCATAAGTATTACCTTTTTTTTGCAATTCAAAATAATTCCTCAAACTCATTAAAAGCATAAGAAGAATATTTTAATTTATCAATAATGTATTGCTGTTTTCAATAAAATTGTAAAGCAACAAGTTCATTTAATACATATATTGTTAATTTTTTAATAGTGTCTGTAATGTTTTACTTCAATTATATATCCATTTAAAAGTAATATGATTAATTTTTCTAAATTATAAGAATAATATTATGACACGTTTTCTTATTTAAAAAAAAGGGTCGAGGGATTAATAATGCCCCATTTTTGCCATGCATATAATGCATTTAAATTTACTATTTATGTAGGTTATTTGGGATAAAACCGATTGCATTAAAGTTTTTCCAAAAATATAAATAATGCAAGTTGTTGTTAAAATTAAGATTCATTTTATGTATGGGTGACTCTTATTTTAACTTTAAACTTTTTATCTTATTGGCTTTAAACACAAATGTCAGACAAATAAACTGAAACACTTACATTGACAAAATCATTGAATGATATTTAATACCAGCTGGCATTAAAATGCGAAAACAATAACTAAGTAAAATACCATAATATATGGTATGATGCATAGGCATTAAAATAATACAATTTCCTCTTTGATTCTTGTTTTTGTGATATTTAATGGAAGAAAAATTAGGATCTTTTCCTTTTTAACAAATTAATCTACTTGTTTTAAAGTAAGTCAGAAATATCAGTTTACATCTTTTAAGAATACGCATTATAACTTGAAGTTCGTTTATTTTTTAAAAAACAAATCTCATTTAAAGGTTTTTTTTCAAGCGCAAATTTTTGCCTTTTAGCATTTTATATTTGGCAAATTACGTAACTAAAGACAGTTGAATGAAAAGGAAACAGTTGCATGTTTGAGAAAATATATTAAATTAAATAAAAAATATATATATTTTCAACGAAAGCTTATATGACTAAATATTTAATTCATGGAAAAGTATAAAACAAATAAACTGAATAATAAAAATATGTACTACAAAACTATCTACTAAAAGTCGCAGAGAAGAAATATAGTAAGTATACAAAAATAAAAAAAAAATACAACTGCAAAGACACATTTGTACTTTAAACACATTTTCAAAGCATTCATAACCTATACAAACAAAATTTTAACTACAAATTCTATATATACTTTACCAGCTTTTTTAAGCATTCGCAACACAGCAATTTTGTGCTCAGACCTAGTTTTCATAGACATTTGACTACTAGGAATAAACCCATATAGATTCCATGCATTGACTAACTTTTTTTTTTTGCCCCAAAACTTAATAGAATGTATTGTTATCGACAATTTCCAAGTTTCAGATCGAGTAGAGGATGGAAAGAAAGTTTAATTGGCCCATTAAAGATTTTACCCACAACAAACACACACAAAATCGAAATTATTATAAAGAATTGAAATAGGTTTTCAAATGAAGTAAAATAAAATAATAATGAAGTTGAATGGTTAACACTGTCGATTGTTTAAAAATCTTCTGATCCGAAAGTTGCCTAAGTAAATGAAAACTGGGAGCTAACAAACTGTAATGTTTTGTTATACTTTATTTAAATATAAAAATATAGATATAAATGATTTGAATTTATTTTGAACTCTTTACAAATTTGTCCTTTAAGTTTGGTTTTAAATTTATTCACTTTGGTTTGGTTTTAAATGGTTTGGCTTTAAGTGGTTTGGCTTGAAAAGTATGTACTACAATTTATGACTACCAAATGTCCACTACAAATATCTCATATGTAATGTACGCGAATGAGTAAAATAAAAATTATATATTTTTTTTATAAAACTATGAAACCTTGGTTGCAAAGGAATAAAGTTATTAAAGAATTCAGATTAAAACAATATGTGTTCAGATTTGTAGTTGTGACAAGTTTTTAAACTAAAAAATATATGGAGACAGATCAATTAAATATATACTAAATAATAATATTAATTGTATTATGAAAATTTATAATTTAAATGACCAGATTTATAAATAAGTCTTTGCAAGTAAGTTTCTAAGTTTATATGGAATTATATTATTCAGAAAAGACTGGATTTATGCAGCAAATTTGGAGTACACATTTTATTTGTACAACCATTTTATAAAGTCTTCATTGACCAGTATTTATAACACTATTTGGAGGATTAATTGTTTAGAAAAAGGGAAACATATTACGTAAGTTTTTACGAGCATAAATTAATGTTTAACGATTTATTGTAAATTAATACTTACGATATATTCTGCATACTAAACGTTCAACATAGATAACAAAATTTATATTAATTCTGCTCAAAGTTAGAATTTGCACTGTTAGTTAATGCGAGGTTTAAATAATAACTTTTACGACTTTAAACGAAAAGATACTAAAAGGTTTTGAATTCATGCATTATATGTATAAGGTTTGATTTCTAATTGTAAAATAATCTGTTATAAATACTAAAAGTTCACTGTGTGAACCTTACAATGTCACAATTGAATTTCAGGCAATAGTTGAATATTTTTATTGTAAAAAAAAAAAATTATTGGTTTATAATACTATTATTAGCATTTTTAATTTGAATGAAGGGACGCTTGGTTAATTAAGTTAGTAACACCGCATAAAAATGAAATATTACCAAAAAAAAAAAAAAAAAAAAAAAAAAAAAAAATTATTCAAGGTTCAATTTCATTCGTATATATTTTTTTATTTTAAATTAATACATTTTTTGTTTCTTATGTTAAAACTTAGGCAATAATTTAGTTTTTTGACTGAGTTTTTGGTTTCTTTTAATTTCAGTTATTTAAAATACATATTTAGTAATATTAAGTAACGTTCTATATTTTGTCAAGTGCTTTTAGTTATATTTCTTTGAAATTGTAATGAATTGTAAGAAATAATATTATATGGTTACGAGATTTAATATTAAATATAATTTGAAGTTATGTTATTAAGTGGAAATGCACAATAATATTATTTACATTTTCTTTTTAATAAAATATATAATAATTTAAAAAAAAAAAAAAAAAAAAAAAAAAAAAAAAAGCTATGAAATAGAGGATATTGATTTTATACAATAATAATAATAATAATAATAATAATAATAATAATAATAATAATAATAATAATAATAATAATAATAATAATAATAAAACAACTTCTGAAGAAACTATATTACATTTAAAAAGGGTTTACGACAAAAAATAATTTTGATAAATTTAAAAACGAGGGAAAGTTTTTTTTATAAATATATTATTATAACTAAGATAAAACACAATTGTAATATTTTTATTCCACAGTAACGATTGCATAAGAAATACAAAAAGATTTAAACTCACAGTTGGAATCTTTTAATACGATGATTTATTAAAAAAAATTATATTTAAAGGATAGGGTGGCGTAACGTTACTTAAATGAATCTATGATCTAATAAAATATCGGAAGTAAATCAAACCCGTTGTTGTGATTGTCTAGACTTAAAAATTAGCATTTCTTAATCATCTTGAAACATTCAATTTTTATACTTTGTAAAACTGTTAACTTTACAATGCATTAAAAAACATTGGAGTATTTGTCAGCTTGAAATAATTTGAGAATGGTAGCTTAAGAGTTGCAGATATCGATGGAAAATGAATCAAACTGATGCTCTGGAATCGGAAGCATCTTAGGCGCATGCGTTGTTATATGTATTGAAATAATGGTTGGGCAACTGTAACTGCGCATACGTAGGTAGTACTCATAGATTTCAATCACACGAAGTGTAAACTTTTATAATTCTAAACTATTTCAAACACTAATTAAATGTTAATTAATTTAATTAACACTTCTTTAGAATTATATTTTTTATTTCAATTTTTAATTTTGTATTGCATTTTTTTACGCATTCATAAATTTCAATTAAATATAAACATTTTAAATCTGAATCAAGATTTATACTATATTTCAAACTATATAAATACAAATTAGCCATAATTTTTGACAAGAAATGTATTAATAAACTCCCGTGATGCTAATATAAAAGTAAACGCAAACTTTACCACGTGGTTTCATTCCAAGTAGTTTATATTATTTATTATTACATTTTATTATCTCTGACAAAACTTTACTTAAAAAAGGATCCCTTCTATTTAAAACTTGAGAATTAATTCAATTAGGCCCACAGTTTCAAACCAAAATTTATACCATAAAATGTCCAAAGAGTAAAAAATCAAGAAATTTTGATTATAATAATATCCAAAAAAATTAGTAATAAGAAGAGTATACTTTAGAATTTGAAATATTGTAGGAATATAAACAAATAAATAATTTATAAAACAGTATTACTTTTTGACGATTTGACATGGAAACAACATAATAACAATAACACTAAAACAACATACAAATCAGATAATACATAAGCCATAATCAAGTTACAGTCAAACCCCGTTAACGCAAAGTCTATGGGGCCTCTGAAATTGTTCTCGTTAATCTAATTTCGTGTTAAACTAATAAATTAAAGTTAAGTTTTAAGTACGGGGAACTGCTTTTACTCCGCGTTCAACGGAATTTCATGTTAGTGTTTTCGCGTTAATGGGTTTTGACTGTACTTATAATCATACTTATTCAATTTACTTATGATACTATCCTCTTACCAATATACCTAAAAGTATCATAAAAATGTCCAAAAATACAATTATAATACTGATAACACATTAATAAATGAAATGCTAGTGCACTACTCACCTACAAAACACACTACTCTTTCTCTCAGATGTCCAATACTCGCTGTGACACTTCTCCACAACTCCAAGCGACTAAATGCCTGCGTCACCTCCGGAAATTTCGAATTATCGCCTAAATTGAGGTTAGAGTACTGATATGTATCAGAAGATGAGGATCACTGAACCCGAGTATCAATACAGGCCTGAAAATGGGCACGAGCCGCCAGCCTTTATTTAGGCACATCCTTTCTTAAACGCCGGGTGTGCCGTGCGGCTGCCCATTGTGATATTATCCCTCCCCCCTCATAAGAGATCTTTAAGAGCTACCCCCTCCAATCTTCCGCTCAAATGCATAGGTGTGAACGACCAAGAAGTCAGAGACATCTTTTATGGTTGAGAGTATTCGTTATGAATAAAATTGATGGGATATCTGAAAAAGTAACATCTTCGGGGTAAATGTCTGAATTCAGTAAAGGGTCTTTTTTATATTGATTGGGGGGTAATGAAAAATCCGATTTGAAATCATGATTTAATCAAGAGGATTAGTTTAAAAAGTATCATCTTTTGAATGAGACTTAAATTTACAGAATAGTGGATAATTTATATTGCGAAATTTCTACTAAGAATTCAGATACATCTTTTGTGATTCTGTGAATTCGCTATGAATAAATTTGATGGGATATTTGAGAAAGTAGCATCTTCAGAATGAATGTTGGAATGGATTAAATAAGTTAACTAAAAAAAATTCTCTAAGAGAATAAGTTAACCGAAAAACTTAAAATTTTATATGCCAGATATTTACAAGATAGTCAATTGTGTTATTTAGGATCCTGACCAAGATTAAGGTCAATTAATTTAGAAAGTAACATATTTTGAAATAAAGACAATTTATTAAAATTTATACTTGGTGATATATCAGAATTGAACAATAAATCAGAATGATATTTTGCGGTTTCTGAATGACAAACGGAACACTGACGGACATGTTCCATGCGTCAGACGTTATAAATGTATATTTGACTTAGTTAAACTAATTATTTTTCAATATAACTTTACCACTAACAGCTATTATATATAAAAAGACACAACTACTAGATTCATCCTAATTTTAGAAATCTAATCTGTTTTTGAATATAAAAAAAATGAAAGTTCATCGAGCGTCACATCCAGAGACACATCCATTGACCTAATATATTTAGAGTAACGTTGGAATTGAAAAAAATCAAAGTACAAATAATCACTTGTGGCTAACAGATTCGTTCTGATAGTGAATGATAAAATAATAAATATGCTATTTTAAAAAATATCAATTTAAGATAGTTAAGTTTTAGAAATTAAAATTATTTATAAACATTGGATTTGTAGAACAAAATAATACCAGTCATCTAAGTGTGATAATTAAATTAATTAGTCGAACTACTTGGATAGGAATCCTATTAAGGGTCAGTAGTTGATTTGAAAAATTGCCTATTTCTAGTGTTTTGTATTCTAAGGCTTAAATGAAATACTTATAGAATTTTTTTTTTTGTCTCTGGGTACAAAACCTTTACAGCTGAATAACATAAGAAGCACTTGGATGAATTGAATTGAACTAAGCATACTTCTATTTCAGACTAATCAAAACGTAGACTAATAGGAAAACCTTTAAAAAGAGACTTCATCAAAATAAAATTCAACTTTGAAACGAACACAAAATTCGATTCACAGTTACAGATTCACGACTGCTTTTTTATAATGAAATAATGTAATATAGGGTGTTTGTAATTTAAGTTCAACTTTCAAAAAGCTGCAAAAACCACTGATCAAAATAACTTGAAATTTGACCAGTATATACTTGAAGAAGGAAAAAACGATCTGGCACGGAAAAAAAAAAAAAATCGCATTTTTTTTTCCTTTTGATAAACCACTTTAATCCTTCTTTGCGTATATTCAAATGAATTTTTAGGTTATTCTGTTGAGTGTTTATTTTATTATTAGTTTTTTTAAAAGAAAGTTGAACTTTAACTATAATCACAATGCGGTGATTAAATTAAAACTCAACTTTCAAAAATCATGGTTTAAAAAGCGTGGCTTTTTATAATGCTAAATCAAGGCTTCGTAGTTCGAAATAGCGTTCCTCCCCCTCCCCTCCTCCCTTCTTTTCGATTATATATAGGTCAAATTTAAGATTATTCTGATCAGTGTTTTTTTTTTACAGCTTTTTTTAGAATTTTAATTATCAACACCTGTATACTATTTAAAAAAAAAAAAAAAATCAAAAATATTTTTAACATAAATGAAATAAATCGCAGAAATATTATTGAATTAAAACTAGAAATATAAAGGTGTATTAATAGATATTTTCCAAAACCAAATTTCCCCCGCGTTCTCAAAAGAACATTTATCAACCTTTATCTGGAGCAAGGGGGCAACATCATCTGAAACAACAGCATCTCTGGTGTTTCCAGGCAGAAAAATGAAAATAATGGCGGCTAACTCCAAAACACATCTGTTACTTCATACAACTGAGAAGTTTCAAGAACTTCCAACTTCGCAGATTACCCGTGCCTCTCTAAAAAGTTGCCCAAGATAAGAATGGGGCGTGAAGGATAAGAGAGGGGGAATACTTCCTAAAAATCTTCGATACTTGCGACTTATAATTGTCCAAATCGATTATTGACCGCAATAACTCTTCGAAAACTCCTCCCGGAAGAAAAAAAAGATAAAGTACAGGAAAGATAAAGCACTAAGACCAAGATGTTAGCAGCAATAAAGTCGGTCTTTTCTCATTGAGCAAAATCTCTGAATTGTTGCCTTACTTTCGGTCCTTGCGCATTATTAGTGCCATATGTCTCCGATGCGACTCTTTTGAGAAAAAAAAATAGAGAAGTACCTCCTCAAAAGAAGTTGGGCTTTAAAATCTCAGAAAGTTGGAGCTGAATGGAGCATCAACAAAATGGGAGATAACAAAGGAAGCGTGGGAGATGTACTGTTGCCAAAATCTCTTTCGAAATTTAGCTTTATTGGATTTAATTGGGCATTGGGAGAGTAATATGAAAGGACAGCTTCCAGTGTTAAACTCTATCACTATTATCGAAAAGGCTTAAAAAACCTACAATTGGCGAAGGCAAGACAATATTTATTAAAACACAAGTATTCTTTTTGTTCATCTTTTGAAGCAATTATTATCAAAATTTCAAGATGCAATTATTACCAAGAGTTGAAGCAATGTTAATATATAAAAAAAAAAGTTTCAACCGTTTGTAAAACAAAAGAGAATAAAGTTCAACGGCTTTTCCAAATTGGAATAAATTAGTTTGAGTATTATATTTTACTAATACGATACGTATAAATAAAATATTGCCATTAAATTGTTCTGTTTGAGAAACAAACCCATTATCCGAATTACATAATAATACTCCACCTAACACTTCATAAATATAATTTGAAACGGGTTTTGATAAATAATTTCTCAAAGCCTGTAAACAAAGCGCCTTAATAGATAAATGTTGATCTTTTCTGTTTTCATTTCATTGAAGGTGTTAGACAGTTCAGAATTAAATTTTGTACTTTATCTACTAAGATTCAGTATTATGAACTAGTTCCGAAATTGATTTTTGACATGAATTTTTGACTACTTATATTTGATATTTACATATTGTCCATTTTAAAAAAATTCGTTTTATACACAATTTATTTTTACACCTTTTAAATATTTTACTAAAATGACCACTTGATCTATTTAATTCTAAAAGTTCTTTAATTTTTCACTTTTAAACTGTACTTTTTTTTAAATTTTAGATCTATTCATTTCTCAAGCAAACGTAAATTGCATTTATAACACGAAAAATTGTCTTTTTGCATAAAGAGTGTATCTAATACTACAGTTAAAAAAAAAAAAAAAAAAAACGTAGTAATTTTATTACATTTATCAATTGCATTTTGGAAGAAAAAAAAATAGATTTTAACTATTATAAGTTAAGCTCTAAGTCCAAAAACGGTTACTGAATGAAAAACACAACAACGCTTTTGGTTTTTAATTTTTTTTTATTTCACTTAGTGACCGTTTTTGATCTTTGTGCTTAAAATCCAGTTTCATTTATAAATCAATTAATACTATAAACAAACGAAATTTTTTTTTAATTGAAAATCTAAGTAGTTAAATACATTTAATAACACTCATATCTATAATGTTTGTAAACTAACAAACATAATACTTATTTCTCCAACTAGGACATTTGTACAAAGTCCAAAGAGAAATCTACGACAATCAACTCTGTCAGTGAACCTATAATCCTTCAAACTAGGGTAGTGTACCACCGCTCTGCATCTACACTCGACAGAATTACGGATATACAGCATCCCCCACCTCCTTCTTATCTCTACATCCCTTTTCCCGCCCTTTTTATAAATCCTCGAGAACCCCCCCAAAAACAGAACATTTCTAAGTTCAGTGGCACGTGAACCCTCAGATAATACGTATGTTTGCTATCTTAGAGGTTGCCTTTGTCAAAACATCCAGTATTTATCGGTTGGAGATGATTTTTTTTAAAGAAATGTGCGAGGGGAGTCATATCCACGCGCCTTAGACGCGTGGTACATTTTTTTGAAAAGATTTTTTTTCTTTGGGGGTAGGGGAGTTTAAGAGTTAGAGGTAGGTGTAGGTCGCTGAACTGTGTTGCAGTTATGTGTGTCATGGTCCATTTGTCATGCAAAAGATCGAATATTTAAAGTTTTTTGGGCGCTAAGAAATGTGTGGTCATAAATGTAAAAGCTAGTTTTTTATATAAGCGTATAGGGTTTTATGTATATTTTATAGATGCATTGCAGATTTTTTTTTTCAGTGAGATTGCAAGTGTTGAATCCAGTTGTGAATATGAATTTGACGATAAACTAATAGTTTGCTTGAATTTTTGTTTGCTAAATCAAAAAAGTATGTTTTGTATTAAAAATCTCTAAAATTATTTAAAAATTATACAATCCATTCAAGTCGGGAAAGTTTAAATTTATAGCAAAAATTGAACTGAAATCTTAATTCTTTAGAGAATATTGTTTTATTTTATTATGCTGTTAGAGATATATTTGATTTAATGTAATTTTTTTTTACATCACTAGTGTATATTTAGCAGTTACATATTTTTGAAAATGTAGTATGTAAATGATTCTAGACTAAATATAAGACTTAATAAGTTTCAATTTTGACATCAACATTAACTTGGGGGAATATGTCTAACACTAATAGACATTGCAAAACAGCACTCTCCACTGCTATCTTCCCCAGAGAAGCAGGAGAGGGGATCAAACATATGACGGGTAGATGTAAATTAAAAGTTATATGAAAATATCAATGTAACGGATTCATAAATTTTATCCACATTTTACTATGCATATTTTATTGAAAAAGTACGGAATGGTTTATATTTAAAATGCATTTTTAAAACTTTATAAATGAGTATTCCAACCTTCAGAGCAGAACTTAACGCATTTTAAAAGCCAGTATAAAAAAACCCTCCAAATGCATCACTTAGGGTTTTTAACCTCTTCTTAATCCCTATATCCTTTTCCCCTCCTCCATTTTAAATAATGTGATTCAAGAAATGCGTGAAGCTCATAGAATAAGGCTTTTTTTTTTGTAAGATAGCCAGTTTTCATCGGTTAGATCTAAAAGAAGAAGGGGGGGGGGGGAGGGAAGGAAAAAAAATGAATACGGTGTTGATCCACACGCCTTATGGGGGAACGGGCACGCGTTTGTGTATAGCTTTTTAATGCATTTTTTTCTAGTTCTTGGGGGTGAAAAGGGCTTATGGTTAAGAGGTAGGTATAGGTTACTGATCTTTGCAATTTTATGTATGTCACAGAAATTTTACTTTAAATTCTAAAATAGGTGGAACGTAATAATCTCTATAATAGATAAATAACATTAATGCATGTAATTTTTTTTTTTTTTAAATACAAACTTTTTCATCCTAGGAACTAAGGAAAAATATTTTCTTTTAAATATTCAAGAGTAATAATCAACTCATATTTCACTTTAATTAACTCATAACAATTAAACTTATTCATAATAATAATAATAATAATAATTGATTCGATTAATTACCCTCCTAAAAATACTTAGCATGCCTCCATTACTTGGTAATTCAACATGGATAAATTCAGGAGAGAAAGTGCTTCGTTATTTTATAACAACAATGACTACCACTTGTATTAGAAACTCTTTCCTTATCACTTATTGTAGGTGATACCATTCGGAAGAAATTATAGACGGCAATTCTTCGTTATTTGTAAATTGAAGAGCATGTATTTCTTAAATGCTTAATCCAGTGAGTTCTTTAATCAACTATACAATCTGTTACAATCATTATCATGTGGCATTATAGAAAGCAGAGGTTGTTGAATGTCACAGACTGGGAATGAAACCAAAGAAAAATACTTTGTAAAATTAGATGAAATGTTAAGAGCACAATCTCATACTTTATTTTAACTTTTCTTTACTGATCATTTAATAAAATGGTTCACGGAATGTTTGTAGATAAGTGAAGTACACATCTCGAAAAGAAAGAAATAATTCTCAGTACTCAGACATTAGAGTTTGATAAAAGTAAACACACGTATATGAAGTTTATTTAAAGAGATTTTTTCTTCATTTAAGATAAAAGAGAGCTTAAATTTAGGAGCGAGGTCTAGGCCACTGATGCATTGTGAAGTTAAATGTTACCAGGGTTGTTACTCTAAATATTGGAAAGAGTTCAGACTTTGAAATTGGACAAATAGTATTAAAATTCATTTCTTTATTTTTAAAGAAGGTATTAAAATCAATTATAATAAATCAAATTATTTTTAAAAGTTGGGTAATTTGGAGGCAAGAAATCTCATATGAGACTTTTAACTGCATATTGAATAATGACATTTTACCATTCAAATTAACTAGTAAAAATTGTTTAAAATGCGAAGTTATTTGAGTAGAGGTATGCCAGTCATAAACTATAGTCCGACAAACTTTACAAAATGAATTCGGTTATTTATAAACTGAATTTTTTTTCTCTTTCTCATAATATTCAAAAGCTAAATGATTCGTTTAACTTCAAAATTCAGGGCTACCTATAACAAGTATGTTAAAAGTTTATTGTTCCTTGTGAAAAATAATTATAATTTTACACTTTTTTTTATTTTATTATTTCAAGTGCTCGCTCATAAAATCCTAGAAAGTATAGGTACTTAGATTTTAGAAAGAGTATGATTTTTTATGCATAGTATTCATATCACTATAGTAAGAAAAAAAAAAAGAAAAAAAAAGAAAAAGGGAACAGCAGGGTGTTGATCCACACGCCTTATGGTAGGGGGCAGGGAGGCACACGTCTGTTAAGTTTTTTAATGGAGTTTTTCTTCATCTTGCGGGGTAGGGGAACTTACGGTATGGAGGTAATGATAGGTCACTGATCCATGCAACAGTTTTGTATGTCGTAGCACGTTTTCATTCCTAATTTAAATGGGATGATATTTTATGGCATTTAAATAATGACTTACCAGAATAAACTTTTCGAGGTGAACCAAAAATTAATGGTATTGGTGACACCGTAGTCATTTTATAATATTATTTAAATGAAGATTTCATACCTTTTTTAAATTAAATATTTCATATATAGTTCTTGATAGTAGGTTAATACAGAAAACTCACTCATGAGGGGCTAACATGAGTAAACAATTAGGTTGATTTAATTAAAGTTACGGTTAAGTTAGCGTATGATGGCTAACCGGTTCTTGGAAGGTAATGATCATTTTCCTTGAATGAATATCTCTTTGTAGATCCAATTAGATAAACAATTTTGCGTTTAATTTATTTATACCATAGATTGGTAACCTATCCTAGGGATTTTTAGCCAATTAATAAGAGTTTGAGGTGATATAACCTTAATTTTTCCTTACTTACTATGGTTTTCCATTTGATTTTGAGAACAGAAAATATATTTCAGCTGTCTTGAAATACAATTACTGGGCTATTTGGGTATTATGCTACCTATACACTACTAATACACTTGCAATTTAATGAGCTTAGTGACTAATTAAAAAAGTTGCCTAAATGTCGTTGATAAAGCGTAATTTAGATTAATCTAACTAACTATAACATTAAAAAAATCTGGTCTGCCCGACAAAGATGAAAGTTGCCACGACTACATTTGAATCACTATTGTGGCAAGCCGCAACGTAACATTACCTTTCATCTTAAGAGGAGGCTTTTTTTCTTTTTCTTGGTAAAATACTCAGTATTCATCGGTTAGAGGTATAAAAAATAGTAGGGTTTGATTCACACTTCTGAAAAAAGTATCTGCCACGCGTCTTCTTCGTATATTAATGGATTTTTTTTCTTGGAGGGAGGGAAGAGGAGCTTATGGTAAGAAGGTATAGGTCACTGATCTATACAGAAGTAATGTATGTCACAGTCCGTTTGCGTTGAAATGTTAAACGGCTGAAGGTTTTGAGTTAGATAAATGATAAAGCATATATTTTTTTTCTTACTTTTGAAAACGTGCCTGGGGATTCTGATTTCGAAGCATATATTATGAATTTCAGAGGAGGAATTAGTTATTTTCTTTTTAGAATGATAGGGATAGTTTTTGCTGTAAAATTATCTTTTATCAGATTCAAGCTGAAAGAATACTCAAATGTGTAAATAGTGTGGTATTGTATTTATTAGGACTAGAATTTGTTTTGTAATGGTCATATATAAGCTGTACTTCATACGGACACCGGCTGTATACAGGAACTTTCAAACAGAACTATCTGTGGTGTATCGTGAACAAATAACAGATAAAACATCTAGACCCTAGAGATCTCTTTTGACTAGTGGTTAGCGCGTTTGTCTCCTAATGTAGGAGTACCTGGTTCAACCTACCGTTAGCTCACGTCCGCTAACTTTGAAATTGCATAATTATGAAATGGTGAGAAACAAAAATAAGTGACAAGTAGTAAGTTTAATAGACAGGTATAGAATTTTAAATACACCATTTTGCAAAATCCATTGATGGGAGAAAATTTTATACCTGCTGAATATGCTATACAGTTTTATTTCCCCGGATTTGTTTGTAAACAAAACTTGTTAATTTGGAGTACTGAAAAACTTGTCTGCGCATCTTGCAAAAATCGTCGCATTTTACAAAAGTGACCATTTGACCTGCACTATCAAGTAAAGGGATAATATGGCAATTTTTCACAAGGAAAATATCAACTTAATCCGTATATATTCAGATTTTACAGTAATTTATTGTCGCATTTCAATAGTGCAACTAATATTGTGAAACCATGAATTTAAAATCCCAATCCTACCTCTTTTTCTGTTTCTCTCGATTTAGCATTAATTGAAAATGGTGGCAGTTTTCGGCGTCGATAGACATCTAACTTGAAAACAATATTTTTCTAATTGATTTCTTTGGGCGTTTGATTGATTTTCTTTGGGGGGTGTAATGTTAATGTACTTTTGAAGACATCTGACTTATATTCCAATATGTGTCTATTTGTATCCTATTTCTTTTAGCTTTATGCTATTAAGAGATTATTTTCTAATTTAATTGTCCCATTTGTAGTTTTGACATTTCAGAGACGATATCAAATCTTTCAATAAATTTATGAGCAAGATACATTTCAATAGATATAAACCAATAATTTATCAAAATGGCAATTTTATTGTACATGCAGTTTGAGAATGTTTAATAGCACAATGATATGAAAGATAGGTAGTAATGGGGCTTAATATTGCAGATTAGTAAGTTGTAATTTGGCTGGTCAATATCTGATATGATTCTTTTTGGGGGGCTCTTTTTTGCCCTTTAATAGTTTTTTTTAATTTAAATTAAAGGTTTTACTTTTCAAAGGATTAAGAAAGTGAGTATGGAAAATAATTTAACGCATTTGAAGTAAATAAAAAAAAATGTAAACGTGAAGTTTTTAAAATCACATAAATAAATTGAATAATATTATCTTTGAAGTTGCATTTAAAAATTGTTTTGTAACGATATTCTGTTCGGATGCGTTCGATTGCAGTTATAACATTAAATAACAATATAAAAATTTGAGTTTTAAATATGTATTTACTTATTTAATTACTATTATATGAGTATGTAATTTTTTATTTACTTATAACTAACTTTGTATGAAGAATTTGCATGTCGAATATATATGAAACTTGCAATTATATCATAATATATCCATTCGAATAAAATTTAATTACATTTAAATTAAAAGTTAAATGAATTATTCCTCCATGTGAAGTATGCAATAACATAAATACTTAAAAAAAAATTATTCTCAACGGAATTACAGTTTCTTTTAAGTATGGTAATTACGTAAAAAAATTAGTGCGTTGAGATGCTTTTGGTTCCACATTTGGTTAATTAAAATAAAAATAAAATCGATTTTTTTTTTCATATTTTAACTTAAATTTCTTACAGAACTTTTTTTTTTAATATTTTCAAGCAATAAATTTCATGAATTCTCGAATCGTTAAAAAAATACCCTCTTTTGTATGCGGTTTTAAAAAAAAATGCTAACATTTTAAAGCTTTTTTTTTTAGAAGAAGAAGGGAAAGGTTGTTGAATCCGCGTGCTTCTGCCACGTGGCATCTTTTTTTTTCTTCTTCTTTCTGTGGGGATTTAGAAGTTTGTGATCCCTTCTGCATTTATGTGTGTCACGGCCCATTTGTCATGCAAAAGAGTGAACGTTGATTCTCGGATAGGTTCAACGTTTAAAGATTCAAAAGTTCAGCCTTCTTTTTGGTTGCGTTAAGAAATAGTTGTATCCCAAAGAAAACTATCTCTAATTTTCTAATTTTGCAGGAGACCTTTCCTAAGTTATTGGGGATCAGAAGGTTACATCTCATGTAGTTTAACTACTTAACTACGTGTAGAAAACTACATTTATGTAGTTTATTTTCTCAGAGACAACTCATAGTATTGATTTAAAATTTCTCTCAACCAATATTAAAACACTTTTAAATACACTGATATATGTTTTCTTTAAAAACATTGTTTACTATTATGGTATTTAAAGTTTTCTTATAATATATATGTTCTTGTTGTGACGTTTATCTTCCTAAAAATTATTAAAAATACATCTAATGGACGAATTATCCGCTAAATTATTCTACTTTGAAAATTACATTTCAAATATTTTAATAAACTAAAAACCTAAGTATGGATTTTGATGGAAATTTTGCCTGTTGGTCCCTATTAACTAAAAAGTTAACTATGTGTTACATTAGCATATACAGGATGGTATTAAGATAATAACAGTTCATAAGTGTAACTGTTATCATCTGCTTGCCAACACTTGCATTAAAAGATAAACATTGTTCAATGATTTCAAAGATAACATTGTTAAGTGATTATTTGTTCAACAACTTCTATGAAATACTGGCTTATGCCCCTTGAAAGTATAAGAAATTTATACAATATCTCAATTAAAATGAAGAGAAAAATTACAACCTGTCTTTTTCTTCTTTGATACAGATAATCAAGTTGTGGGAAATAAATATCGATAACTTGCTAATAAATTACAAAATAATCTAGTTACTATCATTTCAAAAACCTTCAATCTTCCAGAGTTCTTTTCTCCCGAAATTAGTTATTTAGACTCATTAAAATACTAAAAAAATGTTTTGTGTACATTATTAATTGGATATTAATAAAAAGTTATTTTTGCTTTATATTCTTAAAAACTTTAATACTTTTCTATCGAATGTTATTTTCTTTTGAAGTATGCATAATATATTTTTATTCGTTTTCAGATTCTTGAGCTATATTTAAATAGAAATTTTCTACATAAATATATAGTTTATATCTGTTTCGGATAAAATATGTGCTTACCATATATTTATTTTAATTCTATGGACGTGTTTTTTTGTAAATGTGTTTTTTTGTAGCTTTATTACAAATATTATAAATAATATTGGATTTTTAATTGAAATGTATTGTTTTATAACTAGGATAATTAAAGTTTTTTTTGTAATACTAATTAAATAAGGCTAATTAATGAATTAAAGTTTAATTAATTAAAGCTTTTTTGTAATATTAACTTTCTAATAATAATAGGATACTTAAAAAACAAACAAAAAAACAACAACAACTTACCATCCAATTTGCAATAACAACTAAAAAGCAATTGCAAATGATGTCCTTTCAGATCATACAAAAGCAAGTACCATTTAGGCATGCAAAGATTCCTTCATCTTCGTTCAATGGAAAAGTTGAAAAATGGAATCTCCAATTTTTTTCCTAATAAAAGACAAATTAATTCAGTTTTTATTATTTTTCCACATAAATATGTTAAATTAAATCAAGCTAAATATAATAATTTAATAAGACACTTTAAAAAATTGAATGCTTATTGTATGAAATATTCATTAATTTTTAAAAGGTTCTTTAAGAAAACTTTGATATTCTTTGAGAAACAGTTTTACTCATCTTGCATGTTTTTTTTTAAGAAAAATTATTTCGAGAGTTTAATACAAGATATGTTCAATCATTTATAAAAATGAATTCATCAAAAACTTTAAACTGAAATTAATTTGCATGGATATGTACGACTTAGGCATATTTTTCAATAATCATGGGGTTGATTTAATAAATAATTCGTTATTTTTTTTTATAAGTAACATATTATTTGAAATAAACAGTATAACATTTCAATAAATATTGCAATATATTTACAAAAACATATTAATGTATAGAAGGCTATTCTCTATAATATTCACACTAAATAAATATGGAGTTTGCAAAGTTTGGGATTTAGTGTAAATAACATTCCTTAAATATGTTTTCGATGTTGGGTTTAGGAATATATTTTCAACAGAAACCAAAGATCTTTGAGCGAATAACATTTATTTCTTCCAATGCAATAACGAAGAATATCCCTTAGTATTGGAAGCTAACAATATTTTTATATGCACTGTGACTCTGCATCCATTTAAGCTCTATTTCTTTTAGCATCTTTCCCTGCAGAAGAAACCATGCATCCAATTTCTAAGCACTAGGGCACGCGTATAACTGGACTATGCGTTACTGCAATCTGTTTACTTGCATTGCTACGGAATAAGTACATTGGGGATGTGAAAGATACCGGATTTTCTTCTTTATTGATGGTATTTTAGAAAAATTTCGGGATTTGCATTACGTGTGAGGTGTATAACGAAATGTATTTTTATAGCTCTATAATAATGCGGAGTCTAACACAGGCGTTAACTGCAGTATTTGACAATATCGAGAAACGGGATATTCTTTGGATATTTGGGAAACAGTTTATAATACAGTGAATTCAATTTTTTTTATTTTTATGAAAAATATCCTAAACAAGGAATTTAGTAGAAAGTAAGAATGGCTAGAAAGCGTCATGGTTAGAATGATTTGTATGGATATATGGTATTTTAAAGCAACATCTACTTAAACAAGAACATAAAATATGGGTTGAGAATAAAATGCATTGTGAGACAAATTTGATTCAAATAAAAGTGAAAGTATTTTTCTTAAAATTGCTTTGTCATTAACTAACTTAAATTTGTTCCGTAATTATGTCTTTAAAAGTTCATTCATATTATTCGAAAGATGACAGAATATATAAATAAAATAACACTGAATTAATGCAACTATCTCTATTTATTTTGATTTTTTCCCTTCTAATGAAAGTTTCAATGTTAATAAATCTTTTTAGTGTTTACAATAATGAAAAAAATATTTCTTTATTTGAAATTGAAGAAATTAAATTATTGTAAATTATTTATTTCAATCGATTGATTTAAATTCGCATTTGATTTTTTCTTTTGGTACCAAAATTTTAAAATTAACTTTTTCCTAAACGCAAAATTACAAAACTATGATTAAAAAATAAAAATTTAGTTCATTTAATAAAGTATATATTGCCTAATAACAACTTATATAAAATAGATTCGTATTAAACAATTTATGTTATGATGTCACCAGACATAGATATAGAATAATGCAAAGGTTTTCTAGCGTTGGAGACTTAATTTACGCTTTATCGAGTTTGTCAGGGGAGTTTTGTTTAAAGTTTAATTAAAAAAATTGTCAGTTAATTTGTATAATTACCTATAAACACATAATAATACTTACCTAGTTAATATTAAAATACACGTAATTTTTCAATCTATAAATTGAAAGTATACAAAATAATCCAAATAAATTGAATACGATACATTTGAGAAGATATTATGTCAATCTTAATCAAAAGAATGTGTCCCAAAATTAAAATTGAGATTATTTACTAAATCATATCTCATATCACCTATCTCTCACACAAGGAAAGCTCTTCATTAAAGCTTCCCACTTGAACTTGTTTTCAGAAAGAGAAGAAACAACTCGACTAAAAGAACAAAAGAAGCTTTTTCCAAAAAAAAAAAAAAAAAAAAAAAAAAAAAAAGCTTGAAGCAGGAAATAAAAGGCACAGAAAATAAAGACAGAGGGAAAGAAAAAAAAAGTTGCTTTTCTTCAGGAGCGATAGTCTTTGAGACTCGTTACAAAGTAAAGCAGGCACAAAAAAGGAAGGCACCTGCATCAACTACTATAGAAACGTTGCCCTTGTGCTTCACAGCAATCAATGCTCTGTTTCCTGTCGTCTCCGAAGAAACCGATATCTTAAATTACGAACTTGCTTTTTTCTCAAGTCAAGTAAAATAAAGCACAAAAAAAACCTCCATCACACAAGAGACGACCGAAAAAAAATGTGCTTTCTTTCCACCATCTTTTACTATCGCTGATATACGCGGTATGAATAATGAGAGATACAGTTGAAAAAAATAAAAATAAACTATATCCTAGAAAGTGAAAAACTATAGCCAAAGATATTGAATCGTTCCCTTTTGAAACCTATCGTAAGTAGAATATGTATATGTTACTACAACTTCGATACATACACTTGCACGGGCGACATGACTAGGTAACCAAACCATCCCTTCCTTTCCATATTGAAAAATAATATTGCACCGGGATGTCTACAAGTTTTCATCTACTTTTAAGATGGGTATTGTTTTGCATGTTGGAGTGAGGAAACGGGGAAATTTCGAGAAGCGTTTTTGAGCTGTGTTACACAATCGGGTCCAAAATGAGAGTGGATATTTTTCCCTCTCTCTCGTTCTTCCATCTATTTTGTAATATCTTTTTTCTTCGTTTCCATTTCGAAAAGAAGTGTGTTTTTAGTTCTTTATTTCTTGTATCAGTGAGCGTCATTTATGTAACACTTTGTCATTGAGGAGACAAGAAGGATAGAGAAATTGTAGGAATAGAAGACATGACGTGTTTTAAAAAATATATTAAGTGTAGTTTGGTTTGGTGAAAGGAGTTACTACGTATATAGAAATTGAATTGCGTATTTTGTATTTTTTAATGTATAATACTTTTTAGTGTTATTCAGCGGCGTTGCGCATTTAAAGATACTTTTTTCCAACTAAAACGTTTGCTTATATAATCTCTTAAATGAAAACCCATTTCTTCAAAAATAATGGCAGTGATCCCAATTCAATAAAAAAGTATAATAATAATAATAATAATAATAGTAATATGAAATTAAATTTCTTAAAAATTGCTATATTAATCAAGTTTTCTATCATACGTACGGAATCTGTCTAATGCTTGTTTGTTTCCAAAAATAAAAAATAAAAATTAAATATAACTTACAAATGTACAGCAAATTGCTTTTTTTTAAAATAAAATTTTATTAAATATTTGTTAATTTGAATTATATATATTTATATATAATATTTGAATATTATATATTTACATATAATATTTGAATTATATATATTTATATATAATATTTGAATATTATATAGAAATATTTAATATTTAAATTGGTAATCATAGAAATCTCATTATTTTGTACGCAGTGCATTATATATGTATGTAGTCTTTATTTTAATTTAAATATTTAATTTTACTCATAATAACTGTAATAAATTTCTTAGCAACTTAAATTTCTTAAAAATAAAAGATTATTTCTATCGACTATAACTGGCACGTCTCAGTCAAATTTTCTAATGCAGCTATATTTTCTATTTTGACAATTTTCTTTAAATTAGTGATTTGCTTTGAATAAAATTAATAATTACGTATTAATTAAAGATTTGAACAATATTAAACTGTGCCAGTTTGAGCAATTAAAACACTCGAAACACCTATTTTTATAAGAATTGGTATGATATATCAAATGAAACATATCAATACTTTTCTTTTTTTGTTACGTACACCCTGTGTCATTATTTATTGTTAAAATAATAATAATAAAAAAAAAAAAATGACAATACACTAAAAAACGCAAAAGTTTTTTTTTTTAAATTGCTGAATTTCGATTTGAATTCAACAAATCAAAAACACTCACCAAAATAAATTTCCCCAAATCCTCCCTCACCATCAATGACTTTCACGCACAAAAGCCCTCATAAAATATGTTGAATTCTCTTTACCAAACAAATTATGCCATAAGCAACAACGATCAATCACGGCAAGTTGGGCAATCCCAAACAAATCCACATTTATCAAAAAGCTTATTTTTCCCTTCTCTCATATCTCCCCTCTTATCTCGAAAACTCATATTCACACCTATAGCTAAAGTAAAAGTCATTTTTCTTGGACGACATTCCATTCAACTGTCGCTCATTACTGAATATTGTGCCCTCCGAAAACCCTCCAGGCAGGCAGCCACCCCTGGATCTGCTTCATTAGAAGATGCCACCCATTGTGTGGCTTCCAAGCATCTGAATAATCTTGTCAATGCTTAAAATATCGTTGTTTCTTAACAATGACGACCAATGGTAAAGATAAGGCTCAGCGGGTGTGGGTTTGTATGTAGGTGAGGGGAGGGGGTCTTTATAGCGTGAGGACTGATTTTTTGCTGTTGTTGTCTTTTTTTCTTCTTCTGAAGCTTGTTCGTTGTGATGTTTATCAGAAGGTAAATTTCGTCCTACCTAGATGATGGGATTGCGGGTTTTCATACTTTGGTAATTTTGAGAATAACATTTAACTTTGTGTTCATTTATCATCTTGTGTATGGCAATCGTCGATTTTTGATCATGGTTTTGTTACGTATTTTGATCTAACATCACTACTGACTCCAAAAACGTGAAAATATTAATGGGTTCGTTTATTCAATAATCTGACGTTAGAAATTATACTTACCATAACATTGAATCAATTTTAACGAGATTGGAAAGGTGCATGCTTGTTGAGGATCAAGGGGGTTCTAAAAAATTACTTAGGTTGGTAAAAGAGTTTGAAAGATCAGAAATGGAGATTTTTTTTCCTTTAATTTGATAACAAGGAAAAATACTTAACATGACAATGGTAAAGGAGACTTTTTTTTTTTTAAAAATCAGATTTATTAAATGCCGAATCTGTTGCAATAATTATTTTATTTTCGTTATACTTGTTTAATTAATTTACAATTATTTTTGTTAGATTTACATTTTATGCTAATGTAGTGGCATGCTTAAATAAGTACTATATACACACCAACTATCTCTTTTTGAAATTAACATTTTCCAAATCCCAAACAAATAACAACTATTTGTGTGTCATTACAATTAAACTTTACCAATTTGGTGATACTTTTTGTCAAACTATTGTCAAAACTATAAATTAAGGAGTTTATTTATTTCTTATTCATATCTATCACCAACCAATGTAGTAAAAATTTATGTGTATGAAAGCATGTTTAAAATAATATAAATTTTCCTGTTTATTTATTTTAATATAACTTTAATTAAAATGTATATTTCACCGAGGAATATTTTTTCATTTATGTAAAAATCACGTGTGCTCCTTAACCAGACATTTAGGATACATTTATTAAATGTTATGTTTCGTTTTTTTTTCTTCTTTAAAACACCGACAGAATTTGAGGAATTTTCATCGCTAATAATTTCACCAAATAGTTCCAAAAAACAATCTGAATCAGATTGAAATCCTGCTCAAAATTAAGATTCTTTTCATGCTAAATGTTATGTAAAAAATTAGATATGGATATGTATTGGTATAAAATAGTTCATTATAATATTTGATTTTTTTATTTGGGTTTCCTCAAAGATCATGGTATTTAAAGTAAGAGGTAAGCAAACTAGAATTCAAATTTAACGTCCCCCCCCCCCAAATTACAACTAGTGCCCATCCTTCCTCACTTATTAAATTTTTCAAGTTGAAGGAAAATTAATTTTGATAATTCAGATGAAAGAGGAGAAAAAGCTTCTAATTTAAAATATAGAAAAGGGATTTGGAAGGGATTTACATTTCAGAAATTTCTTTTTTACATTTATTTGTTTATCGATGTATTACTTTGAATTGCTTGATACTTTCTAGTTTGACACCCATCAAAAATTAATTCCTATTTATCATGATCGACGTCTGAGCAAACAACCGCTGCAAAATTCAACAGCCTCCCCCGAGTCCCTGCCAAGTTTTTGTCTTTATTCCATCCCTACACACATCTTTGCACCCAACCCTTAGATTCCCCTTTGAATCCAGAAACACAGAGTTCCGAAGCTACAGGGGATAAACAAAATGGCATAAAAATTGGAAACCCACATTAAGGAAGAAGGGGAACAAATTTTCTTCCAGGGTTTGGCTTCCCCTTCCCTTGCTACACCAATGAACATGCGGCTATGCTAATGTTGCCTCGGTTCCTCTGTAAATTCGCCCGAGGATGAGGCACTGAAGCAGTCTTCTTTGGAGGTGGGATGGGGAGAGAAGATAGTGGATTAAAAAAACAAGCCGTTACGTGGTGGAAGGTGGGAGATGTCAGAGCTGCTGTTTAAGGGGGAAGGCATGGAGACGTGAAATAGACAAGGAGGCGAGAGAAGTGAAGGTTGCTAAAGGGGTGGATTGGCAAGGGTAAAAATTGCTCTTTTTTGTTGGGATGGTCCTTCCAGGATTGCAAATGGGGTTTTCTTTGAGAGGTAACATGCACTAACATGTCATTTTGAAATATTCAAACTGGGTGTTCAGGAACCACCGCACTCATGTGTCATTTTGAAATCTTGCAACGCTAACATGCCATTTTGAAATCCTTGAACCTGGTGTTTAGAAACCACCGCACCAGCAAGTATCTTTGGAACCCTGGGAAGGGTGTTTAGAAACACTTGCACTCACTCTTGTTTTTCCCTGAAAAAAAAAATACATCAAAAGTGCTAATCATTGTTATGTTATAAGGAATCAATAATGTATATGTTTGTAATCGATTTAAAATGTTTTAATCAATAATGTATATGTTTATAATGGATTTAAAATGTTTTATACGGGGGTTGAAATTTATTTTTGGGGGACCAAGTTCGTTTTTCATTCGTTATGATATGCTGAAACTTAAACCAACGAGTAAAATCGATCTCTTGTCCGAGAGAAATTTCGTGGTTACAAGGTGAAACCCCATACATTTAATTAATTTTCAAACATTGAACTTTCTTACATAACTCAACAAAAAAGAGCGCGACTCATCCTTGAAGGTAGAACACTTGACTTGCATGCAAATTGGATCGGGATCAAACTTCTTAGACGCTCTTTAATATCACTTTCTAAAGTGCGACTGACAGATATATTTTAGTAGTTGTCGATCTGCCTGGTGGTTCTTCTTTTCGCACAGACTTTGATCTCATTATCTTCTTGGCCAGTTATATCTAAAGCATGCCTTTTACTTTCTTATTAAAACTTCATCAAAGTTGGGTTGGTCTTTAAACCAACTTTCATTTTGAAAATACTTCGATTTAAGTGAGACCATAGTTGGTAGTCATGGGAGTTCATTGACTTAGTTAGATTGATAAAGTGACACAGTTTAACACGAAATGACTCGCTTAGCTAAAACGGCGGTCTTATGGTAACCCGGAATAAAAAAAATCAGTCCAGAAAAAAGTTTATTTAAAGATTTTAATTGCTTCAATATCGGCTTTTTTTCTGTTTACGATGCTATATACCATTTTGAATACCTATAGTAAATATCAGCAATAAACAGACATATGATACAGGTCTCTTAAGAATTAAGGGATTCCTTATTTTAACCTTCATTTTCTCAATACTAAGTTTTTGATATTTCATGTAAATTTCCTTAGGATGTATTACAGCTAGAAATAAAATTTTAACATTGACGCATTAAATAATTATTGCTATTAAAGGTTTTTTGTCATTTTTTTGGTAATCTTTTAGTAAAAAAAAATATTTTTTAAGTTATTGGGTAATATATTAAAAACAAATAAAAACAATAAAACAAATTAAAAGCCTTGTAAAAACAATATATAGTGTTTGATTTATCACTACAACAAGTTTTAATGTAATATCTCTCATAGTTATTAGAAAAAGTACATTAAAGATCCATAAGTTAGCATTGTAACATATGGAAGATTGTGAGATCGAGCCAATGTACTGATGTAATATTCCGGTATGTAGAATAATGGTAGACACTGCATTTTAAATATATTACGACCACAATGTTTTCCCGTTGGTATGTAAGGGTTGGAGGTAGAGGTACTTGCTCAGGTGTTAACCTGGTCAATAGAGAGAGAGTTCAAAATTACATTGCGTGTTGGCAATGGTAATCACTAAATGAGAAAGAAGTAAGCAGCTGGAATAAGTACAAATAAATTTTTCACTTGAATAAGTCAAAGGTTATGGAAATGCTTCATCGTTCCTTTTCAAAAAGTTACACATACTTATCAAAATTTCCAATAAAGTATACAATGTAATCTGTCAATACTGCATTGCTTAAGTATATGTATACTAGATGCGACAACTAGTAGTTTCTAAAGTTTCAGAATTTCACATATAAAATAGCCAAATACTTAATTTCACTACAATTGTATCCATTGAAAAAAGTTGGGGGATAAACATTCATAAAAATTCAAATGGCGAATTTTTAGTGGCGAGAAATATGTATGAAAAAAAAGTCAGTTTATTTAAAAAAAAAAAAAAAAAAAAAAAACTTTTTTAAAGTTTCTTCTTTATCTCCTCACCAAGATTGTATCAAAACTTTCTCCATATATTAACAGGAACTGAATTCTGCCATTAAATTTCGACAAATTAAATATTCTTGGCATCTAGATCTGATGTATTGCATTGCAAGAGGCGTATTAATGATATTGAGTGTCACATTTTAACTTGTTTTAATTAATATTTCTGCCGTAGAAATGAAAATTTGTTGCGAAAAGGGACTTCATTATTTCCCGTTAAATGTTTCAGAGTATGAACGGAAAATAAATTTAGCATTAGGAAAAAAAAAAAAAAAAAAAAAAAAAAAATGAAAAAAAAACCTGCGCCATAAATTCTTTCAACAAACTTTCCTCACAATTCATGTTATTAAAATTCACTTTCATGCTAAAAAAAGGAACAAGCAGATACAAACTGAATTCTGCCATTAAATTTCGACAAATTAAATATTCTTGGCATCTAGATCTGATGTATTGCATTTCAAGAGGCGTATTAATGATATTGAGTGTCACATTTTAACTTGTTTTAATTAATATTTCTGCCGTAGAAATGAAAATTTGTTGCGAAAAGGGACTTCATTATTTCCCGTTAAATGTTTCAGAGTACGAACGGAAAATAAATTTAGCATTAGAAATAAAAAAAAAAAAAAAAAAAAAAAAAAAAAAAACCTGCGCCATAAATTCTTTCAACAAACTTTCCTCACAATTCATGTTATTAAAATTCACTTTCAGTCACTTTCATGCTAAAAAAAGGAAACCAGCAGATACAAACCCTTCCACAATCCATCCCCCGACCTGGAAAAAACTCCATATTTCTAAACAGATCCCCCAACAGACTCGAAAGTCTTTAAAAAAATACAAAAATAAAAAGAGAAAAGACCCCATCCTCGAATCACGAAGGCGAAAGTACGCATCTCATGGTAATGACTGAATCTCCTCACGCCGAAGAACAAAATGCAAAACTTCTCTTTAAAAAATAAAAAAAAGTACCAGGGACAAAGAAGCGACAAATAGGTGTTCCCTCGAGTGGCATGCTGTCCAGAAACGGGGGCGCCACCATCGCTACATGTCATTAGCACAATTTAGGATGTCAGAAGTGACTGAGATTAAAGAATAAGGGGAGACTGAGAGTGCTTTCGGTCTTCTTTCAAGGCAGATGACTTTGATGCATGCGTCGTTTTTGTGGAACCCCTGAAAGTTGTTTTCTCCTTTGAAAGACTGCTCTTGTAGCGAAGCCACATTCAACGGAAATGTTGGCTCTCGGGTTTTGTATTCGCAGGAATTTGGCTAATTTTGGAATATGGTGTTGAATAAAGTATTTTTATAGGGAGATTTAAATAAGAAAAGGTTTTATATTGCTTTGAGTTAAATTTGGGGATGTTTTTATTAAGCTTTCAGATCCGAATTAAACTGGGTTTCATAAAAATAATGTGGTGTCACTTGCTTATTTAAGTGTTTGAAGCTGAGTTCTTATATCAATTAAGTAAATAAAGACTTGTTAAAGGAAATAAATTGATTAATTAGTTTGAAATAAAATAACCCTTTTTGGCAATATGTTAGAAAATAATTTCCAGAAATAATTTTTTTGTTTTTTTCCCCCGGATTCTTTTTTTTATCATACATATCAATTATTGGGAATCAGTTTTTGTGTTATTTTAAACCCTCAAATAATGTTGTAGTTTTAAAAATACTAGCAATTTTAAAATGTAATTAGTAACATTGCTGAATAAAACTTGTATATTAAAATGAATTGGAATCCTGCAATGAATAGGAATCCTAAAAAAGCTAATTTAAAACCAATTTAAAAGTTTTTTTTTTACAGTAGTAAGGACCACAATGTCAAATTGTTACATAAATAGATTTTACATAATAATAATAATAATAATAATAATAATAATAAAAATATATATATATATATATATATATATATATATATTGATTTCTTATTCATCCAATTGGTATCAGTGTGAGTATGTGTATTTAGCTTTCAAATATCTTGATATTGTTGTAATTTACGTTTACAACTTTTTGCTTAGTTGGTTAGTTATTTTGGATTTTTCTGGTTTTTAAAGCTACACGAAAGCCACACCGGGTTCTAACAGCGTAATAGCCACACTTAATTATGAAATTCTTTATATAGTGCAATGATATGACAGTTAGTATTTTTTTTTATTCGCATCAAAAAACACCAACTTTCTTCATTAAGAAAATTAATTCACAAATTTAACGATAATTGCTTAAAAGTTCAAATTACTTTCCATCATAGTTTACAGAAGTTTCTGAAAATTTTCTAAATTCTTTTATAAAGAAAATAACCCGATTCTTAAAAAATATATAGATCTAAAATCCTTCCCCTTATTCTTAGGAGACGTACTCCATTAAAACCACTTCACCTTTCTCTCATTCGATCCTTAAAACGTCATTCCTATGCGCATTCAAATTTGTACGCCACAACTCACTTAGACTTACAATAAACATATTCCCACCCATCCTATTCAAAAGCCCGCCTTTGATAATAAACCCTCTCCCATTTTAAACTCGAAAGTACCTTAAACGTTTCCTAAAAAGCAGATTCTCCATTAGGCATCCGAGCAACTGTCTCAATCTATACAAATGATACCAATGTACCCATACCCATCTAGATACCCATCTCTATGCCACCCAACCATTGGTAATCCCACTAATACCTACAGATTCTGATTCTCCGTATCACATGGGTCATTAAGGGTTGAATGGTAGGAATGCTCTCCAATCGCAAAAACGTTTTCTGAGTGGTTTTTTCTTCTTTCTATTAGCATACAAATCGGCGTCCGTCCTTAAATTCCCGAATACGTTTTCATAAAGTAAATATCGCCTCATCGAAATTTCCCTCGCTCTAAAAAATCTCGGCTTAAGGTCTCTCTGCTCTAATGTGTATTTTCGCTACATGGGAGGGATATTTTGGAATGGCAAGGCGGGTGGAATGCCGAAATATTCCGATTATCGACGTTGCGGTATTTTTGTAATCAGAATCAAAGTTTTTGTAAGAGGTTTGTGTGGGATTTTTTTTTTTTTTTGGTGGAGGGGTTAGGGGCGATGGGGAAATTCTCAGAGTGTTTACGATGGTAAGGGAGAAGGAAAATACAGAGGGATATATTTTAGAGGGAGATTTTGGGTGGAATAGTGATGTATATCCTTTAACATAACATCGCAATGCATTTAAAGAAAAACTGCTTGAATAATTGTTTATTGTATAAGAAATACTCTGATGCTAGAGTGTACATACTTCTGTTCATAATTTGTTTTGTAAATGAAGAAAATAATGAAGGAACTGAAATGATGAAATTTAATTATTTCGGAAAGGAAAAATACTTGAAGTTATTTCTTGAAACTATATATGTGAACTGACTGTAAGGTTTCTTTGTTATTTTATTTTACAGACTTAAAATTCATAATTTTTATACTTTTCAGGTATACTACAATTTTTTATCGACATTATTTGTTTACAATACCTAAAGCATGACATTATTTATTGTCCTTAATAAGTGGTTTATGGTTAAAAAGATATTAGCATTTTATTTGTGAAATTTTTATAAAATGCGAGTGATATTTAAATATTGGTACAGTAATACGATTTAGATATCTTTCTTCAAAACAAAATATGCAATGAAGAAATTAATCACGCCATATTTATATATATTTATATAAAAAGGTCAAATTTTTTTAATTTCAAATCAAACTTGAGAAAATTTTTCTTCTTGCAGAAATTTGTAACTGTTATAATAAAGTTTTATTTATCTGGTACAATGAATGATATGTGTCAACTAATTTATAATAAATGGGATGTATTTATTTCAAATTAATTATCTTTTTTAAGAGTAAAAACATTAATCTGTCGAGAAATTATTTTCTTCCAAATTGCCCTGTTAATTTTTACTTTGAATTTAAATGTAAACTAATGATTTGATAATAATTGAAATATAATAAAATTATAGTTATTTCAGTGTTAAAATAAAATCTCAAATGCCTATGAAGCCGTACATTGTGCTTAGTTCTGAGACATAACAATACCACTTATAGTTTCTTACATTTCCATCCTATTTAACAATTTCATTTGGCTAATTTATCTTTACCCTTCGATTATAAATGCAAAAATAATGGTATTTATTTATGTATCAACTGAATTAGCAATTCTCATTAATTGCCATTCATTTATCAGCTCATTTAGTTTATTTATATATCTTAAAATAGAAAAACTAGTATTTTATGGGCATTTTCATATTCTTTTTCATATCATTCTTTTCAATTTTTTGCAACTGCAATATTTACACCATTGCTCAAATGTAACACTTAAGAAATAGTTATTTTAAGACCATATTTCAAATTCAATCCACCCCGAAACCAATACAAACACCACCCAATATAACAGCAACTAACTTAATACTTTTACATTTAAAAGAATCCTCCACTATACGGTACACTAACATCACTCTGCGCTATCGTTTAAATAACCTTCTCCAATACATGCGAATGTAATAGTTCAAACGGACATTACACGACAATCCCTCCTTTATTACACCATGTACCACTCCCCCTCTCATCACGACGAATCAAACCCAGAATTTTCCAAGGTGAAAAAAAAAATATAAAAATTTCAGAAAATAAGGCTTTTAAATTCTCGGCCCATCTAGCAAATGATTATAAAAAAGGACGATCCGCTATCAGCAGCGATGGCAATTTCGCCTTAAAATGCGTGTTTTGCGTTCAGGATTTTCAAGTGGGATCATATCAGTTAAAAGTGTTTGGATACAGGGATTGAGAATAGCGGATTTCGCCCCCCCCCCCAATTCCTTTTGCAGTCGTATTGGCCGTTTCTTATTATTGCTATCGATTTATTCGACCCCCCCCCCACCTATTCCTACTCTTCTTGAGAATGAGGGGGATTTTAAAGGAAATTCTTTGCCATCGCCCATCGTGTATAAAAATAAGAATTAGGGTATGTTCGATTTTGTACGGAGCTGCGATTTTTTATGAGGGTAGATGTAGAGGGCAGTTGCAATTTCAGAGCAGGAATCTGATAAGATTTTGTGTTAGACATGTAACAGAATTCAATGATTTTTCTTGAACTTAAAGTTTAAAATTCTTGTATTTAGTTCACAATGTTAATATTGAATCGTATAAAATAATAAAGTTTGAGGATTTGCTATGAAGATTTATGCATTTAAAAAGTGTTATACCGTTGCAGTTCGGAAAAAAAGAGTTTTGTATGTTATATTTGAGTTGTGAATAAGTTAACAAGATTTTGATGTTAAAACATTTTGTTTTAATCAGTTGTTTTTATTTTTTTATAAGATAAAAATTATTGCATTTTCGTTTTTGTACATTGCTGCTCTTTTTTTTGGAAATGAGTTGCCAACAGGAAATTTTGGGTATTTTTACGGTTGCATTTTAAGTCAAGAGATATTTGCATTGAAATAATTTCTTGAAATAATACTTCTACCCGAAGAAATCACAATTTTAAACAATAATTTAATCGTGATTTCTTTGATAACTGGATTTCTTAGGTTTTACAAATTTATGATTAGGGAATTGCAATTGGTTCCTGTTTCCGTTGCTTAAAAATTAGTCAGTAACTTGTGGTTTAATGTTCATGGATACTCGTTTAGACAACCCTTTTATTTGACATACTGCACGCATCTGTAGCACTTGAAGTTTTGTCTGAGAATGTTGTCCTCAGACATAAGGACCGTCTGAGCTTTTGTACAGGATTCTCACTACTTATTTATGAAGTGTAGAAATTAAAGACTTTTGGTTCATGCATTTTTCATAAATAATAAACAACCTATTTTAAGGAATAAGTATAAATATTTCAAAATGGGGATGGCAACTGCGTTTTTAGCATTTGTAGTTTGAGGCTGAAATAGGATCGTTAAAATGGGGAAAGGGCAGATGGAAGACTAGAAATAACCTTATACTTTCCTTACCTATGCATAGATAAAATATTGATGTTTATTTTTCTTCTCTTGAAGCTATAAAGTCAGATTATTTCTAAAAATGTGCTTCGAAAAAGAAGGAAGCCTAACGGCCAATTTTTTCTGTAAAATATACATATCGCCATTAAAATAAGAAGGAAAGAAGAAAATTCGCACATTTGTATATCTCTCTGCGAAGTCTTCTGAAGATAACAAGTGTGCTACGGTTTTCTGATAACACAATTTGGATGGTGTCTATTATCGAGAAACATATCAATGAAATGGCTGGAACATGCCTAGTTATAAGTTATAGACATTTTTTTTTTAACTCATAGAAATAGAATTAAGAAACGATGCGTTTTGGAGAGTTTGAAACACGATAGGCAATTTATGATAGGGGGTATAAAAGATTTTGTTGAAATTTAATAATTTCAAAAGTAACATATAAAATGTATAATATTTAAGTTATGAGCTTGATTAAATTTAGGAAAGGTATTTTTATAGTTTTTATTTAGCACACTTTTTTATTTTTCAAAATTATTATTGCTGATGATATAAAAAAAATCCATCACAGGCATTATGCTACTTTTTCGAAAAGGATTAAATGTAATTGCTTTTTGTTTAAATATTCAAACTTTAATTTACACTACGGATGTTATTAAACTCTACTCTACTCTACTTTACTCTACTCTACTATACTATACTATATTACACACTCCAACAATACACTAGAGATTGATAATAAAATTAACAACGCTTTTAAAAGCTGCATTTTAATAGCGTTCAAATTTCGAAATTTTGAGTAGATTGTATTCTTTCTACTATTTTATACTATACTATACTATACTATACTATACTATACTATACTATACTATACTATACTATACTATACTATACTATACTATACTATACTATACTATACTATACTATACTATACTATACTATACTATACTATACTATACTATACTATACTATACTATACTATGCTATACTATGTTATGCTATACTATACTATACTATACTATACTATACTATACTATACTATACTATACTATACTATACTATACTATACTATACTATACTATACTATACTATACTATACTATACTATACTATACTATACTATACTATACTATACTATACTATGTTATGCTATACTATACTATACTATACTATACTATACTATACTATACTATACTATACTATACTATACTATACTATACTATACTATACTATACTATACTATACTATACTATACTATACTAAAGTTTGGTAATGAGTATAACTTAAACATTCAATACAATTGATAACGCTTTCAACAATTTTATTTTAATATTGTTCAATTTTCGTAACGTCGAATGGATTGTTAAATCCTCTCATACATGATTCATGCAGATTTCAATAGATATAATAATAGCAATTCAGGGTTAACTGTGTACTTGACATCCATTAGCAAGATTCTTAAGGGAAACCAATAAATAAAAACTATTTTGGGAATACTAGGACTATTCAGAGGTTATAAATATTGAATACATCTTACAACGAACTTCCATTAACAAATTACGTCACGTGTCACATGTCCATTGTTAAATAAACACTCATTGCATTCTACGTTTGTGTGCCTTTAATAAAGAGAGCTTTGGAACAATCCTTTGTAAGAACAAGAGTCAAAAGTAACGTCGGTTTGGAAAGAACAGACACGCTACACTGCGCATGCACGAAACGTTAAAAAGCATGACAAAAGAAACAACTGTTTTCCCACGATTTTCCCATGTTAGAGAAATCATGTGCACAACTACTTATGGAAATGGTTGGGTAATGCAGTTGAACGATGAAAGTCATTTAAATCATAACGCATGCAACAGGTGCTTGGACAAAATGCATTTGTCAAAATTAAATAACCCATCAGAGTGTATGGTAGCTAGACTTTTACACAAACTATAGGTTGAATATGATTAAAATCACACAAAATTCCAAATAGTACATTGTTCATATTAGTAATACTTTTTTTTTTTTTAAATGAAATTTATTCTGAAAAATTTATGAGAAAGCTGATTTTATTTTAAAGTTTGCATAATTAAACCAAAGATAAAGTATAATATCACTAACTATAGTGAATTGAGATTTTACTTCCATACTAATCCTTAATAAATTGAAAATCTACATGATTAGATTTTTAAAAAATATCCCATACCTGGTTAAATTTATCAACGCAAACCTTATTTGAATAATAAAAATAATAATAAAAAAAAAAAAAATTCAATTAGTTATAGCCATTGATAAAGGTCTATATAAAAAAATTAATTAATTTCGGTATTTTATTTGTATCGATTATTTAGTCAATTATTATTAGCAATTGTCTAATAAAGAATAAATGTATTCGTAAATTTATAAAATTTTAAACGCTTTGTTTAGTGACTAACATTTAATTTTTCAAAGTAACTTTGAATTCACTGCTACATTTTTTTCGATTTAAAATTGATTGTAGCATTTTTTTTAAAAATGATGAATGTGATTTTAAATTATCTTATTTTGATGATACATCTCTCTCTATTAGTGATTGAAGATACTTTTTAGTAAAAAAAACCCCATCAAACAGGTGTCCTTGGTGGTTAAGTTATTTAGAAAGAAAAAAAAGAAAGAAAAAAAAAAAAAGAACCCAGAACAAATATTCGATTAAAATAATTAAAATACATTTATGTTTTGTAAAATGGTAAGTTTCTAATTAAAAAATGTATAATTTCCTCCAGTAATGTTTTTTACTATATTAAAATAACTTTTTTAATTATATTATTGCCTTTTTATATTGTTGGTCAGGGAAATCTCAGAGAATGAAAATCTCTTTCGAAATCTAACCTTTTTTCGTCAATATTTGTTAATACAACTTAATCAATATTCAATAGTCAATATTTGTCATTTTCTTAAATTTTGAGATCTACTTATTTAAAATGAAAATTGATCAGAATTTCTGTTACTTAGCTTAAGGATGTGAAATATATATTTCAAAAGATATATTGATGTTTTGATTTTTTTCATTGTTATATTTTATGAAAAAATTAAAATGGCTATTTTTTTATACATTTTGTTAACAAGTTATTCGGCTTGGCAGATTTTGGATCTGGCAACAAATATTTCAACTTGCTATACATAAATGGATTATAACAATAAACCAAAAATTTTGTGGGTTTTAAGTTAAATACAACTTGAACTATTATATTAAAAATTGCATTAAATGAATTAAGAAGCAATCAAATGAGTGAAACAATGAAAACAAATATGATTATTATATTTTGTGAATAAGTTTTGCTTTTCAAATTTAATTTTGTAAAATTTGCTTGTTCATTTGTTTGTTTCTTTCTTGTAGGTCAGTAAAAATAAGAAAAAATATAATTAAAAAAAAAATTGGATCCATGTTTTATTCAACCCTGAAAAATATCCTAAGTTTGTAAGTGCACTATAATAATTTATTTAGATAATCTGTAAAAATATTAATATAAATATGATGTGCTACCAAAATGCATAATATAAGCAAGTGGAATTAAAAAACAAATGAAAAGATTGTTTTGCTACTTAATATATAAATAATAATCTAAATTATAATAATAAAAGTTCACTGATTTCAAAGCTTTGTTACACATAAATAAACTAATGATTAAAAACGCAATTTGAAATTTGTTAGATTATTCTAAGGTGTGAGTGACACAAATTTACAAACAATTATTGGCATTCATTGAAAAATATAAATAGAATAAAATATAATTATTACATTTTACTTAATGCTATGGTAATGTTTATTGAGATAGAAAATACCGTATTGTTGAAAAATATTGCATTATAGAGGAAAAAAGGTTCGTAAAAGTATAAACATAAAACTAATAAATGAAGGTTTTTAAATATTTTTATTTGTCAGAATCAGATATATTATCAAGCAAATTAAATATTTAAAAATTTCCTCTAGTTTTTGTAATTCACTATTTAAAATCCCCTGTATATTTGCTATCTGTTTTAAATCTTGTACGAAGGTAAACTATTATTGAATTGGTTTTCAATTAAAAAAAAAATATCTAGAAAAACAGTTACAATTTGTAAATTTTAATTAAAGGAGCCTTTTTTCTAGCAACTTTTTTCGTATCTATAAGGTACAATAATAAAATTTGCACAATTTTGAATTAAACTTTCATCAGAGAACTGTTTTGTATAGTTTTGTATCTGAAAAACTACAATAAACGTTTTTTCAGATTAAAAAAAAATATACTTACTATTAATAATATATATCGAACATGTCTTAAGAGATATTTGAAGTTTTGGAAACTTAAAATTTTAGAGACACAAATTTATTTTTAAGATAAGAAAAGTTATAATATAAGCAAATTGTTTAACTCATTTGAAAGGCCATACATTTACTCTCTATACATCTAACATATTAGAAATTTTTTTAAGTTTTATTACTACAAATAAAGCAGTTTTTATATTTATCTTTAAAAAATAATTTAATTGGATCAATAATACTTTAAATATTGAAGAGATAATACACCAAGACGACAACGCTATCAATAATTTCAAGATAAAATTCAGATTAATGGATTTAATTTTAATATACATCACTCATTTATCACGGAATATTTAAATAATGTTTACTGAAAAAGGAAATAGCATAGGGGTGAAAAACCGAACCACTCTTTTACTGAACACATCCTGATCCATCCACATCATTATCAAAAAACCATCAATTTCCACCAACAAAATAATTTTGTTTCGCAACAGAAAATCTTTCATTAATTTACATTTCAAATAAAAAAAAATAAAATATCCTTTCAACTGCAAAAAAGAGCAGTACCACCATTTACAACTCACTCCATTAACCGATCGCGTGGTTGTAAAAAATTCTAACTGCTTTTAAATGATATGCGCCTGCTAAGGGTTGTCATTAGACAGTCGGGATATCGGATTTCCAGTGTTCACCTGTGCTCTTGTTAGACCATTATCTCTTGCCGATAATGCGGGGCCCGATGCGAATGGGCCCCAGTGGACCCTATTCCGAGGCCGCCAATGGACGTTGAATTGGGTGGAGTTAAAGCGAGGGAGGTAAAAAAAAAAAAAAAAAAGACTTCTGCAATTAACTGGACTTATCGATAGAGGTTGTCGTTGTGGGTTGCTAGGAATGTTCGCCAAGTTTCGCCAACTGTTAAATAGTGTCGCCAACGCTGTCAGAATTAATGAAAATAAGAGATTTTGGTTTAAAACAGGTTTTATGATCATATTTAAAGTGAATTTTCCAAACCCATTACCAAGCTTAATGTTTAAATTAATTTTGATTTAATTTTGGATTTAACATTAAGTAAATGCATGTACTGTCATACATTTTTTAATTTATAAATTCTATTAAAAATAGTCCAAACTATAATTTTGTTTTATTTTATTTGATAAATCTAATGAATTATTTCAACAATATAATTATAATATCTAAGTAAAATCCATTAAAATGTAAAATTATAACGAGAAAAAATCTCTTGAAACTGTAGTACCTTTATAATTTAGAAATCAAGCATTAATTTAATTAATATTTTATCAAATATAAGATGAAATAAATGATATATTGATTTACGTTTGCAACTTAATATGCTTCAATGATTGAGATAGGACTATGACAAGTCTCCTTAATCAAGCATAATTTAATTAGGAACATAATTTCAAAAACTATATTAAAATCTAATGATGCTTAAAATTTGTTAAAACTAAATGTAAAAATAATAACAACATCAAATTAAACGTCTTTAGATATTCATCCTATTTTTGAAAGTGTGTTAATAATAAATTTTAATAATTACTAATGCAAATAAATTTTAAGAGTTAATAAATTATTATCCCTGCAGTAGTTAATATTTGTTTAAAAAAGAATGTTTGAAAAATGGAAAATCTTCTATTTATTATTTAAAAAAGAATTTAACTGTAAATAGATAAAAGGAAAAAAATAGTTTAATTACAATTAAAAATTGCTTTAGCTTACAAATCTATTTTATTTAACATTTACAAATGTATTCTAAATATTTTAAATGGAAAAAATACCAATTTTTAATTTTTTAAAGTTTTTATTTAAAATAAATTTTTTTACTCAATTAATTAATTTTTTTTTGTATTAAAATTATGAGAGTGATGCATCTAATAATATTAGAAAATATGTTTTCATAATTATGTATACATATCTCCCTTATATTTCGTCAAAAACATAATTCACTCCTTACAACCTACGATGGAGAAACTTTAAAATGTTTTCATAGTATATCTGTTACAAGTTGAAAATTTTGTCTCTCGGAAAGGTAGCGCCCTCTTTTGACAGACTTGTTCAACATGAAATGTTCTACATTTGACTTTACAACAGAGTTAATATACAAATTTAATTTAAAAAGGTATTTTTATATAAAAATTTTAATATTTGTTTGTGAAAAAAATACTTATATACAATGATTAATTGGAATGTAGACAGAGCTTTAAATTAAAAGTTCATTAAATTTAAAAATAAATAAAAAGTAATAAGAAACGAAAATTAAAATTGTTGATAAACATATATATAATTTTTCATTTTTATTGAATACGTGCTACAGTTGTGTTTGATTTTTAATTTTTGGTTTTGATCCATTGTGATATGTTTTAATTGTAAGCTATTAGTTTATTGAGATTAATAATTGTACATGTTATGGCCTATTATTATAGTTAAAGATTAGAAGTAAATATTTCAAAATATGTACAAAAAATAAATATTTCTATTTGACTAAATACATTTTTGTAATTAATTTTAAAGTTTAAAACTTTAATAAATCCAAATGATAAACTTAAATAAAGTGTATTTAAACACATAGTACATAAAAAACGTAAGAAACATTACTTTATACAACAGTGAATTTGGATATGAATCACTCTAATAATTTTTTTAATTAATTTTCATATAAAAATAATTAATATAAGTTTATTTTAATAAATGTAAATTTTGTTACATTATTTCTTAAGCCAAACATTGAATAATTTAATTCCACTTAAGTAGGCTTTTTGGAAATTGTTTTCATAAAAAATTTATTAAAGTAAAATGAGTAATGTTTAATTTATAGTAATATTAGTTAATTTTTTTATGTTTTTATCCTACTTAAAGCTTATAAATACAAAGGTATATTACCTATTAATTGTAAGTTTAAACTACTGTAAATATGATAATTAATTACAGACTATAAACATGATAATTAATTAGAATTAAATTTAAATCTAAAACAATTCTTCCTTTTACCTAGGTATATAAATATAACAAATACTACAAATCAAGTTAATTGCGGGGTTAAAACCTAATTAGCTCTAATTAGGCCATCGATTGCATAAGATAATTAGAATTTTCATTACAGCGCCAATGACATTCCAATGTCGCCACAATTTGGCATCCGGCGATAAATATATAAATGAGCGAACCCCACCCAATTTACAATCCGATTTCACTTAGTGCCTGCAGCTAAAAAGGAGCGAATGTAGCCGAGGTCCTACGATAACACTGGTTGGCTGGTGGAAATCAAGCTCTGCTTTCGGCCAATCAACGTGCTCCTTTCGACCCCATGGAGAGGGGGAGGGGGTCGATTTCGGAACACTCTAATGCACCCCCTCCCCACTTCACTTCAGTTTTATTTTATTATTTCCAACGTTAGTTTGTTAGGAAGGTAGCCGCCTGATTGGCGGGTTTCTTCGTTTGCGTAGCACATTAGAAGACCTTCCCTCCAGTATTGGATATCAATATGCGAGAGAGTTTTCTATCGGATTTTACTGCCTCTTGTACTTCACAAGACCAATAATGAGCTCTTAACTTTTCTGGACAAAATTTTATTCGTTTTTACGCTTAAATTGACATCGAGGAATCGGTATTTAGCGGTGGCGAGTAGGGCGTATTAGCGGTAATGATGTTTCGAAATCGGTCCGTAATTGTCCTGTTGATATAGAATGACAAGTAAAAACTTTTGGATAATTATACTAAATATTTTTTGTTATTGTTGGGGAAATGTACACTGGTATGGTGAAGTAATGTCTGATGTTTAAATATTGCGTGATGTGGTGATTTAAAATGAAGTCTGGTATCTCTTTTTTTGTCGTGTAATTTTGATGCATTTATAGACAGATAAATTATGAGATACGCTTAAAGTTTGAAAGTCAGATAATAAAGGAATATACGAGTGCATTTAATCAAGAAATTAAGCAACACGCAAATAAGCTTAACTTTTTTTTTATGAACAACAGAGTAAATAAACCGAAACCAAACGTTGTTTCTTGAAAAGTAATATTTGTTTCTCATGAATTGTATTTATAATGTGCAGCATTTACATGGACGTCACTTTAAGTTATAAATAATGTATTCAAATCAGGAAATTTACTCTAAATGTAGCTGAAAACTAAAGTCAAAACATTAATATCGATTATCGGGTTTGGAAATGTTGATTGTACATAATGATTTAGTAAATAAATTGTGTGATTTGTAAAGGAAGAAAAATATTAAAACATTAAAAAAAAAGCTCATGTAAAATTATTATATGATGTACATTTGTTATTTGTCTGTAATTGTACTTTTTAAAACAAAAATGTACTTTTTAAGCCATTCATTTCCAACATTAACGTATAAAACACGTTAACTAAATACACATTATCTATAATAGTTACATAAATCGAAATAAAAAGCGTAAAAAAAGTTTAAATGCAAAATACGCAGTATTACATAACGTGATGACATTTTTACCAATATATTTAAATAATATTTACTTTGTGATCTAAATTAATAAAATTTAGCGAATTAACTATGTTCTTGCTGTTGGGATTGAAGTATATATATTTGTTAACATAAATACTGAAGAAAGTTGTTAAAGTAGCATTAGTTTATTTTAAGTATATTGTAAATAATCACTTAGAGTTTCATGATTAGAAAGGGTAAGAAACTAATGGTTTCACGTATGTGTAAATGAATATTTTCAAATAATTTAAATAAAAAAAATGAAAATTATTTCTTGTTCAATCAATCTACCAAGTAAATAATAATAGACTAAATTCAATTTACGCACAAGTTACTTTTTTAATATTTTATTAACTAACATTAAAAAAATCCCACATATTTTAATAGATTTAATGACGTTAGGTTAGAAGTTTAATTACATAATAATCGTGACATTTAAATAAATCCCTTTATTATCTTCATTTACTTAATCGGCACACTTTCCGAAATTACATAATACTTCAGTTGAAAATTACATAATGCTAATAAAATAATACCTAATTTCTTATATTATGTACATTGTTAAATAAATATACTACACTTTATTCAATTACATGTCTTACAATAATAATAGCAATAAAAAGAAGTTAAATCCAATTTAGGATTAGTTTAATTTACATCATAAAAGAAAAATAAATTTCACGTAGAGTCCGAAGTAATGAAAATATTTACGATTGCAAGAATAAATGTTTCTATTTATTTAGTTTTACTATCAAATAATTTGATAACCTCAATTTCTTCAATGAAATACACATTGATGCTACATTCTTTACTTATATATGTAAATTGAACAAAAAGATTGCAATGTATACTTATTTCGCACTTTACGCTTTCATAGAAACACTCCAAAGGAATGTTTTAAATAGACTGTTGTGCAGCGCCGTTTCCTGCATGTGGCAAAAAGCCACACTAAGACACGGTGAATGCTTGTATCGTGCATTTTAAAAAGTTTCAAAATTTTGATTGGAAGAGAAGAAAGAATAAAAGTTGTTAACTAATTTGCAAAATTTAAATATGGAAATTAGAAAGCAACAATATCGACTTGACATTGATGTATACGTCGAGAAAAGATTTTCGCAAAAAATAATAAAAATATAAATTTTATATTTTTTGAGTGTTTATAATCTTTGAAACTATCTCCTTATTCTGGCAAGATTTTGAGCTGATTCATTACTGAAATTGCAGAAAAACTGTATTTTAATGGAGAATTTAGCATTGCTGCAATTGCTACTTTTATGTTTCAAACGCATTTTCTCAGTTCGTGATTTTTGAAATTCCCACCTTACCTAAAATGCTAAAACTTCAGCAAATATTAATAAAATGACTTGAAATTTTTTATGTGCCATTCTTAATATCATTTTGACAAAAATAGGCATGGATTTTTGAATAAAATAAAAACTTTTTTTTTAGTAATTTAATTGTTGGAAAAATACCCGTTTTTTACACTTTTTTTTTACTTATGAGAACAACTCGAAAACTATTTTACTTATACTGTATCCGTGCCAAAAAAAGTTAGAGTATATTATTAGGAACATTTATTTAAAAAAAAAAAAAAAAAAAAAAAAAAAAAAAAAAAATATTGAGAAAGAAAAAGAAGATAGAATTTGAATTTTGATAAATATTTTTAAATATTTTAAAATTTTGAAAATTTAGAGCTTTATGTGAACTTTATTTTAATAAAATTTAGTTTTTACTTAGTAATTCTTCCAAATGATTAAAAACTATAATTTTGAAGGCTTAAATAAAAAAAATTATGGGTACAAAGTCCCCTTAATTCAATAGATATTTATTTAAAGGGGAATACAACATTAATATATCGATATCAGTTTTAAGGTAGAAATAATTTTAAAATTGAAAAAATAGTTTGTAAAAATTTAAGTCATGTTATTGTAAGCGTAATAGTAAAAGTTGTTATTTTAATTTGGTTTTTTAATGAATTTTTGTTATGAAATTAAGTTGGAAAATAACTATAAGTTTAAAAAAATATATATATTTAAAGTTAGAGTAAAGTTTTTATAAGTATACTGAAGTAAACTGCCATGACTTTAATATATTTTATATTTATACAATCCTGAGGATTTCATTAATGTTTAATATTTATCGTAATTGGTTATGGAAAGAAAAAGCAAATATAAATATGGCAATTTAAAATATTTGAAAATATAGTTATTTTAAATAAATACAAGTAATTTTTTAATAGCCATAACGATAAAAAATGGCACACCATTTATTAAATTATTACTACCACCTAAATGGAAAAAAAATTCTTTCAAATTTAATTTTCATTGCTATTAATAAACGCAAAATAGAGAGAGAGAGAGAGAGAGTGTGTTGAATATATCTGAATGAACTTTAGTTGATTACTTTTTATATAAAATCACTGAAAATACTTGAGTTTTATTCTATATACCGAAAAAATACTTTTTTAAATAGATGTTAACAAATCATAATTTGAAAGGAAAAAAAAAAATACTAGTAGTTCAAACTGATAGATCATTGGAATTAATTTTTAAAATTAAGTTTTTTTTTTTTTTTTTTTTTTTTTTTTTAAATAAAGACAATTTTGCCACGTAATTTATTAAATTTTATAATTAGTTGAACTTATACAAGAAATTATATAAACTTTACTTAATTTTGTCAAGTAATACTAATGAATTCTTCTTACATTGATACTTTAGAAAAAATTAATGAGTTCAAACTATTGAATTGGAATAAGATTTCAATCAAAAACAACATTTAATATTTAATAATAAAAAATAAGCATACTAGTAAAAAACTATAATTTCATGCTTCTATAGCAGTTTCATAAATGTGTGTGTATACAAATATTAAAAGACTATTTTAAATTGAGTGTTAGTTAGAATTTAATGAATTTAATAAATATGTATTTTATAGGTAAATTTTCAAAGTTAAAAATCGAGTTTTATGTTTGTTTAATGTAACATATCATTAAAAGCTATTATTTAAATGATTCATAAAATTCTTTTTTTTTTAATCATAAAAGATTTTTTCATTTTTTACTAAGTCTATTCACTATTATTATCTAAGTCGTATGTCGATTTACACCCGTCCAAACAACACTGCCTTTAAAATGCATTTATAATTCGCAACATAATATACAACCATCCATACTTTACAACTGCAATAAAGATCCCGAATACTTTCACTATTCATGGAAAAAAGATTCCTAAATACCGTAAAATGTACAATCTTCATTTATAAATCTCACACCTGCAAACTATATCCTGAAAATACAAGATAAATAATCTAACTTAAGCAGATGTAGGAAGCAGAGCTATGCATCGGGTGAAACTAAAATATTATTAGTGTCTAATAAAAACACAAAAGATGCTTTTTTAAGGCTCCGTTGAATGACTTATAAATCTTGAGGTTCATTTTTTGGTCTTTTTTGCAGGGTACATTTTACGACCACCGGTGGCAACAATAAGACGCGTGCCAGAGGGGCGTTGCCTTCCGCCCTATTCAAGATGCCCCCTGCCCCCCAAAACGTGTTCCTAAGATTTTTTGTGTGATGGGGGAGGGGGGGGGGGGAGGCGCATGAATAAGAGCAACTGGAAGTCTAAAAAAAAAGCGGAACAAATTCAGGTAAGGCATTGAACTTTGAACTGCAAATAAAATTGAAAACCACACGACCAAAGAAATCTAATTGAAATAAGTACTAGTGATTAATTAAATGGGGGACATATATGTTGTTTCAGTTACAGAAAACTATTTTTTAAAAAGATTAGGATTTTCTCCCGTTCAAGAACAAAAAAAAGGACCAAATTAATCTTTTAAATACCATTAGGTGTTCTCTTAATTTTCCAACTATTTCCAGTAATCTAAAGTTTCTCTAACTATGCTATGGAGCAGCAGATAACTTGTTTCTTGAAACCTTCAGTAAAATAACCACACACAAAATTTTGAGTTTTTATTTTCGCAAATAATACTTATTGATGATTTTTTTCACTATTTCTGCTATTGAATTGTTGATACATACAAATGTGTACTCATTTAATTTCATTTTATTACTTTTTTAATATCTTTTAATAGATTTTGGTGGCACGTTTGTAAAATATTTAAAGTATTATGACATATATATAACATTATACTCATTAATCTAAAATAAATATACAACTGAAAACGTACAAATATATAAAATCCACAAGTAAGCAAGCAAAAATTATGTATATTTATACTGCTATATACACAATATTTTTATACAGATTTATAGTAATTTTTTTATAAATATTTATATTGAATATACACAATGCAGCGCTAATTTTGACAGGGAATTCATTCAGTTTAATAAGTAAAAATAAAAACTAGACTATTATAATTGATATATTAAGGCATAAATCTGGAAAAGTAAGGCTGATTATTTTTCAGATATTACATTCAATCCAAAAATAGTAATACATGCATGCCAAAATTTAAGGTAGGCACTTCTTTTACGGCTATATTAGAATTATTTAAAAATAATTTTGAATTTTAACTTTTTGGTTTAAAATTTACTGTCTAATCATGGGCCTAATACCCAATTTAATTTCAGAATAGAATAATTTGACATGATTTTTGGTAGTGATTTGAATGAGATCAACATATATTTTTTTGTACTTCATTTGGAAAATCATTTTTTTTTTTACTATTTTTAGCAAAACTCTATAGGGAATTATTCATTCTAAGTAAATTAATCATAATATTAAAGTTGTGTGCTTCACTTGTGTTGAAGCTTAGGCATTAGTTATATATTTAAATGTTAAATTACAAATTTTTAAAGTTTTTAATCAAAAAATATTTGTCAATAATACATGGACTGTGATAGTAAGGTTATTGATAATTAAAAATTTTCATTATCTTATTTTTAGAATTGAAGTTTCAACTTTTGTCTTAAAGCAAGAAGAAGGTAAATAGAAATTTTCGTACCAGTATTTTTGAATTTAATTAATGAAATATCATAAATTTGGAATTTTCTGCAAATCTTTTTTAACCAGAAAACAAAACTAATTAAAGACATTTTTTTAAAGTACTAATTTTTATAAATGATATAGTCTGAAAATTTTTGTTTGCAAACAGGTGTTCATTAAACAGAATGCCTTAATGACTGTAATACAATCTCTTTTTATAAATAAAATAGAGAAAATTCAACTTACTTTAAAATTTAGTTTAAAAATTCTTTATTAAAATATAATATTTATAATATACAATTTAAGTGCCTGGCTAATATTTACCAATAAAATTATATTGATCCGACAAATAAAATTGAAAGTATACTGGGTAGCTTGGGAGTAAAATTTAACTTCTTAGCATAAATAAAATTCATTTGAAACCATTTTTGAATTTAAAAAAATGTTTGCTTTACACCCACTTTTAACAAACTAGTTTTTTATTTCAACATTTTCTTTTTTAATTTTTAACAAACAAAACATATTATAATTTAGAATTAAATTGTAATAATGTTTCATTTCATTGCTTTAAAATATATTGAAAATACTATTACTAAAAATGAAACGTACAACAATTTTAAAACATTTAAATAAATAATTTAATGCATTTTAATATATTACTTTTTTGGATAGGTATTAAGCATTAAAACCTTATTTTAGAATATCCATTGAACTGAAAATTTCAGTGGATGATCATTTTAATTGTTTCTAAATTTTACATTAAATAATGGTACATGAATATAATGCACAAAAAACTAAATTTTTTTAATGATTGTTATTTTGTATTGAACAGATTGGGTATATAAATAGATATTATTATTTTTTAATGAGAGATATATAGTTTGTTTTATTGATGGCATTTAAAACTATAATCTATACTAAAATTAACTGATATACATATTTTAAAAAATTTTTAACACTTGAAAAGTTTTTAAAAGCATTTGATTTTTAAAATAGTATAATCCAAAAATTGCACAATTAATGAATAAGCATAGTAAATCGTAATAAATACATTATTTTTGCTATGTTTAAAAAAGAAACGTCAGTCATGAAATGAAGCATAGAGGTTTTGAAAAGCTGCCATATTAACATAAATAAGCCCGGTTCTCTTTGAACCTATATTGTGCTCTCTAAACCGAAACACACTTCTAGGATTTTCGGAAAAAAGTAAGTAAAACTCAAGCTTTTAGTTTTTGTAGTTGTTGTTTTTCATTTAATTAGGTATGAGTTTGTTACTGACACAATGGAGGTTACATTTTTTTATCATCGAAAACCATGTAACGAATTTATATTAAAAATAATTGTATTACAATTTAAATTTTTGAAAGCTTGATTATCATCTTTGATGATATAATTAGTTAAAAAGTGATGTGCTGCATTTATCTTTTCAAGAAATAACTTGAAAGGCCTATTAATTTTTGTGACACATCAAACTTGATTTTTGTAGCTTTAAGTTTGGAAATGGTGAAACTTGAAAATGTATATTCCTATATTTTTAAGCAGATATATTTTATAGGAAAATTTGTTTTTCACAGGACAAAGTAGTTAAGCTACTGTTAAATTTTAGACTAATCAAGTTTTAATTGCAACGCATCGAGCAAGAAATAAAAAACATAAATATCCACATGCTAAGAAATTCATAGATGTTGAGAATGTTATTATTTCCCTACTTTTTAATTTTTACAGATTATATCAAAACTTGTTAAAAATTTAATTAGCAAATTTTAATATATTTTTAAGCATTTTTAACCTGGTTGTGGTTTAAGTAAATTTGGAAATAAATTCTTAAATTTCTCTTTTGGAAATAAGTTTTTATAGATAAATTCATAATACTATCAGATGATAAAACTTCATGTTAAATTCACGAAAGTTCATTTAAATGTTTAATCAAACCTTTAAATTTTTAAGAAAGAGTATGATAAATTTAAGTGTAAAAATGAAAATTCAAACATTTTTGTACGGCTTAAATTTCATAAGAATTTAATGACTTTTTTAAAAACTAACTTCTTAACTAAATTAACTTCCTTAAGAACTAACCTATAAACTTAACTTCAGTGGGGAAAAAGGGGGAAAAAAAAAAAAAAAAAAAAACATTTTAAATAAGTACTAAACTAACATGTAAATTATTAAATTGTTCATTGAGTTGTACATTTTGGAGTAATTGTATTACATAACAGTTTCTATCTATGTAATCTGATATACTGCTTTAATATTTAATTCTTATACAAAGGCTCAGTCAGTCTGAGTTCAACAGTCGTGAAAAAATTTCAAATAATACACTTATTTGCAATATGTTAAATAAAAGGTCTCTTCGAGACGAGTTATCCTACGAAATTTCAATCTGTCTGAAGCACTAGATAGATATAACTGTCAGTAGTCACTTTTCGTTTCGTTAAGTATATAACTACAAAGGGTACATAAACTATCATATATCAGTTTAAATGCTTCAATTAGATTTATAGAATAACACAAAATTCAATCAAATTTGTCATTTTGATTAAAAGTTCGAATGAAAATGTGCTTCCCTAATGCCATTCCTTTCTTGATAATCTTGTGGAAAATTCATATCATGGCTGCAAAAGGAGATATCTAGATAAAAGGGTTTTTTTGTCAAATATTTATCTAATATTGCCCAATTGGTGACAGATATAATTATAAAAAAAAGTATTCAAATAAGCAGGGTTTTTGTAATTAACTTAATTGCTTTTATCAACCTAAACGTTAAATACTTCAGTCATTAATGGTCACCAAATTGTACCCTTGGTGTCTGGGTCTGATGTCCTGAAGTATGTACATGGGTAGAAGCGAATTTTTGGGATAGTTATAGTCAAAGACCATCTAGTTTTTTTTTAAAACAAAATTTAACTTTAGAACTATATTTGAATGTTGCTATAATAAAAATTATTGTAGCATTTGTTTTACTTTTAAAAATTGTGAAGCTGTGTACAGATTCAACAATTTTTTTAAAGTGTTTTTGTATTTTATATTATTTATTTAAGCAAAATGTTTGTATTTCAAATCAAAAGCTAACTACTGTTTATTGAAAAATAATTCTCTAGGTTATCTTTTGTCAATATGCATATAAAGAGTAAATTGAGATACTTATATATTTATTTATCGAATTTTAAATCAATATTTGATAGTATTTCAATAAATACATATAGCTCTTAAAAATTGTCTTAATAAATATTATTTTTAATGTTTGTTTGTTAAGAATGTAGTGTAACACTATATATAATAGAATCGTATAGTGTAAGTAAGTATTTTTAGGCGAATTATTACTTCAAAGAGATGTACAACGAAATATTTACAAGAGTATTAATTTATATTGAGTATACATTAAAAGTATACTTTATAACTTATTTTACATTAGATAAATTATATTTTTATTTTACTGAAAATTATTACTGAATTTGTACACAATTTTTTCATGTAAGATATTTTTTCTCTGCAAGTTTAAAAAAATTCCTCTGTTTTCCTCTTAAGCATAAATATTAGGCTTGGTAAAAATATCAAAAATCATAAATACAATTATATTTTAATAATAAAAAATCTTGATGAAAATTATTTATTTGATGAGAATGTTCTGTACCGCAATTAAAAAAGTCTGTAACCATCTCACTGTATAATCATTTTATAGATATGCAAACTAATACAGAATATTTAATTCATCAATAAGATTACCAAGAAGCATTAAATACATTCTAGACTTTATACAAGCTAGATTATAGTTCTTAAGGCCAAATACCATCGTTTACTTTTACTGATATGAATTGACTTATATTAAAAAGCAATATACCAAAAAATCTACATATATCACACATTAACTTAGTATGGCTGGTCATCCGCATAGGTGTTAAAAAACTTAGTTTTGTGCATAAATATAGTTGATTCTTTTAATAAACTGGAAAATAGTTTAATTTTATTAACAATTAGTTTAATTTTAATGTGCAAGCATAGTTTATGACTCATTCATCTCAAAATTAATATATTTCCATAGTAACGCATTGGATCATATATAGAAAACATTGCAAATAATAAAAAAATCAGGTTATTTGCTACTAATTTTTATTAGTAAAATTACTTTTGCTATTTGTTTTAATTATTGTGCATAAAACACTATAACCTATCTATAAGTTCTCTCTATTCTTCTAAATCTAAGAAAAGATAGATGCATAAATGCATCTCGTTTGTATCACACATATCGTCACATTGTAATATGCAAAATACGGAGTACAAGAGAAGGTTTTCCTTCGGCATAAGGGCTCGGAGTATCTCAGATATGAATGTGGAAGTTACTCGATCTTGTTCATGTGTCTGTCAGGATAACTCTTATTTCCATCTCTTTTTTTATTTTTTGAAAGGAGAGACTTGAACCCAAGAAGAGTATGGGCGTAGATAAGAAACATATGATGGACACATTGTTAAAGTCTTGAATGGAATGACTACATGTGAATGTTGAGAGAAACTTGAAGTGGGAAGACTTTATAATAAGGAAGTGTCAAATATCTTTCAAATGCAAGTGATGGGATAGTTTTAAATTATTGTTATTTTTGTACTAAAGGAAAAAATCATTTGCAATGAAATTAGTCATAAAATGAAATTGGATTTTAGTAAATATTAAGAAATTATTTGGTGTGGGTTTTATTCTACGGCCCTATTTTGAGGATTAAATAATACTTTTATCTCCATTTATGATTTTAGTGGTGAAGAGATAATTGCTTAGTCATACATAATTATTACGTAAATTTTTTCAATATAGTTCCTCAATTATTTTTTTGTTGTTAAAAACAACAATTTAACTCCCTGAAACTTTTTACTCTTAATTATTAAACGTATGTATTTTTATGCATTAAGTATAATAATTTTTTTCAAAAATTAAACCAGATAAAAACTAATTAATTGAAGTTTCATTTAAACTCAAATAAAATTCAAGGTATTTAGGCAACATTAATTTTATTAAAGGATTGAATTAATAAAACATTTGTTGTTATTGTTGGAATGTTTTAAAATGTTTTTTTTCTACAATGTTGGTATTTCATTTCATTATTAGGATTTAAAAACAGTACTGAATTTAACTAATGATAATGTAAAGTAAATTTATGAACAAAATGGGGGCTTATACATTCGTTAATATTAATAAATTTTTTGTGATCAGTAAACTCTAGGTTATCAAATGTAATTTAGATTTAATAAAGATTAAGAATCCATATGTTTTGTGAATGTTCATGCCCTTGCATGTACTTGAAGATTTAATGAAGTTTTTCAATGCAATAGACATTGTTGGCTTTAAAGGTATTCGTTAACCATTGAAAACATTTGGCACATTCTCCTAATAGTTTTGTAAGCTTAAAAAATTGTACGACATTTTATTTTATTTGCAATTACTAAACATTTTTGGATTGTATTTTGTATGCAATGAGCAAGATTTTTTTTTTTTTTTTATTTAGTAAAATTTAGTCCTTTAAATAAGTAATAAATATACTATAAAAATGCATTTTCATATTAAACATGTTGAAACATGTTTAAGAAAGACGAGGATAAAAATTTCAATCATATATTATATATATCATATAACAAAACTATTGCAAATATTGAAAATTTCTATTGGATAAAAACATTATGTATTTGATTATTATTATAAAAATCCTAGAGGAATTTAAAGTATTTAATATTTTAATAATTTCATTTGCGTGTCGTTCATTGAGATTGATAAATTAATTTCAAAGGTTATAAAATTTAAGTAAAATAATTTTTATTGCGTTATTTTGGATGTCTTATTCAAATATTTAGGAGAAATTTTCACATTATAATGTTTCTGAAAGTCAATTTCTAAATGATAATAAACTTGTTATTCTTAAGTTATCCTTGTTCCAATGTTTCCGCTCATTATGTATTTTCAACAATCTATGAGTAAATATTTCAAACATAATCCATGTGTCCTAATTAATAACAATTAAGCCCTTTTTTAAGTAAGTTTATGGGCTGATGCCATAATAAGTTTTTAGAGTGCTTTTATTTATAGTAAAACCGCTTCTGATATTAATATGTTTCTTCTTATATTTTTTTATACTAAATATTCTGTACTATTTATTACACATTTTAATTAAAAACACAAATGATGAATAAAATATTTAAACGCTATATGTAGTAGTTAGAAAGTTACAAATTGTCTTTTAACTAATATATTTTATACTTTAATTTAAATTTGTGTATTGAAAAGTATAATTTGTATTTAATAATCTCATTTTATAATCATATAATCAAACTCATATAAGTTTCGATAAATGCAATATATGATACACTTTTTACATATGTTTATGCATATAAATGCGAAATTTAAATCGATCAATTGTTCACAAATCTATTATTTGCAGATAACAGTTCACTTACGGATGGCTACTGATATATTATATGTTATTGCATTCAAATTGTGTAAAGGTAAATTTATGACACACAAAAGTGAAAAGGGGGTCATCTTTCTTTATGCTATTATGTTTTTGTTTTGTTTTTTCACACTTGTATAATTTTCAAAATCAACAGTTCATAAAGTTATAAATTATATAAGTTTATGCGTAATAAATGAAGCTTCTTTTAAATTAGTCAAGCACTTTATATTCAAATTTTAAAACATTTTTATAGCACTTTATTGGAAATGGTTAAATGGAACGTAAAGAGAATGTTCTCGATTTATACATAGTCTTATACATTAAAATAATTAATCATTTTAGAAAAGTTATTTGATATGAGAATGGTAAAATTTATAATCCTCATCGTATATTTATTAAAAAAAATCATCTTATTTTCATAGATGTTTTGTTATTTTTAAGTAAAGTGTATTAGTTTCCTAATTAATTTAAGTAATTATCTTTACCATAACTTGGGAGTATTTTGATTGGGAACTAAAATATTTATTCTCTGTAAGACAATTGAATCTGAAATTTAATATTCAATATTCAAGCAGTTATTCTTGCGTCAGTACTTTCCTATACAATATCGGCTTATACAGAAACCCATCGCAATATAGACAATTCCCGAAGAAAAGAATAGACAATGATTGGTTCGCATGAAAAGTAACGAAACCCTATCTCCAGCTTATTCTTTTCAAATTTTTGAGCAACCTTCCTCAATAACAAAATTGAAATATTCAGATAGATTCAAAATATATTTTTAATAAACGAATTCAGTGCCTATATGCGCGCAGTTCTCAAAATCCCAGTTACTTCCAATGCGGAAAAACAACAGGAAAATAAAAATTACTAAAAATTGATTGAATATTTCTGTATATAGGGTTCCTCTACCTACCAAGTATGCTACTCATCCGTTGTTGGTGGTATAGGGGAGGAAAAATTATTCCCCTCCTGCAATTCCCTTCAAAACAAATATGGATAATAAGAAACGCAAATCCGACCTAAGGACATGTGCAATATTATTGAAGAATGGTATTTTCTTCGCATTGTAATAGGTTATAGATATCCTCTCTTGAAATTGGGCAAATCCGCCTGCGGCTATAGATAACGCATAGCAGGTGCTCGTCGGGTTGAAAAACCCATGTTCTTATTAATGTTCAGCTAGGAAGAATTTAATCATGCCTGCATTGAAACGGGATATTCATGTTTCTTCTTCATGTTGGGAGTCGTTGTCTTCTCTTATTTGAGACTTTTCTGATAGAAGAGAATTGATGGAAGTCCTATATGCATTTCTGTACTCTCATTTTGAGGAATAGAATTTTTTTGGTCCTAAGAAAATTGCTTTATTGTAATTTGTATTTAGAATATACCTGCATGGAGTAAAATGACGAATACTTGAAGAATAAAATGAAGATTATATAGAAAATGCATTTTCTTGCATAGGAAAATACCTCGCTCTTCATTTTACTATTGCAAATAGGTTTACACAATATTTACTTTTTAAACATCATAATCAAAGGTTACTCATTGAACCTAAAAGTACAGTACAGTCTATATAAGTATAGTACAGTCGAAATTAGATAAATTTGTAATATTTCTTCTTAACTCTCTAATGCAGTATTTTTCTTTATAATACAGCTAGCGGTAATGTAACTGGCATTTATTACAAAAAGTATTATAATAGAAATACTTTTTTAAACATAATCTATCCTAGTAATTTTAATAAAGTATATTATATATTACTCAAACTTTACTCCCAAGTTGTGTAACGTATACACTATGCACTAGTAAGTTAAAAAATATACTTTAAGATCTATATTTAGGCCTAATAATGGAGATTTATCTGATTAAAAAACACTATTGGTTGGTGATAGCACAGTTATAGAATAGATGAACTTTTTTGGGATCTTTACCATGTACAGTTTTGTGATAATTTTTTTACCAATCTTGCTGATGATTGTAAAAACAATTTACAAACAGTAAAATGTTGTAATTTTTTTGTATCAGCAAAAAGAAGTAATGACTACAAAGCACATTTTTGTTGTTTAAATTCCATTAATTAGACACTTTTAGGCTAATTTCAAAACAAACAATAAATATGTAATCATAATTTACTTTTTAAACTTTTAAAATTGACTTCTCATTTAAACTTGTTTGTACATTTTAAAAGATTAAGTTTTGTTGGTTGGTTTGTATGCTCAACGGCTCATTTTTCTTATACACAATAATGGTTACTCACGCCTGGACCTTCACCTTAACGTGGGTTCCAAACCACAATGAACATCCAAGCCTAACCCAGGATTCGAAGACGGGACATTTGACATGCGAGGCCAGAGCGCTAACCACAAGCCATGTCTTGAAAGACTTATGTTTTTAAAAGTTCTCTATTATGCCAATTTACAAACTGAATTTTTTTTGTCAGATATATATATTTATTTGAATTACATTTTTCAAAAAATAAATCTTTTATTTATAGCTAAGTAACGTTTAACATCAAAATCATTTGTAAACTGAATGAGTGAATTCAAAATTTTGAACAGTTCTTTTTAATTGTTTTATGATAAAATAAACAGACATGATTAAAATAATAAACATTTAAATTAAATTAAATTTAATTTAAGGAAATTTGAGAGGTCCTCCTCTCAATTTACTGACTTTAGACATAAAAATACACAGATTTTAATATAAATATAAGCTTTTAATTTATAAAAGCATTAGCAATGCTACCTTATAAAATTAATCGTTATTTATTTTTGTTATTCTGCATAATTTGTTTCATTAATCACCAAATGATTAGCTTAGTTGTCAACTTTAAGCCTACATATTTATGCAAACTGAAATAAAGTTTCACAAAAACTAAAAAAAGTAAATCTAATAATGAAATGCAATTTTTTAATTCATTCATAAAGTTAAATTCCTATAGGTTCTATTACATTTTAACCATAAGTAATAATTCAGAATTAAACTTAAAAACTAAAAAGTTGAAGCCATATAACTAGAGTAATGAAAAAAGTTATTAATTTTAAAACACAGTAAAAATATATTAGAATAGTACATTACACTTTTCACAAATTCGGTAATAACTATAAATTTCAATTTTTATATGTTTTTCAAAAGGATAAATTCGAAAGTTAATAAGATAGAAATGCTTTTTTAACGACTTGATAATGCACAAGAACTCAGTTTTTCAAACATATTTTAGGATGGGGATAGTTTATATAAATTTATATTTATCACACTTTTGCATTTTACACAATCATATACAATTGAATTATTTAGTTGCTGATGAACGATTTGAATAAAATGAGCCTCTTTCATCACCTAATAGAAAAAAAGTTTTTTTCGAAAGTATATTTCTACAATTTTACGCTACTTTTACTTAAACAATTTAATACTTAATGTAATGGTTGCTAAATCGCAGCTTCTTTAAAGAATGTTATAAAAAATTTGTACGTGTGAGGTTTTCTTATATCACTTGAACATTATGTTATGAATGGATGTTTTGGTTTCGAGAAATAGTTTTTTTTTTATACTCCTATGGTAAAAGTTTAAAATAACAAACTGAATGGGGATGAAAGTATAATAATCTTCATTTAAAAAAAAAATTGTCTGAAAAATTAATTATGCCAAATAAAAATGATTTTTCTTGCAAAATTAGTTGAAGTTTGTTGTAGTGTTCTACTGAGATAATTACAGTTTTTAACTCTAGACTATGTATATTATAATCTAGATTCCTTTTTTTTTTGGTAAACTCTTTTGCTACTGTTTTTTAAGTAGTTTAACAATAGATATGTTTTAATTTTAAATTGAAGATGGCATCTGGTAAATAATTTCAGGAAAATGGAAATAATTTTGTTGAAAGAGCTAGTGTAAATTAAATAAAGTTTATGAGAAAAATGATCGATTAAAACTAATTTCTCAGATAAGTAAATAACCATTCAGTGAATAAGTATTTTTTATGTATTATAAAATGGTTGTTTAATTGTCTTTTATGAATGCATGTAGTACAACAGACAGTTTTTTACTGTGGTATAATCTGTATTAATTATTGTTTTATGATTCACGCAGTACAACAGAAAGTTTTTTACTGTGGCATAATTGGTATTTATAAATGTTTAATGATTCACGCAGGAAAACATTATGTTAATTATTAAAATAATAATGTCAATCAAGGTATCATTTAATTACATAAATAGAAATCAATTATTCGAATTATGTGAAACTATAGTGTACCCATAATTCATCGCTTGTCAAAACTATCGCCCACAGTTAACCCTGACATGGAATTCGAAGACGGTATTCAAGAAAGAATTGTGCCGACCCGTGCGAAGGTCGAGGCCGCGTGAGAATCCCAGGGTCTTGGAGGTGTTTTCACCTGTTAGGCCTAAAGATTTGAACGGGATGAAAAGAAGGAACACTTGTCCTTCCTGTATTCCTTCCTCCCGGAAGTAAGGTACTTCCGGGCTTCTTTTTTATGTACTCTCAATGCTGGTTGTACCTTACAATGTGGCACTTGCGTTTCATCCGTAAGAGGATGTGAGGTTTAAGTAACTATTTAGGAATGAAGTTAGTTCTGTTGCGTGTGTTTGGTCATGTTACTAATTTGGATGTTTATTTAAAGAGTAAAGATAAAAATTTACGGAATAGTTATTAAAATTATTAGATTTAAACGAAAAATGCTTTAGTTAAAGTCATAATATAACTAAATCTGTGATAATAATCTCATTAGTCCAACTTTTCTTAATTAGTTATCGTATCATTAATTCAAGTTTTAAAATCGAAATATTTATTGAATTTTTAATTAGCTATAAACCAATATGTTACATAAAATGAATAAATAAAAATACTCATTTATCGCTATTAAGTAATACATTTGAAATAATTTATGAACTTACGTTAAAATATCATTTTAAATTATAATAAAGTTATTTTCGATCATATTAAGGTGAAATTCAAAATTTTCTCTTTTATTTTAATTTTGAAACCAATTTGTACGTAAATAAAAAACTGTTTCAAAATATTAATAATAAATGAAAAAATTAAATGAACAGATACAAAATTGTCAAATAACATAGTTTTGTGATATTTGATTATTTAGTTTTGCGATATTTATTAAAATTAAAAAATAAATTGAAAGGTTTTTAATAACTGCAATATTTGTTTATAAAAGCATACGTTTTAATTGTCATCACTTAAATATTAAGTTATTAACCTTAAACCGGTAATTAGAAACATTTGTAAGTAGCAACTCAAAATATAGAATAGACAAAATTAATGAAATAATAGAAAAGTTAGTTACTTTCTAGGCAATTCAACTAAACTTACGAGTAAAAGTGTAATTTACTTGCATGTTTCTTTATAACAAACGTACTTTTAATATATTCTTATGAGTGCTTTTATATATGTTGAAAAAAATATTTTTCTTTATCGTATTTGAAAACCATCTATCTATTCTATTTTTTTAAATACAGAAATGGAAGGCCATCGAAGCATTATAATTGCAAATTAATTACAATGAAATCCGAAAATAAATAAAATAATGTATTAGACTGGAATAACATAACACTGTATCTACTATTCATATATTTTAAATGAATGATTACATTACAAATTACATCTGCTGAAAATATTTTTCTATAGAATTTGCTAATAAGATTATAAAAAAGGAATAAATTAAAATTAAATATAAATATAAAACCGCAAAGAAAATTATTTCCACAAAAAATCACGTTTTCATTTATTTAGAGTTCTAATTTAAAAATAAAATTATTACAAAATGTAATTTTTAGATTTATTTCATTATTGTTTGTTTAAAAATAACACAATGCATTTAAGCTCTATTATACATTAATATATTGCGAGCTATAGTTTTTAGCATGCAAATTTCTTTAAATTTTTTTTCTGTATATTTAAAATAGAGAAATTTCGATTTCAAATTGTATTATGGTGTTCAATATATTATTATTACTCTTATTTAGAAAGCATCCGAAAATATTATTATTTTTTTGTTTCAAATATAAAATTTATGTTGTGTTATTAAACTATAAAAGTTGAAACCATAGAGCGCTTATTATAGTTAATAAATATTTTTTTTAAAGCTTGTGTGAGTGAAAAATATTAGTAAGAGGTTTTTTTTTTTAACAAACTACACTTGTTAACGCTTCCAAAAACTGATAATTGATTTTTTTTAAATGTACTAAAATCAATAATTGAAAAAACTAGAGATTATCCCTAAGTACGAATATGCCTGATACTTTGCTTTGAAAAATATGGCTGTTGCTTTCAAAAATATCAGGCATATTTTTGTTCATGTGAATGCTATTCATAATGCTTTTATCATGTTCTTTGGCAAAACAGACAATAGATGTATAATTAAATAAGATGCAATACTTTTTACGATATAATTTTTTATTTAAAAAATGTTATTGGAAATTTTTTTTTTACTTGAATACAGAGCGTTTTAAATTTTTTGTTTAATATTTTTGTTTTATGTGTAGCTATTTATAAACTTATACGTTTCTATTGCTCGTAGGAATGTGGAAACATAATGATTTAGTAAAATATTTCAGGTAATTTTTAATAATTTAGTTTTAATTTTTATATCATACAATAATTTTTTTTAGATAATTTAAGAAAGGTTGTTTAAAATCGTCCCATGACAGTACTGTCGTTCCATAATATTTATATTTGGAAGAAAATTTCGAAGTATTTTTTTTACTTGGATACAGCAAGAGTTTTTATTATTGTTTGAGTTTCAGAGTATATATAGAGTTTTTTTTTTTTTTTTTTTTGTGTGCGGTGTATAGAAATATATAACAATGGTTTTCCTACGATTCTTTAGAACGTTTTAGTATAAAAATACATTATAATAATTAAGATAACTTTAATGTAATTTAAGCTTTGGCACATAGCAAATACTTTTTATAGCTTGAAAAATGTTTGTAAAAATACATTTCTCTCAAGATGGTCTATCGTAGCATTTTCAAAGTAAATTTTAAGGGGTTGGTGCCTAAAAATTTATAAATAATCGATTTTGAGTTCATTGAAATTTTAAATTCTTCCCTTTAAGGGGGTTCGGTAGGCCCTATATCATAAATGTTAAAAGGCCAATTTTCTTTGTACCTTTTCTAAATAACTGACAAACGGATAGTTTTGGAGTTTTTCCTGAATATTATTTCACCTTCTTTTTTAATCTGAGGTTAACATTAAGAGAATATGTTTACTTGTTTAAAAAAAAAAAAAAAAAAAAAAAAAAAAATTTAAATGATAAAACACCAAAAATTTCTGAGAATCGCAGTTTTCAACACAAAATAAATTAAAAAAATTACATAATCAAAATTTTTTTTTAAAAAACGTTAGCTTAAGATTAATATCTTATGTGTGGCAAATATAGGGTAAAAATTTCATAAAGTAGCTATTTGTCGTTTTCCCAAAAAGATACACAGATGTTTGAAAATTGACATTTTGAGTTAAATACATTTTTATGCGAAATTGTGGCACGGAAAACGTGGGTTTACGTATTTTAAAACTAACTTTTTTCCGGAACTAGAAAGAGTACAGGCCAAAATTATAACTTAAAAAAAAAAGCAGAATTGTTTGAAATTTAAACATATGCAAAAATCACGAAATCGAAAATTTGAAATTTTAAGTCTACTGAAACCCCTTAAAATGATACATCATTTGTAATAATACCTCAACTAAAAGTATTTTTAATAGTTTTTTGAAGACAAAATTTGTAACTATTTGTGTAGATAAAGTTTTCTTTAAATTGCGTTTTTCTCAAAACTACATTTTTGATTATTCATGTACCTTTTTCTTCCTGAAAATTTTACCACGTATTTTTTTTATGTATTGGAATATAATGAAGTGAGATTTTGTAGTTATTTAAAAAAAAATAAATTGTTCTGGCTTTTTTCGGCCAAAAATCTTGTAATTTTTAAAAAATTTTAGTGACTTTCACGAAAATTCATTAACAAAAAAAGTAAATGAATCACAATCAAAAGCTAACTTCAGTAGAATAAAAAGTGTCTGCTAAATGCAATGAAAAAAAATTAGGCTTCTATGTCAAATACTTTTTGAGAAAAAGTTACATGAAGTATGTTAAATTAACATTACCGGTATATTGGGTACCAACTCCCCATTTGGAGCTTTTTACGCGAAACTCCTAAAATTGTCAAAATTAATCTATCACAATGTAGGTGTAATAAAGAAATAAGGCAATCTCTATATTTTCAAAACCCTCGCATGAATCCTCTAGCAGGCAGTATATATGTGTTATAGTGATACCACTTCTTGAAAAAAGGTAAAAGAATTGAACAGTTAGCAACTCAGGATAATACTAAATAAAATTTTTGATTTTTCGCTTGTTATTCAATACTATGAATGGTTATTTTATTGAGTTTAAGTTAATATTTAAATAGTTTTAATCTTTTTTCAAATTTCCTAGATATTTTTATATTTTACTAATAGACGTCTGGGATCAGTGAGGTATTAAAGTAGCACGCATCCTATTAAGATCATGGGTGCTGCTTGTTAGGGATGCAAAACATATTATTAGGTTATGGGTAATATCATTCTGTATTTTTTTAGTTTAATAACGTTTTCATTATTAAATAAACAGTATTTTATTATATATTATGTTGCTATCATTTCAAATCTTTTTGCAATTAAAATTATTAATATCTTATAAAAATCTGAAGATTACTAAATCGGGTTTAACATTTAAAATATCAGTTGTAGGTATTTAAGAAGAAAAACTGTTATTCTTACAGCAACATTAGTTCAATAAAAACTTTGTATTTTTTAAGTTACAATTTGATACAGATTGTTTTTTCTTTACAAAATAAACCTAATTGAGATCCTGTACACAGGAAGTTGGGAGACATGAAAAAGTGTTATATATATATATATATATATATAAATTTCTTTTCTTTAAAATAATTAATAGGAAATTTTCTGAAATGGTTTAAATTTATATTCTGTCAAAATGAATAATTTAAAATTTTTATTACTTTTGAAATTTTTTTTTCTGGAAATTACAGATATAATTATTTTATGCTCAAGAATTTATTTTGAGGAATTACATTTGAGTCTTTATGGTATTTTTGACGTCAAGATCAAACGATTTGACTTTAAGCTTCAATATCTAAAAAAAAAATAAAAAAAAATAAAAAAATTGCGTTTTATTAATTGCCTACAATATCTAGCAATTTTATGTTGGATCCTTCATGTTTGACCATATCAGTATCAAAACACTAAACAAATACTAAGTGATGGTGCAATTCCATCCAATCCCTTCCATTGGAGTCTTGATAAAATTTGGGTTCTTCTCAATGGAAAACATTGGCTACACCATTTGTATACGCTTTTAATCTACACGTTTATAAACTCTCTAACGTGGTCACCCAAATTTAGAAAAATATACGATCATTTTTTTTTAACTGATTGAGAAGTCAAATTAAATTTTTTTATAGTTAATTGCAATTTCAAATAAGCTTAAGATTTTTTTATGATCTTACATTATTAGAACTGGCTAGAAAAAGGTGGATACAATTAGATCGAGTTAGTTATTTTATAAAAATGGATTTTAATTACCTTAAATTAATGAAGTTAATAAATACGACAAAGAAATATTTTCACATAGATACAAACTACGTAGCGTAACAAGTTTTGATAAGATTGCCGGAGTTGTTACAAAATTAAAATTTATCAAATATTAGGTAGACATTATTTGGAGCTCTTTTACAACGACACATCTTAGAAGATTTCTAGAATTTTAAATTTATGAATTCAATAAAAATGTAATAAAAATTAATTTTCAAAATCGTAAAAATAAAAGCGTTTTACTAGCGGAAAAGTTCAAAATTTAGAGAATTTAAAAACATTCCATTCTTTGATTTGATTCCCAAATCTTCAATTTCAGTTCCCCTTTTTTTTCTGCTGAAAATCAAAAGTAATGAATTTTTTATGAATTTCATTTTAAGTAGGCCACAATTCGTCTTCGGTATCTGGAAAACGCAAAGATCTTATCGATAAAATCATCGTGCAAAAATAAAATAATAGAAAATGCTGACGATATGAAAGTTTAAAAATATTAAATTTCGAAAACACTTCCGTCAGCACAGAACAAATCCAATAATAGGCACCGAAGACCGAATGGTAACTATAGGATAGAAATTCGCTGCTTTTTTTCCTGATTCTCTTTCTCTTGCTGCTTCTTTTCCTGTTTTTTAAAAAACTGAATTTTAGAGTCAACATTACAAATTCCCCAAGGTCCAGAGCGACAGAAGCCTCGGTATAACACGTCTATGTAGAATTCAAAAAACAAGAATTTTATAGGCATATACATTTCTATTTCTTACGAAAATTGTGGTGGGAAGGCCCTTTTCGTTCACTAACGTGTTTTCGCACTGAATTCTGACTCCTAAGCAGAGGCATAACGCTTTCGTAAATGCGATAAAATTTCAGTGCATACGTTTATATGATTTACCCAAGGTGCTTGAATTTTGAATTTTTTCTATTTTAAAGTTAGGGTTGAAGCGCTGGTTTAAATGCTATTAAACTAGTGGTCCTTTTGTTTTAGTAGTTTTGAGCTTAGAGTTGCTAGAATTTGAAGTATTCATATCATAGGGTGTTCGTATTTCTTAAATGCCGTTTTTTTTATATAAGAATAGTTTCAAGTTTATAACGAGGTTTGGTAATAAAGTACTAGTTGCTGTTATTTTCGAACATATATTTTTTATTTAGGAATTTGGTCGGAATTGTTTGGTATGAAACAGATTAAAAAAATTTCTTTAATATTTTTGATATTCAAAAATTCTAATAAATTGTAGGAATTATTAAAATCCTAAACCTAAAGCGAAATCTCATTTGAAATACGGTTTACGATAATAACAACAAATCTGTAAGTTTAACTTAAAATTTTCACTAAAAGAAATATTATATACATTTTTTGATAAAATATACCTTTGATAGAAACGATAACATTTAAATTAAAACAATAGAGAGTTTTTTGGGATGAAACAGATTAAAAAAATTTCTTTATTTTTGATATTCTAAAATTCTAATAAATTGTAGGAATTATTAAAATCCTAAACCTAAAGCGAAATCTCATTGGAAATACGGTTTACGATAATAACAACAAATCTGTATGTTTAACTAAAAATTTTCTCTATAAGAAATATTCCGTACATTTTTTGATAAAATATACATTTGATAGAAACAATAATATTACAGTTAAAACAAGAGATTTAAATTATTTTATGAAAATAATTTAATTATGAATCTTAAATAGTTAATCTTAACTTCTACGCCATTTTGAAAGTAATGTTGATTAGAATTTTTCTGGAATTTACTCATATATATTTTGTTACCTTTATAATTGGATACGATTAAATAATAAACACAAATTTGTTTAGGGGAAAAAAATCCTAGATTATATGCACAAATCAAAGATTAGAAAATATTATGAACTTTGAAATTAAAATGCTCAATGACAAAAATATTTAAGATCTTTCCCAAAACTTTAGTTTTCTATGATTGAATAAATAATTAAAGTAATAAATAATATAGAAAATAAATCATAAAAATTATACTTTTTTTAGAGTAAAAATATATCGTTACATTTGGTTATAACGAGTAACATTATTTAATATAATTTTGTGCAATTCTATTCTTCTGAGATCTTTCAATTTTTTTTTAATCTGCAATAACTTAGAAAATAAAAATCTATAATAAAAATAACTTTTTGTTCCTTTAAACTTAGTTATAGATTTTGACAGAACTCACACTGTTTATTTATAAATATCTCTAATAAAATGTACACATTCTTGGACTGTTTAAATGATTAGTAGGGGAGACTTGTGTAGCTAGGGCCTCCTCCACTTTTATTAAATAATGTTTAGTTCTAAGTTTTTTTACTTACTTGGGTAAGTGGCAACACCCAATTGCTCTTTTGGCAGCCATTTTGAAATCTTAGAGAGGAAAGCTGTGACAAGTTATAAGTTGAAAACGTTTTTATATGGTATGCAGTAACATTTTGCAGCTCATGTCTTTTATTGTTTAACAAAGTTAAGTCAAATACTTTTCTTTGAGTTCTAGTAAATAATTTTGTTTGTAACATTAAGTACTAAACGAGATGTTTAAAGAAGTCCTTTCTCCATGTGCATTTTTAGTAGAAGACATTTTATATGAAATAACCAAGTCGTGTATTTAGGGTCACATAGTTGCTTATTGTGTTTTAATTGCCAAAACCAAAATATGTTGGTGCTTCAAAGCGATAATGCATGCAACTCATTTTTTTTTTTTTTTGGAATCAGTTTTTCAAGTTATGAAAATACTTGTAATTCACTAATAATTTGATAGATTGCAATTTATTATAGTTATTATATAATAAACTAATGGCTGATAATTACTTGAAATTGTTTCTTTTATAAAATTCATCGGTGTATGTTTGTTTTCTATTTATTATGGACTGAAACCTCACTTAAAGAGAATGGCCTTAGATATATCAGCTACTGGCTTTAGGTATAACAAGGTCTTGTACCTAGGGCCCCATTTGCGAAATTTCTTTAAAAATCTTCTATTTGACAAAATCTATTATCTTAAGTACTTATATTAATCTCAATGGGAAATAATTGCTATAACGATGTATGCATATTAGTTTCACATTTTTAAATGGCTCAGTGGCTCATTTTTTGTGCATTGAAAAAAGTCGGCTCTAGGTACACAGATCTCCTCTATATTTTAAATACTAATCATTTAAATAGTTCAAATTTTATACAATTTTCTATTTACATCCGTAATATATACATTTATATATTTTAAATAATAATAGTTTACATGGAAATTCATTAAAAATGGCAGCATATTTTTCCTAAATTATGATAGGTTATTATTTTTAAATTTATAACGAAGATGATTAAATTTCTCCTTGTATTTCTACTTTTAAGTAAATATCATCAATTATAAAATTAAAAAATTAAGTTTCCTTGCTAGATATACTAGTAAAATTGAATCACCCAGTTCCAAACCTCGTAAGGCTCCTAAATTTTGTTATTGTTGATTTTTTGTGTTTCTTAATAAATTGTTAGTTCCATACATTTCACTTTTCAAAAGTGAAACAGTTCAAAAAGTCATTATTTTCCACTTGAAAATCATGATAGAAGAACAGTACTAGAACTCGTCAAGTTCACTACACCAATAGTTCCTTTGTCTATTATGTCCACCACTCAACTCAAGAACTGAACTGAAAGTAATTACGTCCTATTGATTTTCACTTTTCAATTAGTGCAAAAGTTCCACGTGTTGTTGTGTCGAAAACAGTTTTTACTTCATAAGTTTTCTTTAATTTAAACAATATTTTATCAAAGAATGGCAGAATCTGTTTCATTACTTTTTAATGCAATGTTAATTAAGTCGTATATTTTTCTAAGAATATTTTTTGTTTGTTTTTATGATGACAAGAGTGAAAGTTACTTGAAAGTAAAATATTAACTTTATCGTACTGTCTTTAAAAAAAAAAGAGTGTTGGTTTCGAATTTTCTGAAACTGATGATAGTTAGTTTTTCCTTTTACATTAAGAGCGATTAAAATTAAGCAATGACGAAGAAAAAAAATATAAATTAAAAGCTGAGCTCTCTGTCTAGAAGGGATATACCTTTGTTTATGCCGGGCTCTGGCATTTATTGAAGCAAATTAATTAAATTAATTAAATTAATTATTTCTTTTAATTCGAAAATTTCTCTAAATTCGAAAATGTTCTCATACAGTTTATTTTATGATAAACAAGCCACCGAAAACACGTTTAGCTGTGTTTCACTTAAAAGTAAATACGCTAAAGATTCACATGAAATTGCTTCAACAATTTAATTGTGCAACACTAAGTTAGAAAATATTAACACGATGAGCTAGTCGAAGATGGTTGCGTTGGACAGAATTTTTTTTTTATAATGGGAATGATTGGCACTTGTATTCCCGAAAATATCTCACTAGCAGTAAAAAAAATATTCTTCTATTCCTTGTTGTCGGTCATTCTACATTCCCCATATTCGTCGGTCGAATATGGGTCGGTCGAACATTCCCCATATCGTACTTTTTGCAGGAATGAAAGAAAAATTATGGTTCTAAAACTCATAATGTCCATTCCTCAGTTTCAAAACTCGTTATTTCAGTTCCTCAGTTTCAATACTTGTTATGTACAAAATATTTTTCTATTTTGTAAATATTTTCTATTTTGTAACTAAACTAAAACTGTAATATTTTTAGCTGTAGTCGTTCAAAATTGTAAAAAAATAAACTAGAAATAATAATTAAGAAAAAATTGATGCTTAAATTTAAAAAGTTGTGAGAAATCTTTTTCGTTTAATTAAAAATTTCATTTTTTAGATATAACGACTTTTGGAATTGGGTGACTCAATATTAAGTATTTATTTCTTAAATGAAAATTATGCGCTTTTCTTGATTATTAACCTTTTAAATATTTTAAAACTCATTAAACGATTAATTTTAAATTGATTTTTTTATATATTCAGATTATGAACTTTATATTTCTAAATATAAAATTTGTTACCAGTATAAAAGTCTGCGCAGTTTACATGGAAAATAAAAATTCCGAATTATTTGTAGAACTACTATCCTCTGTACTTGTTGAATAACTATGACTAATAAATGTGATGATTTGATTAGTTTAAAAGTAATTTTATTTGCTTGAAAAATGTGCATCAAATATACTTATTTATACTTGTGATTATTAAAAATTTTAATTTTAATTTTTAAACCAGTAATGTTCAGGTTATTAATTTTTTTTAAAACTAAAATACGTCTTTATCTTGTGTATTGAATATTTGAAAGAAAATATAAAGCTCTATTATTTCTGTATCTCCTTTTGTATTTCTTAATGCTAAATTATAATGACTTAAGTACTTATTTAAAAATTAGAATAAAATTTTACATACAGCCTTTAAAAAAAAAAAAAAAAAAAAAAAAAAAAAAAAAAAAAAAAATACAGACTAGATAGATAGCTAAAATATTAGTATTTTCATTCACCCATATGCTAATTTTTGAATATTTTGTTTTGATATGTTTCATGTTTATAAACAATTTTTATTTAACTATAAGTGGTATGCAGCTTTAAGAAGTGTTCATCTTATTTACAGCTAAATCACTATTTTTTCAGTGCATTTAGCGGACACTTGTTATTCTACTGAAGTGAGTTATTAATCTTAAATCATTAACTGTTTTTAGTGAATTATCTTGAAAGTCACTCAAATTTGTTAAAAATCACAAGTTTTTTTTGACAAAATAAGCCAAAACAAAAATGTATATTAAATTTACATAAACATTTCACTTCAGTGTATACAGATACATGAAAGGAAAGTGTGGTAAAAAAATTTAGGTACATTGTGTGCGCAGTTTCTTTGAAAAAGGTACATGAGTAATGGAAAATGAAGTTTTGAGAAAAACACATTTTGATGAAAAATTTACTTACACCAATACTTCCCCCTTTTGCTTTAAAAAAAATTATAAAAAATACTTCTAACTGAGGTATTATTATAAATGAAGTATCATTTGAAAGGGACAAATTTATATTTTAATAAACAATAATAAACTCCTAAATAATTTTTTTAAATAAATTTTAGGGTACCATCTTTTTTAATCACTTATATAAAGAGTTATATCCTTTAATTATGGTGTTCATTGCATTTAATATAAAAATTATTCTGGTAATATCTTAAATATATGTAATTTTTTTTCAGTCTGATAAATATTTTCATTTGTGGAAATAACAGTTTCCCAATCACGTACTGCTAATTTAATGAAATATTTGATTGGTAGGAGAAGAATGTCTCTAAAGTAATGAATAGTGTTCAGAAATATAAGTATATGTTATAGAAGTATTGCAATAAAATGTGATTTAAATGTATATAAAAGCTTAATGTGGCTGTTTAAATAAAGAAACTAAATGATTGAGAATTGTGATCCTAATATTATGATTACAAAACAGGGTCGTAGAATGTGGAACTATATTATCATAGATTGGTTTATATACTACAAATACTAATTCCATTATATTCAATTCATTAACAAAGTTTGTGCCCGAGACATTTCTCATAACACATTACGTTGAAACATCAGTCTCAGAAAATATATCCTGAGCAACCGTCATTTCTTATTTTCCACCGTCCCACAGCTAAAAGTCTCCCCGCCCTTATATCCAGACCCCTTTATTTAAAATGAAGGGACCAAACAAGTAGAAAGTAAAAATTTGCCATCCAAGAGTAAAGTAAAAGGAGCTGAAATTGGATTTGGTCTTGTAATAAGAAATGAGAAGAATTTGGAAGAATTCCAAAAAAGCAAAATCTAAAAACCGTGGGGAAAACCTCTATCTGTTTTCTCCTCTCCTTTCCCTAACTCTGTGCAAGTAAAAGTAGTAGATTGTTTTGGTCTATTCATCAGACTTTGCTATTGAAGATATGTTAAGAATTTTTAGCGAGCCTTACGATTTTCAGTGTTCTGTTCTTAAGCCGGAAAGCAATTTACCCAACTTTTTCTTGGGCCGTTAGAGCAATAATAAATCTAAATGCCAAGAACCTGCTCAAAGTTTTAAATAATTTTGAAAAGAATGTATTTAGGCTGTGAACAGTTTGTTACTTATACTTTTGATTAAGACTACTGTCAAGTGAAATACCGTATATTTTTCTTTTGATTTTTCCTTCAGGACTTAATGAAGTTTACAGTTAAATGTTAATTAAGTTTTAATTGATGAAAACACATTATATGAATGAAAACACATTATATGAATGCTACATATTTTTACGCAATAACTGTTGTGAAAAGTTGTTATTGAAAAGTGTTATGGTTTTAGTTTAATTTATATACAAATACTATGAGATTTATAACTAATTTTAATCAATCAGTATATTATTTGAATTTACTTCGAGAAAATTTTTGAACGATATTAAATTTGAGCTAAAAGGAGTTACATTCTTTTCTTAAATAATTTTTAAAAATAAAAACAAGCTAACAAAAATAATGTGTGAGAACTAATTATGTGCTGAGCAGAATTCATCAAATTTATTCCACTCTAGTTAAAAGTTCAGTAACCTTCTATGAAAATACTTTTATATGTATTGAGACGACGGTAATAGAATATGACCTTCTAACCATGAAAACGGGTCTCTCGGTTACTGTACTGCAAGGCCTACTTACAAAGCAGCTTTACGCAATTGATACCATATCCCAGGTGTTGTTTTCTAAGGCATAGGTAAGATATACAGATGGCTATTCTTAGTGTTCAAAATAGTAAATAAAAAAGTTAGTTGTTTATTGACCTTTCACTATTAACTTTTAAATTTTACGCTAGGAGCCAAATTTTTACTACAGTTTCACAAAACGAAGACTTTCTAATTTAAGTTCTGAAAAATTAAGATTTCCTACTATTGTGCCTAATATTAAAAGTTTTCTTTTTGAAAAAAAAAAATTTAAAAAAAATCCTTTTTATTACATAGTTAAATATTTGAATGCAATATTGCATATTCAAAAAATTAATGTGAATCAAATATAATTAGTTTTATTTTTAATAATATTTTTTATTAATTTATCATTAATGTTTCCTCTCATTTAACCTTTAACCTAATCCTGTTCATGTGATTAACAATTTTTAAATTTTGCACGAGGAGCCAAGTTTTTACAATTGTTCAACTAAACGGAATTTTTTTCCTACTATCAATACACAATATTAGAGGTTTTCTCTTATTGAAATAAACAAAACAAAAAACACAATTTTATTACTTCGTTAAATATTTTAATGCAATATTGCATATTTAAAAATCTAATGTAAATCAAATATAATTAGTTTGATTTTAAGGAACATTCTTTATCTATTAATCACTAATGTTTATTTCAAAGTATTACATATGTTAGCGAAATAGTACAACAAACTACTTCTACATCATAATATAAGTGCTTGAATAAGATTAAAATACATATGAACTGTTTTTAAAGGATAAAAATATGCATTACTTTTCCTGAAACGATTATTAATATTTTAAAAATAACTAAAACATCTAAAATTTTAATGCAGTTCAAAACATTCTAAAGTTTCATAAGTATTTTGACACTGTTATAGTTGTAATTTGAAAGAACTAATTAGGATCTCCAAGCTATGGAACATTCAATGTATATGGCTCAATTAAGTTGAATGAGTACAATTCAATTTTCCTAATGAAGTGCATTATTTAGACTTAGTTAAATATAAAAGGTAAAGTTCACTAAATTTACGAGTCTTTTAATAAGAACACCGTTCTTATTAAATTAACTTTTTAACTTAATCATACATTCTTTTTTAAGTGAACGATTATAAATATTTAAAAATAACATGCAATTTAATTTTTTTTAAAATTTATTTTATAAAAAGATTAATTACGAGGTATCTAGTGTTAGGTCAAAATTTTATAAATTTTTGTTTTTTATGAATTTTTTTTTTAAATAGCTATTTACATTTTTTGTAACATTTATTTTTTCAATGTAACTGCAAATAAATTTAAATGTAAGAGAGTTAACTATCAAAATATTTTATTTAAATAATGATATAATCGATCATAATGTATTTAAAAACCTGAATTTGTAAAATCTTAAAATTACTCAGTACTAAGGGACTTTTAAAAGAACATTAGATAAGAAATTACAGTATTGTTTTGAAGTATTTTTGGCCCAACAAACTTGTGTGGTTAAGTGGACAATTTATTCATACACTATAAATATTTATAGCAAACAGACTTTTTGAGAAGTTACAATGTGAAGAATGAATTTTAATTTCTTGAAGGGGGGGGGGGGCATTATCATATTTAATTATAAAGTTATATATTTAATTGTAACTTTAAACAATATTATATTAAATTTTAAAAAGACTTTGGTCTATAAATTTTTTGTTTGGATTTTTAAAGAGTAATAACATACATATTAAGCATGTTGATTCAAAATTTATTTAGTTTTTCAATTTACTGAAAAACTTGGATATTCTTCCGAATTGAATTATTTCATATATTTATCTGTTCCATTATTATATGGCAATTACAAATTTTACTTAATGCATACTATTAAAGTAGTAAGTTTAAAAACTTTAAGCTTTATTAAAATACTTTTATAATTATAAATATCACCATCTGTTAATAAAGCTCCAAAATAAATTGATTTATTTCTATCAATATTCTTCTATAAATTTTCATTTATAATTGTGTTGTTCTATATAAAATTATGTTTCAGAGCTTTAAAAGAAAATTTACCTTTTGTGAATCTTAAAGATTTTGTATAGTAATATTTCGTCAGAATGAAATGTAGGTACATATATTTGACCTAATAAGTGCATTTGCATCTATGAATTTTTTTAATTAAAGTATTGCATTATAAAAATTATTTTAAATAATAATCAAATATTTAAAATTAGCAATATACTATGGAACTAGAAAATTCAAGTTAAAAGACAAAATTTGTATAGTACTATTAAATTTTCATTTTTTCTAAATTTACTTTATTTGATTTTAATATAAATGACGACTCTATTAAAAAGTCAATATGATTACATTTAAGTTATGTAACAATGCAAAATAGGAATATCAGCTTTATAAACAAACTAGTATTGGTAGAAAATAATGAAAAGGTAAAAGGCACAGTTACATTTTGTTATTATCACACATAGGTATTATCTTTATAGATCAAGTTCACTGGCGGATTTAAGCCAATTTTACAAAAATAATAACAATTAACAAAATAATGTTTTTGGATATCATAAGGTCATAGAACTTAAAGATATACGAACACTATTGTGATGTCGGACAATACTAAAAAACAATAAAAACTCACCATATTTTTATTTTTATCCAGATAACAACACAACGAAGGTAAACTTTAACTGTATGTTCAAAGTAACCACAATATTTTTTTGAAATACATACACGGAACACAGCCAAAACATTTATATGCAATATTTCTCATGGGACAGACCAAAATCTACGCGAGTTTCAAACTTCCCGGCCAATGCCTCAAGAATTTTCAAAGATTGCTTTCCGGGTTGGATTTAGAAACGGATATTACGCAACGGAAGTATTCCTCTGGAGGTCATTGACGCTTTTTTATACTATCTGCCTTATTTTTTTACAACACATATACTACCCCAATTTCTTTTATGTCTCCTTTTTTCTACCCCCCCTCCCAAACCTGTGGGGAGACGTCTTGAACCCCCACCCTCTGGGTTCATCGCACTATGGAACGAAATTCGTTATATACCTATATATACAAACCTAGGTCTTTATCCTCTACTAACCCATTTTTAAGCGATTTTTTTTATTAGATAGCCATTATTTTTTTATACTCGTTAGTTACCTGGACAGATGTCTCAGCACGCGTCCCAGCTCAGGATTAGGAGATTTTTTTTTTAAGTTAAAGTTTTTTTGGCGCGTGCAGGGGTGTTGGAATAAAGAATTGACTACAAAATGGGATGGAATGAAGTTAAAAAAAAAAATAAGAGGGTTAAAAAAAATACTCAAACTGATTGAATTGGCCAGTTTTCGACGACTCCGCGTCGGAATGACCCTAGCTTGGCAGTGACTTTAATAGGCAAAGGTGGGGTAGGGGGATGCCACTAACAGCCAAAGGTTGGCGAAACGCCATAACGTAGACGTCGTTGGGATTTGTTGATAGTACTGTACTGAGGTAGCGCCTTTTTTCTTTTATTATATTACCCAATGGAATAGTTTACAGTGACCTGCAATCAGATGACAAAACAAGATGGCGATTTATTGGTTTTCTGGAAACAAGTTACGTTTCTTTGTTAAATATGTTTGCTTATATTTGTGTGTGTTTTTTTAAACTTTGTCGTTAAATAAATTTGTAAGGAAAGAGTTCTGAAGTTTGCATAAAAGTATTCATATTTGTTTTAAAATTAAAAATTCGTTTAGCGAAAATTATAATTGAATTTATGGATTAATTGGATTATTGTACTGGATGTTTATATCAAGGTGCGTAAAAAGTATTTGTAATTGTTTAGTAAGATTTTAGCCTTTATTATATGAATTTATCATTTTAATTTAGTGTTTATAATGAATTAATAATTCTAATTTATTATTTGTTAATTAAGTAGTGATTAAGGTAAACTACAGAATTAAAATTAAAAAATAATTAGTAGCTTTTGTTGTGAAGATATTTTTATAATCCTTTTTGCATGCGGAAATATAAAAGGTTTTTTAATTCTAGGCTGTAGTAGGACAACATATAACTTCAAATTGATATGAATGTAAAATGTATCAACAAAATTTGTATTGAGAACAAAATCTTTGTTTTTAATTTTTTTGACAAAGTAAAACAAAAATAAATAAATTTTTAATAAAAAATTTAGTTGAATTAATAAAAAATATATCAGGAATATTTCAAGAAATTGTAAAATTAAAATTATTTGTAAGGCAAATAAATAAAGATTTATAAACTCTCATCGTGATAAAAAATAATATTGTGTTATAAAATTTAAAAAAAAATTTAAAAATTTGTAGTAAAATGTGTTAATTTAACTCTACTAAAATTGCTCTCAATATATTTTTTGAAATATATTTAAATTCTTAATATGCACTATTTATTTTAACATGTTTTTAAAGAAATTTTTCATCATTTTGAACAAGTGAATAGCCGAATTGAATTTTTTGAAACTCTTTAAAGGTAAATTTATTGAAAACGCATGTAACCCTTAATTACTGTGTCAAGGAATACTAAGAACTTATATTTAAAAGCTTTTTTATAAACAGTAATTGTTTTAATATTTTTTTAAGCAAAACGTTTCTAAATATAAAACAAATATCGTACATGTTTAATAAATCATGGGTAGTATGTGTTTTGATGTGTACTTTAAAAATATTTGATCTACTTACATCATTTCAAATAAGGAGACTTTTAATAATGAAATGGATTAATAATACACAAATCTTTGTAAGCTCGTTATTGCTAGTTTTATACAAATAAGTAGAAAACTACCCGGACGCATTATTCTATAATTGTTATTCGAAATTTTATGTTTAGTAAGCATTTTATAAATCATTTTAACTTTTAACAGTGATTGTTTCTCTTCAAGGAATTTATGTGTGATATTTTTGTTAATTGTTTTACGTTCGATTAATTACAAGAGGTGAAGAATATAAATTGTGTATATATTTAATTAAGGAGTTGATAAAGTTATTTTTTTAATTTCGCTAATTCAGTAAACAAATTCAGTTTCACTCATTTTAAAACTAGGTCAAGTAGTTCAAGGCATTTTTGTTTTAAATGCTTATTTACTTTAGGTATGTGATAAAAAAAGAAGAATTTTGGTTATAAAACACACATAAATTAATGACATAAAAATATAAATATATCAAGATGAATTTTTTTTTACTTTAAAAATCATTGTAAATTAATTTTAATCAGTTATTTAATAATGGTTTTTAAGCCTGGTTTACCTGGAAAGTTAATGAAGAATGTAATTAATAGAAAATAGGAATCTAGGTTAAAAACATTTATTTTGTAATGAAAATTTCATTGCAATCCAAAGCATTAGTTAATAATAAAAATAAGCATACTGTAATTATGTTATCATAAAAACTACTTTAAAATAGCAATATAACAAATGTAAATTTTTGTGATGTTTTTCTGCAAAAACCTTATCTACAAATATTATTAACAATTAATGCAGATATTTAATTATTTTTATTATTTTAATCAATATCATATTTCCTAATTAAGAGGATCAATTTCAAATGTCATCTAAGCAATTCTCAAATTGGTTAAAAGAAGTATGGATGTATAAACTTATCATATTTATATTTTCATATAAGTGGCTAATTTTTAAATTTAAATCACACATTTTTAATTATAATATATATTTAATTAAAATCCTTTGTAATATTATGTAAATTAATGGTAACATTTGCTTTTCGTCATACCTTCAGTTGATAATTATACCCAATTAGTGATTAATTACAATAATTAAATTTCCAAATCAGAGTTTATTAAAGAACTCCAATTCCTTAAATAACACTCAAAGTACTTCATGGCGACTCAGGGCTAACCCTGATTTGAGGAGGATGCCGAGCAAAAAAAGAAGCGCAGGAGCAAAAATCCGCCATTGTCGCGGATTGTGGAGAAGATGCTTAAAGAAAAGAGAGAAGTTCTTGTTAGAGAAAAGCGGAGGATGGGGAGGAGAAGTCGGGGGTGGTAGTTGGAGGAGAGAGGAGATGCATAAGAGTTCCTCCTATGCAAGGAGAGTCCGATCAATAGTCTCTGTGGTTGAAATGATGGCGCAGTGATAGGCTGACACTGGATGGGGGCGGGGGAAACCACGCCCTCTGATTGGCAGAGCCAGGCAGAAATTTGCATACCAACTTAACAGTGACGGCCCCTTTTTCCAGCACTGCTACCTGGGATAAATTATTCAGGGGGGGGGGGTCTGTACTGACCCCCTTCTTTCTCCCGGCTAATGAGGAAAAATCGCGTGCATATTGTTTCAGGCCCGCTCAGAGGGGGCCTTTTCTCATCATTTTTATTTTATTAGTCCCAAAAGCACAGTCCGAAGGCAGAGTCAGAGAAGAAACTACTTTAAATGGATAACAATGAATCAATGCGATGCACTTCAAGTTTTTAGTGTTATTTTATTTTAGTTATTTAAGTGATTTGGATAAAGGGAGAATACATTATTTTTAAGGAAATATTTTGTTTCTTGTTCCTCTTCTTCCTTGGTGCATCGCATTATCTTTTGTGCACAAGAAGAGGGTCATTTGTATACCAGGATTTTACCTTTGGGATTTTGGGCAAATGGAATTTCAAACTTTTCCTAAATGTATTCTTTCTCTTTGGAGAAAAGTCCTCCCTTACATGTGCGTCTAATGTATTTGCTACGGATGGAGACGTCTTAATAATGCGGGCACCCTTCTCTGTTTCCCTTATATAGAGCATAGAGAAAAATCCTTAAGATTTGAATTTCAAGCAAACATTTAGTGGAAATACATCTCGGAAATGTTTGGGAGAAGTTTAGGAAAAGAGTAATCTATTTTCAGAAATTTGAGTTGGTAATCAATATCGACTTTTGCTGTGTGGAAATCACACTTTGTTTCATGCGATCTAGGAAACAACCTTACTGGGAGGACATTAAGTTAAATCAAGTAGATGAAAAACATGTTTCAATTCAATTGATATAATTAGATATTGTCCTTTGGAAATCTTTTCCTTTTTTTTTTTCAAATCTTTTTTTTTTCTTTCTTTTTTCTATTGTAATGATTTTATTAATGGTTAGCATAACTTTATTAGTTAAGAAATTATTTTTCCAGAATAGAAATTATGCTTCAATAAATACAGTGATTTCACGAATAAGTACCATTGTAAAAAAATTGTATTAAAGTTTTTGAATAAGGTTATAAAAAGAAATTTAGTCTATTTTTATATAAAAGTACATATATAATTTTCATAGAAACAAACAAATTCTTTATAATTATGTTATTTCTTTCTTTATTGAAATCACTTATGAATTGAAAGAATTAGCTTAATTTTTCGTTTAAATTTATTTGTATAAAATTTAAGAAAAGTTCTTAATAAAGATACAGAAAAATTCATGAAAGAAAATAAAAATATGTAATCAATTTAAAATATGTTCTATTTAATAATATTATATTTTTTATCAGTAGATTGAAAATAATAAATTTGCGTACATTAAAAAAAAAATGATAATAATAATAATTCTGTACCTAGAATTTCTTTTGAGAATTTTTTTTTATTTTATGTTATAAAATAAACGAATACCACAGAGAGCATTATTTTAATGCAAGCTGATTTAAAGAAATCTTATCAGAAACTATTTTCAGCATATTTTCTAAGTTCTATTCAGGAAATATGCTTTTATTAAATTAGTTTTTAGGATTCATCTTAAAAAGTAATATATAATGTTTGTTTATCTGTAGTTTTTCCCCAGGATGTTGTTAAACACGTCTCGATTAAACAAATTCCTTTAATATTTTGTAGAAGAAAGGGAAATTAACAAGAATTTGATAATAACGTACCCAAAATACCAAAAATAGAACTTATAATGGAATACAATGTTTTTTAAGCATAAAAACTTAATTAATTTCGCAACAGTAAAAATATTTTTGCCATGCGTGAAGTGGGGCAAAATATGCAGCAATTTTTATCATCAAACAAAATCTTGAACATTATTTTATGATAGATGAACTTTTTCGGTATGCTTTGATATTGAAACATTTTTAGTTACAAAAAAGGTTTCTAAAATATCATTGTTATTATTATTCATTGTGATCCGTATGTTAAAATGTGTTCATAAATCTTTCAAAAGACAGTTAAGTAATTTGTAAATGCACAAATATTTGGCAATGTGAAAGGTGTCAGTGAAATAGAAAATTTTAATATTCATAGTTTTTTTTATACGGTTTGATTTGTGGTATGGAAAATGATTATCTATTAGGGGTTTGTACTATTTAAAACAATACGCCGTCTATTAAGAGGTGTGATTGTATATTTCATTAAAATAGTGTAATTAGAGGTAATTTTGCAGCGCAATTGGAGGTAGAGTCAATTATTTATTCTAGCTGTTGTAACACTCGTTAAAAGTTTATATTTGAATGCCGAAAAATAAGCTTTAACAGTAAAGACAGTACAGTATTGCGTAAGTATAGAATAAATACCATTGGAAAAATCCTCATAAAAATACGTTGACCAGTTTTTATGAAAGCACAATAAGTTACTTAAAATAATAATAATAAAAAATAAATAAATAAAGGAAATACAAACAAGAAGAATATGTCTGAAATTCAAGTAAGAAACTTAAACTGGTTAAGAAACAATTGGTTAAGAAACTTAAACCAATTAACTCGAAATTTTTTGATTTTGATTAATCCAATTTTCGGGTTAAATATAAAGGTAGAAGCATAATATAAGTATATTAAAGAGATAGCAATTGAAATAGGTTGAGAAAAAAAATTAACATACTTATAGAAAGATTGTGTAGACATTGACCCAAAATAATAATAATAAAAATAAAAAAAAAATTTAAAAAAAAAAAAAAATGGTTTTTAGGGAAGCATAATTTAGTTGATGTAGTAATTTTAGTTTTTATTCTGATAAATAATTTTTTTTTACTGAGTTAGAAGGCATTTTTTTTTGTTTTGTTAATACTCAATTTAACCTACGGTGAAGTAAACTAGTTGTAAAAACTCAATGAGAAGTATTATGATATTATTTTAGGAAACTGTTTAAGTATAAATACTAATAATGAGAAAAACAAAACAATGTAAAACCTCTGTGTACTAACCTGAATATTTCTTGAAACTAGCTCATATTCTCTCATTATTCCTCACTTGAGCCTAGATATTTAGAATTCAATAGTTGGCGTGCACTACAAAAGAAAATTCATTAAAATCATGCAACTGTATTTACGGTTTAAAACTTTTGGTACATATTTTAAAGAGATAGTGAGTTTTTTAGACAGGGAATGAAACTGCTTATAAGGATTATCTGCAATTGCTATTCAATCTTTCAATGCTATAAAAATTCAATAAAACAACCTTTGATATAAGGGAAATTAAAATGTTTGTAAAATCTGTTTAAAATTACTAAAAGTAGCTTGACAAAATTTATTGTAAAAGTGAATCACTCACGATTTATGTAAATCAATTTGAAAAATATCAGTGGGAAAATAATATGTTATAATTATTATTCGTAAAATATTTTAATTAATAATTTTTCTGAAATACCAGGAAATCATTCAATAATCAAAGCATCAAAATCATAGCAATAGCAGTAGATATCAATCAAAATTTCTTTATTAATACTAATTACATGCATTACATTTCATTTGATTCTCCTTATTGAACTTTTTATTCATTATATTTAAATCATATTAACTAGAAGGATGTTGATGAAAAATAGCATTCATGCTATTTACATCCACATCCATCTTTTGGAGTTTTCTGGATTTATTTTAAATAATTATTAAGTAACTATAAATTTGTGCATAATTTACTAGTTTTTAAGCGAAGATAAATAGTATTTTCACATCAAAGAACATGCAGCTTTGATGTGGATGCATGCAAAGTTTTCATAATTGTATGATACAAGTTGTCAATCAATATTTATTTTAATTATATTTTTTGAAATTAGTGATTATTTTGTGCAATATTTCTTTTAAATTATGCGCATGAGTTTAACTGACGTGTTGAAATGAAGTATGTTTATTCTAATAAGGAAAAACTTCGAATTTTGCACACACACACACACACACACACACACACACACACACACACACACACACACACACACACACACACACACACACACACACACACACACACACACACACACACACACACACACACACACACACACACACACACACACACACACACACGCACGCACGCACGCACACACACACACACACACACACACACACGCACGCACGCACGCACGCACGCACACACACACACACACATACACACATCTATCTTAAGGGTCTATCTTGGTACCCTAAAATTTATTAGATAATCAATTTTGAGTTTATTATTGTTTATCAAAATTTAAATTCTTTACTTTAAAATGATACCTCATTAGGAACGATTAGAATATTTGTTAGAATACTCATTAGGAAAATAGAAATATTTTTAATAATTTTTCAAAGACATTGGTAACTATTAGTGTAAGAAAAATTTTCTTTAAAAAATTCTACATTTTTCATCATTCATGTACTTTTTTCTCAGAAACTGCACAAACTATCTTCCTAATTTTTACCACATATTCCTGTTATGTACCTGTATATATTGAAGTGAGATTTAAGAAAGGGGGGAAAAAATACACCTTGTGATTTTTAACAAATTTGAGTGACTTTCACGAAAATTCATTTTTAAAAAGAAGTAAATGAATTACAATAAAAAGCTAACTTTAGTAGAATCACAAGTGTCTCTTAAATGTACTGAAAAAAGAATTAGGCCTCTATATGTCAATTACTTTCTGAGAAAAAGTTATATGAAATATGCCAATTTAACATTACCGGTATAAAAGGTACCAACTCCCCATAAAATTAAAATATTTAATGAACCTAACTATATATAAATATAAATACATTTTTACTGCTGTAGAGAGAAAAGAAATTACTTAAATTTTGTAAACATATACCAAAAAAATTATGCATAATTTGGAAGTATTTAACTATAATTGCATTCAACTATTAAAACTGTACAAATGACCAAACATTCATGGATTCAGAAAACAAAGGTATTTTATGCAACTAGATATTGATACACTGTTTTAATTCCTTAAATAATTGAATACAAATTATAAATTAAAAATTAAATTTTTTTTTACTGAACATTATTGAGTTATAATCTGAAATTTTGTACAAAGAATAGAACAACGCAGTATGCTTTGAATACATGTTTTGTAAATTTAGTCTTTGAAGCGTCATTAGTAAAAATATGAATTATTTTTTAAAATTTCTACTGTTTTAATTCTATATTTTATTCAATTTTAATATGATTTTGAAAGGATCTCTATAGTATGTACACAAGCTTTTATGATGATTTGATAAATATAGACATCAGAAAACCATAATAGTTAATCTAAAGTTATTCAAGTCCTTTAAATGACTGTTAAAAATCACATGAAAACAACTTTTTTGACTTTATATTTTATTAAATTGAAATAGTCTTAATTTATAGAAGCGAGTTTTACAAAAAGTTTTAAATTTCTTAACTACCTTCTTAAATTTCAAAAATTTATGAAATTTAAATTTCCTAAAATGCTCTAAATTCTTCATGCATAAGATACAATTATGTGCATGAAACGAGCTTATTACTTATGTTTATAGAAATATTATTTTTGTGCAATGGATTTTCTCAGTTAACATTAACTTGATATTTTGGAGAAGTTTTTTTGTATTTAGATTCAATATTTTGATCTATGTATTGAATAAATGTCCCAAAATCGGAAATTTACAATATTTTAAAAGAGGAGGATAAATAATATAAATGCATAAACATGTACCTATTATTTTATGATTTAACCTTGTTATTCACCCATAACTTTAACAATGCACATTCGAGCATTGAATGAAAAGATAGGCATCATTTGGGGTATGGGTGTATTATTAGGTTCAATCGCTAAATCGTAAGTAAATATTTATACGTTTCTTCACTTTAAAGCTGAAAATTTGTTACATGTATTTTGGTATAAAGTTCTTTAACGAAATCAAATTTCCACGATATTTCTAATCATAATATTAAAAAAATTGGAGTCCAAAAACTTAAAATGATACAAACTTATTCGCTTTCTTTACACATTTAAGAAATTTAGGAAGCTGTAATTTATTGGAGCTAACGACTGGTAAAAAAAAAAAAAAAAAAAAAAAAAAAGGAGACATGCTTTTCTAATTAATCACAATATGTATTTACACTCACAAACACAAGTTTGGCTTTTACAAAACAGATTATTTTCTGATGTATGGAAGTTATTCATAGAATATAAATTGACAACTTTGTCAATATTGTAAAATTTATGATTGAGGAGTTCTGATTTTTAATAAAACAAAATTTTGTTTTGCCAAACTCATTATGATATATATCTCTGTATTGTATTTATATGCTACGTTCATGTGTTCAAGTTTGGAAGCGAATAACATAATTATTTTAGTATGGAACTTTTAAAATGTAATTATTAAAACAACATGTTGAGATGTTTCTGATCATATACCAGTATTAATTTAAGGAAAAAAATTAGTAGGATATTTATTATAACATTCTTTGAAAGCTAAGCAAAGACTTTTTAATTTAAATTTTTTAAATTTCCAACTTATCTCTGGCATAATATCATATCTAAAAATTAGAAACAAAACTAGACTGCATATGCTTAGTTAGTGGAAGCAACTTGATTTTAGAACCAAACTGGACTGTGAAATTTTCCAGAGAAATCTCTGTGTTAAAATCTATATATTTAATAGGCAATACGTTTTTTGGGGTTAGTCCGTCCGCCTAAACTGCTCAACCAATTTCAATGATCAAGGTGTCTTTTTAAAGGAAATAAGCTGTAGATTTGCCAAAACGTGCCAAAATAATTTATTAACACTTTATTAATTAGTTAAATTTCAATATTTTTCATCATTAAGCTACTACAAAGCCTCAATGATTTTGAATATATGAATGGCAACATCCTTACGTATGTAAACAACAAACCCGTTGCTAATTTTAAAGCTCTTTTTAAACTCTCCGTTTCAAAGTTGATTTTTTCTGTTTTTCTGAAGCATTTTTGTATTAGAGTAATTATTATTTTGGAAATATTTCTATCCAGAAAAACCAACCCAAGCGAGGCATTCAGGGATTGGTGAGTGTAGCTCGCGTTGTTTTTTATCAGAATAATTAAAAGATATTGGGACTTCAATGTAAGGGCATAGCTAATGAAGTTTTAAGTCAGAATGTTGGCGGATAGTATAACTTTCTATTATGAAACTTGCAATTTGAGTGTTTTCTCTATTAGGCCTTACATTAAGTTTATAAAAATTTTGTTACCTTTTTATTGCTGACAAAGCGCAGCAAGATGTTTTAACCACAAGTTCGAGCGGCAAAGCCCCTCAATCCGAGCGCAACGAGGTATTTGGGGGTTGGCGAGCGTTAGCGAGCAGGGGGTGAAGACCCCTAGCTTGTTATATTTTATATCGCATTATCAAGTAGAGTTGGGACAAATGTTTTGAGATATTATTTTGCTTCTATACAGAGAAGTGGTTTGGTCACATCTTGAGTATACAGTGCAATTCTAGTCACCTCATCTTAGGAATGATACTTATTAAAATAAATATTTATTGCGTAAAGCAATAAACTTCTTACAGAGGAACTCAAGTTTGGATGATATATTGAGGAACCAAAATATGTATATATTCGAAAAAGGATGGCCTAGAGAAGATATGATTCAGGTGTTTAAATTTATCAAACATGATAATTTCAAAGGTTTAGAGTACAATACGGGAGACAAGTAAATATGTCATGCATATAAGTTCTTTAACTTAGAGAATAGATATTATTACTTTTAAGATAGTGTAAATGATAAGTGGAACAGTTTTCCGGACCAATCGTAAATTGTATTTTAATCAGTTTTGAAAGATGGCTTTCTCTATTGGTCGGAAAAGTTAAAATGGCTTAACCTATATGCGCCTTGTATCTGTTGGTTGTCGTCATTTTTAAATTCTATTTTATTTTTCCAAAACTTTTTTGAAGATGCGTAAGTCATTGAGCAATCTTATTTCAACATATGCGGTCCGGAACGCTTTGATAAATATTTAAAAACTCTGTACGTGGGGGCGACCGAGACCCAATTACCTGCATCCTATCAACATAAAAGGGGCGGAGGTGTTCCTCATAGCAAAGGGGTCCAGAGGATTCAGTGAATAGAATACGCTTATGGAGATTTCCAAAATATTCCATTTTTCATAAAAACTTTCTGGTAAAGTGTTTTCTTTCCATTCGAATTTTTAAGGGGATATAAGAAAATATTTTTTAAAGTCCGCGTGTTTGAATTTGTGGAAGAACAAAATCAATAATGATGCCCAAGATCGCTCGCATCTAAATCCGCGTAGACAGACGGACACATTTGTTTGCGAGTACAAAGGGACTGTTATCCTCGCATCAACTCGCTCTCCTCCTTCTTCTGCTAAATCATTCGGACAGAAGCCTGATTTATGCAACCGTGTTTTCTGGCCAGGCCTAATGTTTAATGGAACTCTAAGCCCTCCCGGCCGGATTTGCACACATTTCGAGGATTGCAAAAAAGTATCTTTAAAATAAACATAAGGAAGGAACAAAAGTTGTCCACTCTCCCCAGAGGCCAAGAATGTGGAAACATTGAAAGTTTTTTTTTTTTGTACTGTTTAAAGTAATATTCTTTAAAAATATAATAAAATAAAAACGTAAAAAAAAAATAATTGGTATTTATAGCAAACACCATTCTTTAATATGTTTTGATCATTTGTATGGAAATTTGGATGCAAGTGAAAATTAAATATTTTCAAACGCTATGTAAAATGCAATTTAAAAGTAAACTTAATCCCAATTAAATATAATTTTCACAAATATATCTCAACATTCATGGGGTTCAGTCGGTAATTTACGTTTAAAAATTTGTTTAGAAAATTTTAATAACATTTTCTAAGAATAATTTGTTTTAGAGTTGTGTGGTAATTATCTAAAATATGACCTTTTAACAAGTACTGAATTTACAAAAACTACCTTTTTTAATGTTTTGAAAATCAGATAAACAATGATACCTTAACTATACAATATATGCAAACTGAAATATTTTTAATTAAGGTTTTTGAGGCAATCAAGCCTTTTTTTCTCAGCAAGGTCGAAGTCGGCCTGTGGCAAACACTGCTATAAAAATCCCCTAATCAGCAGCATTTTTGTGTTATGGACAGCCAACCTTAAAAAAAAAAAAAAAAAAAAAAAAAAAAAAAAAAAAAAAAACCACTAGTTCAAGGTATTTAGCAAATGAAAAAGTTGTTTTCCCAAGATTCAAACTTGCTCTAATTTGGAAATGATAATTATTTTTGTTTCATTGCGCTTGTTGTTCAATAATATATGACTTTGAACATTAATAAGTTTATTTATTCTTAACTATTATATGTCTACTTTGAAGGGATTTTTATGAAAATTTAACGTTGTGATTGTTATAATTAATTATTTTTATAAATAATAACCATAAATTAATAGCAAGTTAATATATAATATATTATTTTTAGGAATATTTCAGGTGTTTGCAAAGCATGGTTCGATTATACAATTTAAAAATATTTTAAAAAATGTTTAGAGATACAATATTTTAAATTTTCTTATTGAAAAAAATGATTCCATTATTTTGTTTGTTTGAATTGTATAGTTCAATTCTTGTTTATAATTTAAGATTTTTCTTCTAAGAGTTCTAGGAGTTTTTTTATTTGAATTGTTTAATATAAGTGATATTATTAAAGTACTTTAAATGAACCAAAATAAATATTACATAATTTTCTTGCATCTTTTAAGCAAGTTAAACGCATGTTATGTTTGGAGAATATTCATTGACTAGTTTTACGGTTGAAAATTCTCAAACCTGAGGTGGTCTATTTGGGCACATGATCTTTTCAATTGAATTAATAATCATAAATTAAGTTAATTATGTAGATTGGGTGTATTTAATCTATCACACATACATATTTAAATTTAATAAAGTACAAGCATATTAAAAAAAAATAATATTAATAATAATAATAATTAATAATGATTTTTACAAGAAATAATATTCAGTTATTTATTATAATTAAAATTATTTTTTCCCTGCCCAACGAACGGTTAAATGATTACTGAAATAACCCAAGAAAAGAAATTATTTATCAGTTTCACTCTGTTTAAAGAACAATAATAATAAAAATAAAAAAGTACTAACTTGTAATTACTTAAAAGGATATCGAACTGCATCCTTATTCAAATATTCCCCAGCATTTGTTCTTAAGAAATAACATTGACTAAATAAAAACACTAAAAATTTTAATATAACAGAATAAAGCACACTTAAAGCTCTAATAAGTTTTTTAATTATGTCTAAGAAACAATAATTAATTATGTCTTATAAAATATAATTACTTTAATTACGTGAAATATGTAAATAAAAACATGCATCATTACAGTTTTCAGATTTTTCTTTTTTATAAACCCTTATCAGCAAGATAATTTTTTTTTTTTCAAATCATATAATCCTGATCCAAAAATCACCCATATTTACTCAATTAACCTCAAACAAGTTTTTTTTTTACCATATATTATTTTTTATTTAGAAATTTTTAGTAGCAATATAATTTTTTTTTCTTAAATTAGTTGATCAAATTAAACTTAAAGTGCTCCTTTATAATTGTCAATGTCAATATTTTAAAACTTACAATAATATATATACGTTCTTTTCTTCTTTGAATCCAGTAAATTTTAAAAATCCTTACATCGATTTTAATGGTCAAGAATCAACGAAAAAAATTCCGAATTTTTCATTCAAAATACGAGGGACATACGAAGGACATATTCTTGAAGAAACAATAAAATCGTTGAAATTCCTTGAATGAAGAAGCAATCGTTGCACCCGCATAGAATGCATATTAAAGTAGGCAGGTATGACTACAGACAATATTGCCTCTTGCATATTTTGACAAAGAATCTCAGATAGAAATTGAATGGAGACGTGTACTTTGGTGATTTTAAGGCATGCATGTGAAAAGTTTCTTCTCGTATAATTTTTATCGTGTGGGGGTATGTTTGAAGTGAGTTTCTGCATATTTGAATACGATTTTTATTTCTACTGTGTATAAGGGTTTAGTATTTTTGAATGTTATTTTGATTTAAGGAATTTGAATTTAAAGAAGAGGGGTCGGTGAAATCCTAAACTTACAAGAATAAGTTTTTTAATATTTTTTATTTACGTAATTTTTCTGTGTGTGATTGTAAATAGTGTATACATTTATTTCTTTTTAGATTTCTATTTTCTTAAATTTATTTGTTAACAGCGATAATGCACACTTTAAAAAGTTGACAACATGCGAGTTAATAATTTGACAACTTTACTGTGGGATGATTGTCGATTGGTTTGCTCTATCATTTTAGGGAAAGTTTGCACGCGATGATATAAAAGCCAGAAATATAATTTTGAGTAAGTTGGATGTTTAGAACTGTGGTGGAAAGTGTTCCCCGTTAATTCACCCGAGTCTCAACTATTACTGTATCTTATACGCACTGAAGCTTTTTGTTAAACTTGATAGTGAATTTACTGTTGTTTTGAGAATTTTTTAAGACTCTGATACAAAAAATACATTATCAGCTTTTATTTTGAAAAGGCTTTGTCGTCATTTCTTCTGAGAAAAATTCGTAACAGTATCATAACACTAATATGTATATTGTACAATCTTTTTATTGAAAAAAGATGTTTGGATATTTTTGTGGAGATATTATGAAAGAATAAATGGGCAATTTATCCTTTGCTAATGACTATCATCTTTGCCCGATATTGCTTTCGTTGCGACATGGAAAAAAAAAAAAAAAAAAAAAAAAAAAAGAAGGAAAAAAGGGGGAGGGGGGGGGGGGGATATTGCAATTTGGATTTCTTTTAGAAATGATTCATCATTGACATGTTTACGGATTTTATAGCTGTTCTAAAAAAATACACATATTTATATTTACTTCCTTTGTTAATGAAATTTTAATGCAAATAATTGAAAAGTTGATGAAAAGCAGATATCTAAAATGTTTTTCAAAGCACTGCAGATATATTTTTATGAAACGTGGTTGATAATAAATCTTCCTATAAAAAATATAACATTCAAGTTTGTTAATCATTACGGTTTATTTTTCACAATACGACTTTTTTTTTTTCATTTACTTCCTACATATTTATTTGCACAATGCATACTTTTCAATATTTTAATAGATTCCTAAAGAACAAAATGTCCTTTTCTCTGTGATGTTAATATGTATAATAGACACATCGATGTAATTTAGCATCAATTTTCTGTAATTGTAAATTTATTCTTAGACAAAAATAGTGGTAGATAAACTCCATTTACTAAGGGAAAAGTGCTTATCTTGCGCATTTGCATTTAAGATTACTTAGAGGAAAAACGGTTTTGGATCTCACCAGAGTTAGATGCTGCATTTTATTTCTGAGAGATAGAGGTTTACTTAGATTTCCTCAACGTGATTAAAAATCAATTTTCTCTTCTCTGTGGTATAATATACTGTATACTATCCTAACTTCCAAATATATTAGAACTCTTGTTTTGTATTAAGGGGGCAAAAGAGATAAAAATACAGTATTTTTGATAATTTTTTTTTTTTACAATACTACAACATGAAATTGTAAATTATGTTGTTAATTTCCACTATATTATGTCAAACCAACCACATCCATCCTATACTAAAAATTTATCTAAGGCAACTTGGTACCCATTGATTTCGCAAAAAATTATAAAAATATCGATTTTTAATAATTGGGTGTTTATAATCTTTTAAACTTTCTCCTTATTCTGGCAAGTTTTTGAGTTGATCCTATAATTGTAATTGCATAAAAATTAAAAAAATTTGGAGAATTTAGCAAAGCTGCAGTAGCTATAGCTCCTTTGATGTTTCTAACGCATTTTTCTCAGTTCGATTTATTTGGAATTCCCACCTTACTTAAAATGCTAAAACTCCAGAAAATATAAATGAAATGAGCTGTCGTTTTTTTTATTTGTTTATAAATATCCATTTAACCAAAATAGGCACGAATTTTTGAATAAAATATGAACTTCCTTTTTTTTACAAATACAAACGCTGAAAAATGTCCTCTTTTTACGATTTTTTTTTTATCTATAGGTATTTATAGCTAAGTTTTTTAGTAAAATTTAGTTATTGCCCGGTAATACTTCTAAATAAGTAAACATTGTAATTTTAAAGGCTTAAATTAAAAATACAGTCTTAAAGGTACCATTCGTTTCTTTCACTGAAATTTAGAAGGAAGAGCATCGGTATGTACTTTAGACAGAATGTAGTTGTCCATGATTTGATGTCACCCCATGTTCAAAAGCAACTTCTTTACAACACTTCCGCAAGTGGTTGACCAAAGAAACCGAAAAATCACCCTCCAAAGTCTACGTGTGGCTAATGCTGATGGCAGACTTAACTTGTAACTACACAGTATCTCTGTTCTTGTGGCTACATGCCAAGATTGGGCCGTATATCTGGATGGCTGTAGAACTTGATGCTTCACTTTCGTTTAGATGGTGTGTTGGCATAAAATGCTAAAATGTCTGTTTGATGTGGTTGTAAATAACTTAAGAAGGCAGTTTGAAATGTTAGAATATGCATTTATTGACTACAAAAACAGTAATGAAATTAAGATGCGAACTTGTTAAATATACGCAGAAATTATTTTTGAAGAATCTTATTTACCCATCAACATGGAGAAAAAAAATCTTTGGAGGAAGTTATTTAGATCAGTTTTAATGACTTGTCAAGTGTCGTATTTAAAAGGTATATTCAAGAAAAAGCTCAGTTCTGAAGTACAAATTTTAAATACTTGTAAATTATCAAAATCTTTTATCAGTTGTTACAATTCAGAAACACAAAAAAGTCTTAAGACTTATGGTAAGTTGCATGGCTAGTTGTTTAATGAATTGTTTCAAAACAGTAAAACACCCTCATTTTTATAGAAATAGAGATTTTTCTAGAAATGATATCAAATACTCAAAGCAAGTCAATAAGTTTGAGAAATCTATATTACTAATTTTAATAACATTTTTGTGTGATGTATGTGTGTAAAATGCATTGTGGAATTTCAAAGATGGATGGGACATGTAAGAGCTAACAGATTTTATTGGATACGTACCAATATAGTCTTCACAGAAATATACAATCTGGTTATTTCATACTACTTGCTGATTTCCTTATAGCTTCAACTTTAAGTTACAAAATGTGGTCAAATTGAAAACTGTAATCCTGAAATTCTTACCATTTCAAGTGTGCCTTAGTATTTTGAAAAGCTTATAATTATGACTTTAAGAATGTTTTTAGAAAGTTTTAACTAATTGAATGAATACGTTACAAGCACTTAAGCGTGTAAGAATAAATATTCTAAACTCTGTGATTTTTAATTCTTATGAGTCAAGAAAATATGTAAATAAAGTGGGTTGTGAAGAAAAGACAATATAGGGCCTGCTACAAGGCAGTCTGGCAACCTGTCTGAGATATTTCTGGATGTGGAGTCGTATAATATCATTTAGATGTGTTGTAGTTTTACTAATAATGATTTTGGCGTCAAATTCACATTAAAGTGCAATTAATAAAATTAGGTAGTTGAAAAGGCTAACTATTTTACTACGATATTTAAAACTAGTCCTATAACTATTGAAAAAATTGGGATTTTATCATTTCTTCTCTACAGAATTCCCAGTTGGTAAAGGTTGAAGGAGTTTTTTTTAAATTTATATTTGAATTTTATTGATATTATTTTAACAAGGAGTACCATTTGAGATTTCATCAACTCGTATTTAAAAGTAAGGTAAAATTTCATTGAACATTTTATAATTTATTTCAGGCTATTTATAGATATCCGTAAGATGGATACCCAAGAGATAATATCAAATTAGATGAGCTAAAAGTTTGTCAAATACGGAATACAAACAAAGTTTCGATACGGTTTTTTAAATTACGTTAGAAGTAATCGTTTATGGAGTCGGAAGAGTGGAAACCTTAAACAAGATTACCCTTCATGAATTGTATACAAACTTTTTTTTCCTTTTCTCTCAAAAACCATTTCAGATAATGCGAAATTTCCGCTCGCAAACCTTTGACGAAAAAAAAATAATAAAATAAAAGAAACTGAAATTTCTGGTTGACGTAAACATCACCATGAATTATTTATAGTCTTAGAGCCATACCGAATGTTTATTCAAGCAAGATTCCAATTTTCTGGATTTTTTTTTTCTTTTCACCAAACCCCCCCCCCCACCCTTTATTTTTTTCCTCAAAAAGAAAAAGTTCCATTATTATGAAAGGCCAACAAATGGAACCTTTTTCTCATCAGTTTCGTAGAAAATGAAGATTCGGTCGACAACAGGGAAGAGGCGTTACTTCAAACGGCGCCACTTCGGAACATTGGAATGAAAATAATAATGAAAAGTAAGAACAACAAGAAATGGAAAGAAATTTTCCACCAGTCAAATTGCAAATTCCAAGTGAACGATATATTTTTTGAGGAGTTTGTATGTGCTCGAAGATACATTTCCGTATAAACTGTACGATGTGATGAACGACGGCAAATTTCGTTTCATTCTCAACGTTTTTTATCCAGCCGTTGTTTTTTCCTTCCCCATGCATTATGTGTATTTTTGAAAACTTTAATAGATCTCACCCTTCCGTTTTGATAGGATGTCATTAAGCATGCGTTGTATAAGCTTTTCTTAGGATCTGTTCACTTCCTGTTTTGTTATAAAACGCTTTTTCCAGAGTAATTTGGGTACAAAAAAATCATTTATGGATAATATGTATAATTTTTCATATTTCACATTAAATTTAAGGGCATAAGATACTTAGCTTGTTTGCTTTTATGATTTTTTCACATAGAGGTTTCTATAATTTTCATTGTTATAAAACTCAAATTAGTAAGGTTAGAATAGAAAATTTCTTGTGTATAACAATAATAAATATGAGAGTTTATCTCGCATATTTATAATATATGGCAAGTTAAAGTATAAAAATTGGGAGATATTTTAATTTATTTAAGTACGCTATGGTAATTTATAAATCATTTATGTAAAAAATACACAAAAAAGTGCTATATTTGTTTTATATATTGAAATTACTTACAGGATATTTTGAATACCATAAAATTTTATCTATTGATTTTGGGATGAAAGTTATAGGGAGAAAATTCATCTGTTTGGTATGCTTTATTTCTTATTGATGAAAATAAAATTGTTTGAATTTGTGTTTGAATGTATTTCAGTTTTAAAACACAAGTAAGTTATGTTGTCCCACATCCCACAAGTCATTGGAGTGTAATTTTAAATTAATTACAAAAGCTTCAAAATAAAATGGAATTTATTGGAAATGTACATTAACATTTTCTTTAACTATTTTAGAAGGTTTTTTTATGACAATCCGTTAAAAAAATAAACTTTTTTCGTTCCATTGTAAACTTCATTTTTTTCAAGAAAATCTAGCTATTATTTTACTACGAATTAACATTATTAAAGTATTTTTTTTTTTTTTTTTTTTTTTTAAACTGCCACACTTTAAATTTGATTTTGTATGCTTTATATGAAGTTTTCTCTACAATAGGCAAACATTTCTATACAATATTTTACTCGATGTCTCCTAGTAACAATTAATTAAAACTAAAACCAATATTTACTTTTAACATTACCCTCATCTAATAAAACGAATAATAATACCTCCATACTTACCCTCCTACGTTGCTCCAACTTTAAAAAAAAGCCTAACGATTCAATCCATCCTCCCGACTACACCTCCCAAACCCTTATGAGCATTAAATTTCAACTTTTAAGAGCCTGTTGAACCCAAGCCATTGAGGACTACAAGGCAAGTCAATGGAAAAAAGATTTCACTTGAAGAATGCCTGACAAACTTTCAAAACCCGAACCATATTATTTTACGTGCCTGCACTCCATAAAATAGCCTGGTCCTTTCCACACTTTAACGGTTGCCCCACATTTTACAAACACAAAAAAAATGCGAACCCGTGGGGGTAAACGAACCAAAGGTAAGAGGAGGAGGAGATGAAAAAAGTTTGCCCCCTTACCCTGACGGTTGGGTGCTTTATGTCTTTGAACCCACCTAATTTCGGTACCAATTTTTTATATTAATTTTTTTATTCTAAGTTCAAGAACCCTTAGCACGCTTTCTGCCACGCGACCAAGATTGGGTGATTCTATAGATTTCGTGTATAAAAGACATTCTGTACTTCACCTGTCCCAGGTAGGGGACCCCTTTGAAGGGCCCCCTTTTACCTCTAGTTGCGATGCCCCTTTTGTTGAATTTTGATTTTAGATTTTTTGAGGGGTAGCGCGTGCTATTCGTGTGACTTGGGTTCGAAAAAGTAGTTTTTTGGAGTACCTTACTGTTTTTTATGTTGAAAAATTGTGATAAAAAAAAAAGTCAGTGTAGTTCGTGATTTTTACTGTTATTATTACTTCAAAACGTAACAAACTCATTGTTAAGAAAATTTCTAAAATCCATGTTGTTAATTTTATGAATGGTGTTTTAATAGTTACTGTAGTTAAGTGTGATTTAAATTTTCGTATTAAACATTTTAAAAGCTAAAGCTCACTAATTTTTTTTTTTTTTTTTCTAAATTTCATTTAATTTTATTTCCCTGCATTTCGTTTATTATTTTTTATAGAGCATTTATGTATTTTATTATATTTTATGCATTTAATGTATTTTATATTATTTTTATTTCTATATTAGATAATATCGGATAAAAACGGTTAAAGTGTCCAAGGTGAGCAAAGTGGTAGGAGTTTTTACGGGGTCTTCGTTATGCTTCTAATAGGCGGAAAACGTCTTAATATGTTCTCATGAATTCTCTTGATTACCTTGAGAAGCTTAAATATTCTATGATCTCTCAAAGTTAGAAGAATTTTTGCATTTTTTTATCATTTTGATGACAACTGCTCTGAAGTTTATTTTTACTATAGATTTTTTTTATTTTTATTTTATGTTATGTTTTATATTTTACATTTTATAATATTTTTATATATTTTATATTTTGCAATTTATGTTTTATAAAGTCTGATATATTTTGTATTGTTTTTATGACAAAATTAGAAAATGTAGGGGAGGATCGGGCAAAGTAGCTATGGAGACCTGTGTAGCTAAAGGTTACATGATGTGTTGTTAACATGCGGAAAACGCCTTAATATAGGCTCATCAATTCTATATTACTTTGAGAAGCCCAAACCTTTTTAGGTGTAGTCTCTCAAAGCTATAAGAATTTTTGAGTTTTTGTTTTCGTTCTGATGATAAAGTATTCTGAATATATGTGTTAGTTTGTGTACTTATTACTAGGAAACCAAGGAACACTTTTCTGAAAAAAATTGTTTTGTTCAAAATTGTTTCGGGCTTGTTTATAAGGAAGACCGACTTTTGTATAATCGCGGTCAATTTGGGTTAATTGTCGAGTCGGGTGATATCGTTTTTGAGTATCAAATCTTTTCTTTTGGCTTACTACCATGTCCGATATAAAAACTTTAAATAAATTATTTTTTATCACTACACGATTAAGTGATATAAAAAATGTTTAAAAAGCAGGTGTCTTGTTATAAAATAATAGGTAACCTAGAAAACCGTTTTTTAAAACTAATTTTCTCCTGAAATAGCAGTAGCTCAAGTCAGAACTATATCTTAAAAGAAGTAGAATAGTTTGAAATTAAAAGACATGAAAAATCCTGAAATCGGTAATTTTGAAATTTCCTTAATTCGTATAAAAGCATATTGGTCCTTGATGACTACAGCCTGGCAGTTAAATTACGCAGTTGACCTTTTTGTTCGTAGCTATTAATGATTTTTTACGTTATTAACACATTTAAATTTATTTAATTAAAAATAAGATATTTTTATAAACAAAGCTAGTTTCTTATAAATTGTTCAAAGAGGTTTTTACACTCAAAATTATTACTTTTTTTCCCAAAAATTTCTATTTGTTAATTTTTAATTAAGAGGAAAAGGGAGAAGGCATTTTATAACAGTTTAATATTTTATTTATAAAAGTTAAAATTATCAATAATTCTGTCATTTTGAAGCCTCCCATAAGTAGCTAGTTTTTTGTGCCAAACACAATTTAAAAAATTAAAAAAAAAATCTTCTCAAACTTGAAAAAGCTTTTATTCGAAAATTTAAATCATTATTTTTGTTCATATTAAGGTATATTTTGATTTACTTTAGAACAGACTTTCTTTAAATCGTCCAGAAAGATTCCGAGTTCTCCAATTTAATATTTTTGACAGAAACACATCTATCTAAAAGTCATTCTATATTTATTTATATATATATATATATATTTTGATTGGAAATTCAAAGTAGCTTTTAATTTGAAGGAGTCCTCTTAATACAAAGATACGAATTACAGTAATTAATATTCAAACCTTTGTAAATTGGCAAAAAGCCTGGAAATACTGCTTAAAGATAAGCTTGTTTGATTAGCATCTTTACTTTTTGAGTAAGTACACATTTCAAGCTGACAGAAATTAAATAAATAGCTGAGTTTTTCTCTTATTTTACTTCCTCTTGGTTTTTTCATACTTATTATGGAACATCCGTAGAGTAGTAACGATATATTTTGTGAATTTTTTTTACTAGTTAAAAATAACGCTAATCTCATTCTTATTCAATGGTATCGGCCACCAAGGGTCATTTATATCATCCTTACCCTCACTTCCACATACCTTAAGGGACCCATGAGACAAAGCACTGTACGATAAAAATGGTAACATCTCTTTCATTTATAATCGTTTTCTCCGGCCTTTTTACGGTCTCCCGAGTAAAGAGGACAGCACTTTGAAGAGTTCGCTTTCGAAAATATCTTTTTGTATATGTATTATATACTCTTTTTCACCGTGTTTGTTCCTTTCTTTTGTTTGCCCTGTGCTTTGTGATTGAAAGTGTTTCCGATCTGCAGGTCTGGGAATTTGTCAGGGGTATGGGGGCGTATTAAGTTGGGAGGGGAAGAGTTTGCCCTCCCTTAGGTAAGTTTTTAAAAGTAAATTGTAAAGTTTTTTTTTTTTTTTGAATCTATAAAAAGTAAAGAGATTGGAGCTTTCAGTAAAATATTTTTTAATCACTTAATTTTAACTTCATATGTAAATTTTGTATTGGTTTTAGTTTAATATTTGTGATGTTTTCTGACAAGCATAAGGCACAATTGAAAGATTAGAAAAAAACCCAAAAAAAACAAGATTATTCAATTTCTGTCGAGGAGAATATTAAAGTTTACAAATTGAAAAGACACTGACGTTTGGAAGTATAGCACCGAAGAAAGAAGATGCTACTCATGGATTTAGTAAGCTTTGACTTCCAGAAAGAGAACCAAGTTAACGATGGTTAAAAAAGGGTTTTTCACAATTATGAAATATTGACCTACTTTATCCTTTAACTGTACTTTCAATTGCAATTTAACAATGTACCAGGTTTTCTTAAGGTCAAAAGTCGAAATGTACTTTACAAAGTGAGTGAACTTAAAAATGTCTATTTGAATCATTTCCTTTTTGTTGTACCTTGTTAAATAACCATAAGTTATCTTTCAAATCTAAACAATGTATAGCTTTTTAGTGTTTTGGTTTTTATTCTTAGGGTTTATAATCTTTGAAGTATTACTTCCTCTTGTGAAGAAAATTTATAAAATATGTTACTATGTTATTAACATAAAACAATGAATAATATAATTTAGTAATACGTATTCTTTCTATTTGTAACTATTTTAGTTTGGATATTAAGGATAGACTGCCTTTTTTAAATGAAATTTTCAAACCAATTTTTAGACTTTTTCAGCTTCCACTCCAAATCTCTTCGTTAGTCACATTCACACAAATCGGAATTTTATTCTATAAGAAACATTAAAAAATGCATTTTGGGAGGTTATGAGTGGTAAAAAAATTTAAGGTAATGTAATGGTATGGTAAAGAATTTTTTTGCGTTTTACTTACAAAAATTCAAAGTGGAATTGAGTGATTTTGCATGGAAGCTAGTCTTTCAAGCATACATATATAAGCATAGAATACATAAGTATTCTTACATGTATTACATATAAGATATCATCAATCAAGATATAGAATAAACCTCTTTAACCTTAAAGGCTGCTCTAAATTATATATATATATATATATATATATATATATATATATATATATATATATATATATATATATATATATATATATATATATATATATATATATATATATATATATATATATATATATATATATATATATATATATATATATATATATATATATATATATATATATATATATATATATATATATATATATATATATATATATATATATATATTATAGTTGAACACTTTCGACACCTTAACATTTACTTTTTTCTCAATATTGATTAAAAGCATATTGGTTTACTAAAATTTAGATAGAATAAATTACTATATATATATGGAGATTCGATTATGATATTTGTCAGCATTTGCCTAGTCGTAAAAAATCCTTTTATTCCAAAATATCCTTATTAAATAATCATTTTTAAGGTAATTAGGTAATTTATAAGGATAACTCTTTAATTCTAATCTATGCAATATCATTTGATCTTTATAACAAACCCTGAGGTGATATTAAAGACTCGGCAAATGGTTATTCTAAAAATTTGGTAAATCAGAAATGGTCCCTGCCAAATTACTTCTGATTCATATTTCACCTTATGTCATTTTGCATCCTATTTTCTAATGGTGTACTATTTAATATATTTAAAGAGTACATTTGGTAATTTACTGCTTTCTACTCTCCAAACTAGTAGTATGCACATCAGTTTTATTTTAGGAGCTTTATCTATTCAGCAAAATGTTAAAGAAATGAACGAAAAACTTTTCGAGGAAACGTAACACTTAAAATAGCACGCCACCACATAGAAAAAATAGGAAGCAAAAACGCATAGTGATTATGAGTCAAAAACCAAGTCCATCTCTGATAAAGCTATTTTTTTCGGTGGGGGGGGGGGGTGCTGTTAAATGAAAAAAATAAAGTAACTGAAGGGCAATTTTAATTGTTTTTATAAATAGTTTAATTATGTAACAGATTAAACTTTTATTTACTTCATTAGAGTAATTAATTAACTTGAGAGCAGTTATAAGCATTATATTTATATTTTAAAGCAAGGTCTTATTAGCGTTATCTTAGTCGGTATTTTGATTCATCACATCGTGGCGCAAATTTCAAATAATCCAGTTTTATACATTTTATTTCATTCATGTCCCAATCCAAGCAAACGGTTTTTATATAGCTTCCATCTTTTTCTCTTTTTCAACGACAACATTTGATAAAACAAATTATATTTTATTCATTATAAGTATTACAAGAGCTTACTTTAAGCATTATAAGTATCATCAAGATATAGAATAAACCTCTTAAACCTTAAAGGCTGCTCTAAATTATATATATATATATATATATATATATATATATATATATATATATATATATATATATATATATATATATATATATATATATATATATATATATATATATATATATATATATATATATATATATATATACTTTTTTCTCAATATGATTAAAAGCATATTAGTTTACTAAAATTTAGATAGAATAATTTACTATATATATATGGAGATTCGATTATGCTATTTGGCAGCATTTGCCTAGTCGTAAAAAATCCTTTTATTCCAAAATATCCTTATTAAATAATCATTTTTAAGGTAATTAGGTAATTTATAAGGATAACACTTTAAATCTAATCTATGCAATATCATTTGATCTTTATAAAAAACCCTGAGGTGATATTAAAGACAGGCTTGAAATAATCAAATTTCAGACAAAGGTAACACGATACATTTATGGTGAAGCCAATAGCAACCAAAATACTGTAACATTTCAAGTTCAAAGGTCGAAGAACCTATAACGAAATACCGGAAACCAAGACATAAGGTTTTTACACTAGTAAACCTTCAAAGATCACTTTTTTCCTCTCACCGCCCCATAAAAAAAGTTCTTTTCTTCTGTGCACTTTTATAGGGAAGAAAAGAAAACCTTGAAAAGCAACGCACCTAGTTTCGAGCTTCCCCTCCCCAACACTTCAAGGTCAGTTTCAGTGGCAGCTCCTCAAAGATTTCGTTCTTCCCAATACACGCAAAAAAAATCTTTCCTATTTGTGGTAGATATATAAGATTTGGTAGTTTTTCCGGGTACGCAGTTTTATTTCCGGGTTTCTGGGAAAATATCAATTTGTTTGGATAACTTATTTAACTGATATTTCAGAATGTCTTAAGATTGGGAATGTGTCGTAAGAAATAATGGAATTTTCGAAACATAGAATTGGTGTATTATTTTATAAATTTTCTTTTCTCGTTTACCTTTAAAAATTCTCATTCTAAGATAAATATTTTAACAAAACAGCTAAAAATGCCCCCTTTGGAAGACATAAAGAGCCAATAGTTATTTCTGCTATGTATATCGATTTCATTGTTTATGTTAATATGAACAAATTTGTTTGGGAGAGTTGTTGAACACCCAAGAATATCTTATGACTGACTCAGTGAGGTGTAGGAAAACGTATTGATTGAATTATAGATTTTTTTTATATTTATTTTAATGGCAAAAGTTTATTCGTCTATTTTAAAACTTCATGAAGATTAAACACGTATTAACATATAATAATCACCTCAATAAGTATTAAAGACTCTTTTTTTTCCTGCTAAGCAAGAAGTAAGTTTTTTCCATGTGTGACGGTTTTTGTGTATAGCGGTAATGTTAAAAGCATTTTTCCACAACTTCTTAAAAACATATAATTTTAAACAATTTATTAATCTTATTAATTGAATGTCTTTGTATTAAAGATGGAATGTGATAAAACTAATAAAGTAGCACACAAATATTTGGGAAAATCATAAAAAACATAGTACAATTTGAAATCTATCAAAAATATTTCAAAGTAAAAATCACCCAAACTAGCCAACTAATGTGTGCACAAGTATACATTAGAATGTTGTAAAGGGACTTTGATTTTCCATAAGTAAAATAAATGCTTTCATACGATTTCTTTTTTTTTTTTCCAACATTCCTTTCAATTCTTTTCTGTTTCTTTTTTTTTTCTGAAGTTCTAAAAAAGGCGTAATTATTCGATAAAAGTTAAGTTATATATATATATATATTTGTTAAATGCCTCTTAATACATACTGAAATGTTATTATAAATAACGACGAGGAATTTTAAAAGATTTTTCTACTATTAAGGTACAAATATACATAAAAAATCGGGAAATTTAATAAAAATGAGCATTTTTTGAGCTCTAAAATATTTTTAATAGCTTTAAAAGAGTGTCATGTTATTTATGATTTTAAAAATATTTTTGAAACTACACTAATTTTTATGAAGGTGAAAAGTTTTTACCAACACAAACTTTAAAAATTTGATTTGTTAGGGAATAGTGTTTGCTAGTGTGAGAACTTTTCCTTCCAAATATTATTTCATTACTTTAATTCTACCAATTAAAAAAATTAATGTAATTGAAAGTGTAAAATGTTGGGAGGAAATCTACTAGGATCTAATCATTTATACATGAAATAAATGATTATTAACTTAATTTTGAATCTTGATGTTCTTATAAAAAGTTAATAATTATTAAATATTTTCAAAACTAAATTCTATGAAAAAAAAAAAAAAAACTTTATAATTTATATTTATATTTCTAATGATTGCCTTGCAGCATATCTTTTTTAGTCATTTGCAATTCAAATTAAAATTGAAAATAAGTAACAAGTTGAGATAATTGGAATAATTAAACCCTAATTAGATAATTACGATTTAAGTAATATATTAACTATCATGAAATGAGAGAAAAACAATTATGCAAATGTGTTAGTTTTCTAATAATTGCTAAGTGTAAAAAATTAATGTGTCTAATTCAAAAATATTAAGTTTGTCAAAGAAACCTCAAGTTTATCTAAGATTGTTTAACCTTTCTTCCACACACAAAACTGACTTATTAATTTATCGTGTTAAGTATTTGTTTTTAACCAAAACACCTTATATGAAGCGATAAAAAAAATTCTCTGATATATATTCGGGGACAATTGGTTGTGTTTGGTCTAAAGTGTTTTGATAATCTAAATTTTTTGATAATTAATTTTGATAATTAAATTTGATAATCTATTTACTTTTAATACTCCCCTTGTATTTGAAAATATAAAACATGAACAGTCGGAAAATACAACTAAGGGAAATTGAAATGGTAAAGGAATTAAATTATTATTTTAATAATTTGAAAATATGTAAAGCATACTTGTAACATTGAAATTTCTTAATTTTTATGATTATTTTAAGAACAAAAAGCTTTTACTGTAAAATTGAGCGATTTAAAATAAATGTTACTGTCATTTATTAAAAAAAATATTTCTGCTAAATAGTTGCTAAATTAATATTACCATTTTCATTCTAAAGTCGATCTACAATCGTAAATGTATTAAAAAATTCAAGGAACATTTTCTAAATAAATGTGAACAAATAATATTTAAATAATAATGATATCGAATTTTAATAGATATTTTTAATAAGAATGATTATACTTTTATATAGTATTATAATTCTAATCATAATATATTTATAGTAAAAAAATATTAAACCAAATTGAGAAATTTTTACTGATAGATTTTGACAGTTTTTTTCTTGTGATCATATAATTTTTTTTTTTTTTTTAAATTTATGTAAATATTTTTTTTTTAGCGATACCCAACGTATGCAGTCATTTTCATATAAATTGCATAATTCCGCAATGCTTTCAATATCTGAAAATTAAATAAAAATCACATGTAGTTACATGAACGACAAACGTAAAAATATTCATACATTTCAAAAAGAACTAGTTATTTTCAGTTAAATTATATGAATATACTCTCATAATAAACTCGAATCGAGTTTTTCCGCAATTCATTTAAGTTCCCACATTTGTCAAAAGAGGGCGCTAGCTCTAGTCTATGGGAAAAGTAGATTATTTAGAGCATGCCCTTTCAGATGATGGGGCATATTTCATAAATAGATAAAAAATATTCTGTTTATATTATATAGTGTTATAGATATTAAATTTGTCGATTTACATACATTCCAAAGGTAGGATATAGCACCGATATGAGAGCCAATTTAAAATTCAGTGAAATTAGAGGTATGTATGTAATAACACTTCTGGGTCTCTGACTCTATAATTATTGTTAATTTTTTCTACTCATTTGCATAATATTAACATATGAGTTGCTGTTTTTATTTTAAAGAGATACAAATTTGACTTAAAAAGCACGACTATTTCCTTAAAATTATTTTAGTTTAGTGGAAAGAATAGCTTTGTTTTGATTATATCTGTTCAACTTTAATTCGATTACTTTAGGTATTACACTTTAGTACTTTCCCAATTTATATCTTATGATAACCTTTTAAAACATTAAATAATGAGTTATTTTAATTTAATATCAAAGTTACATTTTCAATTTTTACATTTTTATTTTTTATATTTTTAATCTTTACATTATATTTGTTGGTTATTCGATAACCTTTAATTCGATAAAAATAACCTTTTTAAGTAATGAATAGGTACACTATTTTACATAATAAATAACTTATATATATATTTGGTTAATTTTATGTATAACGATGTTATTATCTTGCACCTAACATAACAATTTTCAATCTCCAATTTATTAAATACGGTTTTTAAAATATATTAAGCATTTAGAAAATTGTGATTTACTGATTTTTGCAAGTATACTCCTAATAAATATTCAATCTGTAAGAGAAAGAAAGCTTGAAAAATTATTTGACAGAAGGTATAAAAAATGCAAAATATTCGTGAAAATATTTTACAATGAACTACTAAATAATTTAAATGTGCAAAAAAATATGCAAACTTAATCTTAAATATAGTATACACGTGAAATTTGAGTAGTTTTAAAAGCTAGTTTTATAAAGTTAATACATTTTTAAAGTTATCATAAACTTTATTTTTGTTAAAAATATATATTGCAAATGTTGAGTTTTAAGCATGTAAAATTTACAAATGTATTAAATTCAATAAATTTAAGGAAACTCGTTGACTCATTCTTATTGCAAATGAAAAGAGTTCAAGAATAGAAAACATTTAAGGATTATTAATGCGTTTAAGATTTTTAATGCAAACAAGATTCAGTTTGCATATTTTTTGCACATTTAAATTACTTAGTAGATCATTGTAAAAAATTTTTACGAATATTCTGACTTCTTAATACTTTTTGTCAAATAATTTTTCAAACTTTCTTTTTTTTACAGATTGAATATTTATTAGCAGTATACTTGCAAAAGTCAGCAAATCATAATTTTCTAAATGTTTAATATATTTAAAAAACCATATTTAGTAAATTGAAGTTTGAAAATTGTTATGTTAGGTGCAAGATAATAACATCATTATGCATAAAATTAATCAAATATATATATTTAAGTTATTTATTATATAAAATAGCATACCTATTCATTACTAAGAAAGGTTATTTTTGGGAATTAACTTAACTGAAAATAAATTAAAGGGTAGTGACTGTAGAGCCTCTAGTGGCACTTTACGTAAGTTATCTACTTGACATTACAAAGTGTATGTCAGGGAAAAAAACCATTAAATTCGATAGTGTGAAATCTCTCCAGTTTAGTATAAAATGATGTTAGAGATGGAATAAATAAATTAGAAGCTCTAAAAGGTTTATGTGTATTTATGATATACCCATTTTGATAGTAAAACTCCTAACAAAAGGTTGCAGTTCAAATGCCGATATTCGAACACATCAAATATTCTTAATTTTTCGTTGTATGATCATTTGTATAGAACTTTACTGTCATATGATAGATTGTTAATAATAATAATAATAATAATAATAATAATAATAATAATAATAATAATAATAATAATAATAATAATAATAATAATAATAATAATAATAATAATAATAATAATAATAATAATAATAATAATAATAATAATAATAATAATAATAATGATAATAATGATAATGATAATGATGATAATTATAATAATAATCGATTTATCAATTTATATTTCCACACTTCTGCCATCCGATTAGTAATATAAAAAGTAGTAGTAGATCTGATCCGATTAGTAGTAAAGGAAGATTAAAATGTTTTAGAGCCCTGGTCTTGTCATTTGACAATTATTTGAGAGTTTCCAGAATTTAGTTTCTGCCCTGTATGTATTCGCATGTATTTTTAATGAAGTAAAACAATTTCTTTGACTAACATGAACTCTTTTACGTTTACACTTCATCATCATGCAGAAAGATGATAAACGTATTTAGTTTTCACTATTAAAGAAAAAAAAATTCAGACTGTTTGAATAAACATTTTAACTGCGGTAAAACTGATAATTAATTTATCGGACGCATTTAAATTAAGCAATAATTTAAATGCCGTTTTCATATTTAATTTGATAATCTGTTGAATTGTTAAAATATTTGTAATATTTTTTGTGCTAAATATTTTTTTTTTTACCTTTCTAAGCAAACATATATTATTAAAATTATTTAAATTTGTGTTTATTTCAATATAGCTAGTAAATTGTATTAATAATGTGTAATTGAATGACATTTTAACCCTTTAAGGTAAATAATGCATTCGACTTAGATAATCTAAAATAAAGTAATTAAGTTGATACTTCTTTCTTGAGACCAACCAAAAAGTATTTTTGATATGTTTCTAAAATTTAACAACCTTAATCCTATGAACTCATATTTTTTGAAATTTAATTTTTTGTTGTATTGAAATTCCATTTTTTTATTTGTTTTCATTTTTTCAAACATAGTAAAAACTTAGATGAAATTGATCAGTTTTGTACTGAAAAAAAAAATCGATTAATTCCATTCATTAATATGAAATAGGTTCTGTAATTTGAAACAAATACAAAGCGAGCAAAAAGACTGTGTATCACTTCATATTTTAGGCAGTTGATCAGTTTTGTACTGAAAAAAAAAATTCCATTCATTAACAGGAAATAGGTTCTGTAATTTGAAACAAATACAAAACGAGCAAAAAGACTGTGTATTACTTCATATTTTAGTTTTAATATGTCATAGCTACTTTTTTGGGGGGGGGGGGGAAATAAGTTATTCGCTTCCATTCGCAAAATACATCCAACGTTATACTTCATATAAATTACGAATATTTTTATTCTTAAACTAATAATTTATTTTGTTAATTAGATTCACAGTGTTTTGCAATATGGTATTATCATTAAAAAAAATTACCAACTTAGTTTTAACTTCTAATTAAATATCACAGTTTTAAGTAAATAAATAGTTTTTTGACCAAAAAATGTCGTGTGGCACACAGCATATGATCTACGAAGTTTTTTTTTTTTTTATGGGGAGGGGGTCATCGACCATAAAGAAGGGTGCAGCTAAGGGGAAGTTCTGTATCACCGCACTTATAAATATCGCCAAAAAAGTCCTCGTGTTGAGTTTTTTTTATTCTGTCACCTATTTTTTACCAACACTTTTTCTACTCCCCTCTTTGACGTACACAAGCGAATCTTTCCCTAACCCATATGGTATGCCTGAACAGGAGGTGATACATGCACACAAAAAAAAGGGTCGTAAAAAAGTAACAACTTTTTTAAAGAAAAGACTGCGTGCGCGTGGACGAACTTAAAAGGTGAGGGAACCTTCTAGTGAAAAGGGAAGTTCGAACAGGAAAGACGGGAGGTATGGCAAAACCATCATAGTTTTGGAATGAAATTCGCTGAAGTGCGGGACGAAAATGTTTAGTTTTAGAGTGACTTAGCTTGTGGCTCTATTCTCGTGCTTACTTGAAAATAACCATTGTAATTTATTGATAGTGTACACAGAACTTAATTTAATTTATCCATATTGCGTCGTCCTCTCAATGGTATTATCGTACTATGTTTATTCATTTTGTGTTGAAGAAAATTAACTCAATATATATAGCAAGTAATAGCAATTAAAAAAAACACAATTTTTTTTAAATTAATTTTTAAATAAATTGTCAGATAAATCAAAGAAATTAATTTTTTCAACCTTTGATAATTTGTACATTCAAGTTTGTATAAATCTTACTTGAACAACTAGTTCCTACTAGTACTAATGTAAAAAAATAGGTGTTGTACGATTTAATTTATGCATTATTATTTCTCAAAGTTGTCTCGAATTATTTCAACCATCATATAAAAACTAAGATATACAAGAATACGGACTCAGAGTTGAATTACATAAATTAAGGTACGTAAAAATTAAGGCTTGTAAACTCCAAAATAATTTTGAAATTAAAAAAAAAAAAAAAAAAAAAAAAAAGAAGAAAAAAAAGGAAAATATGCATGTTCAGTATATTATTTTAATTATATACTAGTGGATATTTGTGCAGTCTGCGAATTTTTAAGATTTATTAGAGGGAATAGTTTTTTGGACATTTATTAGAATTAGATATTTTATTCTATTGCTGAGAAGTATAATTCAACAGTATTTGGAAAGCAGAACTTGGTATGGCTCGTGTAGCTATTCAGTCTGGTTAATAAATCGTATCCCATACATACATCAGAGAGTATCTAATGTAATTTTTTTTTAAATTTAAGTAATTTTATTTACCTTTATAACATACAAATAATGAAGAGAATTGTTTAAAGCGGAGAACTATTCATTCTAAACAGTAATGCTTTTATTTATTTTAGTTGAAAGTGCAATGGGAGAAGAAAGGGTAATTTCTGCGTCAAATTGATGCATCTTCTTCATAGAGTACTCTCTATATAGTGTCCTTTCCCATAGGGAGCCAAAATAAAGTCTAAATATAGTCCTCTCTTTTGAATTTTAAATTAAAATAAAAACAAATTTAGTTTCAATTTTTATACAAATAACACATTATTAGATGCAAATAAACTATTCTTTAGAAGAGCAAGTCTAGCCTTTAAATTAGTATATGATTTATCACTTTCGATTTTGTATTAAAACAGATAACGAAATCATTAAAAAAAAAGACCATTTAGAAATAATATACAAGATTTAATTATACAGGATGAGGCAAAATAAACTTAAATCACAAAGTCCGTTATAGTAAAATCCGACAATATTGTACTATAATTTAAATTAAATATCCAAATTAAATAAAGAAAATATTTCATCTCAAAACAAATTTAACTAGCAAAATTCTCCTTTTACTTAATACCAACAAAGAGAAACACTAAAATATATTCACCTTACTTGAAAAATCCACTACTCTTATGTAACCTCGTTATTTTCTGCTGAATCTGGCCCGAATAACTCAAATAAATTTAAGAACGTGTCAGCTTAAAACAAGTAAAAAAAAAAATTGTAAAAAAAACTAACTTTCGCACTATTTACCTACCCGAAGCTTTTGAATTATTCAACAAATTCAGGCTCCAGTATGGAAAGACACTTCATTATAAGATCCAACTTCTCAAACATCTATAAATTTAATTTAAGACTTTCCATCAAGTGAACGGGCTAAGAAAAAAATAAGTTTCAACCTTAAGCTTGCAAACCATTGAAGCATTTTGTAGGGCAAAACATTCATTAGTTTTGATATTCTTCCATAGCACTTAGGGTTATTGCTATAAACCGGTAAATATATATTTCCCAAACAAAGCAAGCGCAACCCCAGTAATAGAAGCCATATTTTGTGGACCTATTTTTGCATTAAAGTGACCGGAGTGTCTTATATTTATTTATCCCCACTTAGGATAAGGCTATGAGAAAGGCGGTAGAAGTGGAGTTTAGAACCATAAATTTTTCATAAAGTAATGCGTTTATCTGGGCAGTTAGGATTGGCTCTGGCTAATGTAAAGTACGTGCGAAGATGTGAGGGACCCATATTAAGATGGAGGATTTGAAATGTCTTTATTTTGAAGTTTGAATATATTTGGTCAGTCTCTAAATTTCATTTCACGTTGGCTTATAATGTTTAGAATTTAGATACCATAATTTATTAAACGAAAGTATGTATTGTTATGAAAATAACTTTTTTTTCATAAAGATAATTTTTATAATATTTTGTATTTAAGAACATACTCACAGGCAGTAACAAATGTGTTAATAAGTTCTAAGTTAGATGGGGAAAAATTCGGCATTGAATGTTAAAAAAATATACCATCTGTGATTTTAATATAAATACATAACATGCATGCTCAATTTCCCGAATGAAATATCATGGTTTTTTTAAATTTATATGACAAATAAGTTTAAAAAGATTTATTGAAAACACAAACTTTATTTAGACATAATTTTGTTATTTTTAGTTATGTGGACATCTTAACTTCTAATTAAAAATTAATAGCATTTTAATGATCATAATTTCCCCTTATAAATAGTTTTTAAATGTATTCTACAAATGTTATTTTATCATTGTTTTTAAAAAAATTCAGCATTGCTTGATTACAAAACTACTTATTGATTTTCATTATAGAATAGGAAGAAAAAGATTTTAAGATGGCAAACTGTGACAAATGTTAACAAAAAAAAAATATATATTTGTAGCATCCGTTAAAATAGGATTAAATTAAAATACATAAGATTCCTATAATTAAAAATTAAACTTTAAAATAATTTAAACCTCACATTAAAACTGTCTCAAAAATTAAAAACTAGTTTTTAATTTCTAACTATCCACTTTCTTTCTTCTAAGTAGATTTTAAATTTCCTCCTTTTTTTTGCATAGGAAAAAAAAAATCTAAAAAATTTAAGATGCCGAGAAAAACGTCCATTCTCGTCCTGATCGAATTTCCTAGCGTAATCCTTTACTAACACCCTCCCCTTTAAACATGCTTCTTACAAATTCTTAAGAGCGACGTAACAGAAAAGGAGAGAGAGAGAGAGAAAAAAAAAAGAGAAAAAAAAAAAAAAACCTCGAAATCCTCTCCAGAAAGCAGTGGTAAAATAAATTTCCTTGTTACGCCAGACTTCCTCATTTCCTATTTCATTTCTTCTTCTTAAAGGATAACAATCTCCATCAAGGGAGTAAGAAGAGGAAGAGAAGATAGAGGAGAGTAGCATCATGCAAAACCGGACTGTGCATGGGGGGGAGGGCTAAGATTGACAGCTTCTTTTCCATTCTATTTACAATCCAGAAAAACGCAATTTTCTCGGTCCAACATGCTTACCGCCTAGTACTCCCAGCGCTTTTCGCTGTTAAAAAGCAACGGTTGGCCTCGGTGATATTTATTCTAACTTTAATCTGTTTCCCTGGAGGTGGAATTTTTTTCATTTACTTTTTCTATCCCCCCTCTCCTCCTCTCACCCCCTCCACCAGTTTCTGACGAGTATTATGAATAAACCAGTTTCGGCAAGAATTACGTCAGGATACTGGATTTAGTTTTTCTGCATCTTTTTTTCATTTTTTTTTTCTTTTTTTCATCTTGGGCCTCTTTTTGCTCTCTCCATCTCTCTCTCACACACTTTTCTCTTCTCTGAACTTGGTTCTTTCCTTTGAATTGGAGATGTTTTACTTTGAGGATTGTTGTGTTGGGATCTCCAATGCGCATGCGTGGTGTGTTCGCGTTGGCGACTAATGGCACGGGAGGTGGGAAAATTATTTTGCATAATTAGGAGTCGGATTCGTTCGGGAACGGAAATGGGAATTTCCGGTCAGGAAAATTGATTGAGATGTAATCGCACTAAATGGGTTAATTTAAATAAAAATCCATTTATTAGCTAATAAGTTTTGTCATTACAGACCAAACTTTTCTATTTTATTTTCTTGGGTAATGATGGTGTAGCGATATCAGTGTGTTTATTGCAAGTGACAAATCGTTTTTATGCTAATTTGGATGTTCGTAATTTCCATTAAGTGATCTTATGGCTTAAAATCCACGAAACTTTACGGCACATGCATTTAAGTAAAGTTGAAAACAGCCCAAACAAGCATGACACATTCTAATTAATGTGGTAAAAATATTTTGAGATAAATTGTAGACAGTATTTTGTTAAACTATTAGCATATTTTTTCCTTTTAAATAACAAAACAAATATATTTAATCATAATTCTTTCTTTATGTGTTCTAATATTTATTTATATTATATGTGTACCTAAAAAATTAAGTGATATTTTCAGTAATTTTAAAAATGTGGAAAAATAACAATTCATTAGAATTATATTTCAATTTAAAAACTTCTTGCTTGCGTTTCTAAAATGTTAGATACCCACAATGTTTTAAATATAAAAAAATTTTAGATTTAATTTGTCATACATCAATAAATCTTCAAATAAACTGATTACTTCTAAGATTTTTCTTACATAAAAACATTGGAACTACCTTAGTACATCTGTAAAAGCTTTTAATTTGCATAGGTTAGCATTTTTACTAAACTAAAAATTCATTTTGTTTAAGATAATAATACTGCACCTAATAAAATGTAATAAAATTAGAAATTTTGTCATTAAATTTTGTATAAGTTTAAAAAAACTTACTTACAAAAATGTTCTGAACAAAGAACCCTGTCAATGATTTTTGTTGTTGTTGTTGTAATGAAATACATTAAAATGCAAATTAATAGAAACCAAGTTAGTCTGTGTAAATATTTCGAATAACAAAGTTCATTCCCTAAACATTTCAGAAACAAATTTAATCATATTAAAAGGATTTATGTTTTTACACTTTATTTATTCCTAAGAATTACACTATTTCAAGAGAGAAATATATTTTATTGATTTTTGTGTCTGACTGTTTATAGTTTTTCTTTTGAAAGGATATTTGCAACTGTTTTGCTTTTTTCCTTATAGTCTGTTTCTTTTTGTGAAATGGATTTGCGCAAGAAATTTACTTAAAATCCTCTTATAAAAGCTTTTACATCAATTTTGAAAAATCGTTAAATAAATATTAATTTAACACATTAATTAAAGTGTTTAAATAGTTTTATATGAAAATACTTTAATTATATTATAGTATTATATTTATAATATGTTATTGCATATAAAACAGTATTTATATACAATTAAAAATGATTGTTATTAAAGATTGTATTTAAAATTAATGTTTTTTTGTTTTTTTTCTATTACTGTGCAATCCGAATATCTTTAAGATAATAATGTGAACAATTAATCACTGCATATGATTAGAAGACAAGAAAAATATGCGTGGAATATTACCCAATAATTGTAATGTAAAAAAAAAAAAAAAACTCAAAACTGGAGATGCATTACTTTGTTAAACGACTTTATATTTTTGGAAAAACAACATGAATCCAGCCGCACTTCAATATGAAGAAAAATTTTCTTTTCTTAATAATAAACATTAATGTTAGGAAACCAACCTATACACAACATCTTTTTCTTTGTACTCAAAGAAGTATATATCACTTTTTATATCTAATTTAAATCCTAGAAAAGTAGTAACAAGTAATTTAAAAGAATCCTTATCGTGCTGTAAGAAATGTGATTAAAAAAATTTATACATCAGTATTTTTTCTAAACTTTTATAAATAAACCATTTAAAAAATACATGTCTCCTGTGCTTCTCAATTTTAAAATTATCCGTTAGGAAGAAAAGTATGTCCTTTCTTAATAAGCAACCATAGGTTGTTGGATACCAATTCCTGCGCAAAACATCGATTTATTTTTACCCGAAGACTCTAAACTCTTTTTAAATCCTTTATATTATCTTCAATAATGTTTGTCAATGGAGGCAAATCTGCGGAGGCCTAATGAACCCTCTTGCCGTCATCCAATCGGTCTGAAACTTGGAAGATAGATTCGATGTCACTGACAATGTATTCTGTCGAAATTTGGAGATGTTACTGTCAATAAAAGGTCGCTTTTACGGAATACTAATGAACCAATTTGCCGTTATCCGATCGCATTAAAATAGCAAGATTAAATCGACCATTGTTGAAACTCTTTCTTGTTGCCAACATTTTTTTTAATAAATAAATAATAAAATTGTTTGATCAGAATAAATTAAAGATATTCGGATGCGGATGTGAGTGTGACGTTCATTTTTAACAAATAAATTTTGAAATGTGGTTTGCCCCTAATTTTGATGATAAAAATGTTCTTGATATTTAAAATTAGATGCAAGTACCAAGCACGCGCTATTTATAAAATAGGATCTGGGTTAATGAATATAAGAATTGGTAATGCATAAAAAAGATTTATATTAAAAAAAATTGTTTTTTATAGGTTACATTATTTCTCCTTAAATTAAATTCCAACTACAGTTTTAAATAAGATTATTTAATTCAATTAGAAATTATATTTAAGTGCATCATTATCGTGCTATAAGTAACATGAACCAGTAGAAAATGTTTACGTAATTTTCTCTGAACTTTGAAAAAAAAAATTCAACTTTTATATTTAACAAAAAAAAAAAAAAAAAAAAAAAAATACAAGTCCCCCAGTGCTTCCCCAATCCTGACATCCTTCGTTATGAAGAAAAGTTTGTCCCCTTTTTAAAATGCAGCCTCGTGATAGTAAGCTACACACAAACATCGATTTTCTTACCCAAAGAGTAGAACTACAATTTTTTCTCCCTCGTTCCCGAAATTCAAACTCGGAACCAGAATGGTAAATAAGGGCCTAAAATGTCAATTCTTAGCTGTTCGGGAGTAAAGCAATGCCTTCGCAATTGTTGGACTTTGCAGCTGCGAGGCTAAAAAATTCCTCTGATGAAGTGGAAGTTGGGGGAGGGGAGAGGGAAAAATTGTGGGGGCCTTGCTGAGAATGGATCAAAAGATGAAGGGGGGGGGGGGGTTGGCATCTTTTGGCAATCTTCGATTTTGAGATTTTCCTTCATTTTTTAACATTTCTATAGTGTGTGATTGCGTGAAAGATGCTAGATGTATGTATGAGTGCTGGGCTTTATCGGATACCTATAGGTTAAGAGGTGTTTCCTTAGTATTTCTGTATTTTGGATGTGGTATATAGGAAGATGTGGAGCTGCACGTAAAGTAGTTGCTAAAGAGAAAGTCTAGAATTTTATTTCGGGGTTACAAAAAACCTGATTAGGGGAAATTAATAACTAGTACATTTTTTTTAAAGTTAATTTTAGTCTGCTGACTTTAAAATACCTAAAATATATTCAAATGAGTAAACACTTATTATTAGATTTTGTTTGATTTATTAAAAGTCAACATTAAAAAAGTCATGCATCGATACATATATGTAAAAAGTTACAAATATAAAATTTAGACCATAAACCATTAAAATGAGTACCTAATTTACTCTTAAATACAGTGCTGTTTACGTTGAAAATTAAATTTTGAAATAAAATTTGCTCTTGTAGAACTGCCTACATCCATATTTGTAAGTCTAAAAAATCCTTACTTAGTTTTTTTTAATAGTTTTGTTTTAATTCAGAAAGTTAATGCGTTGAAGGTTTATATCGTTCACAACACAAACAATTATTTAATGAATTTAAAATAAAATTTCGCAATTTATACTGATCCATTTGTGGACGAAATAATTAAAAAACTCAACTCAACCAACAAATACGCAGCTAAATACTTTATCTCTCATCATTCTGTTTAAGAAGCCCCTTTAAGAGAAAGTTTAATTTAAGAATTAGCTATAACATGTTGATTAGAATGTTTGTTTACGACAGAAAGAACATGTCAACAGTAAAATAAAGTTGACTAATTATTTTCTCGTTTGTATCAATCAATTGCCAAACCACTACTATTTTTCACATATAATTAAGTAATGAATATAAATCTTAATATTTTCTTTGTTGAGAAAGAAAAGCATGAATTTCAGTAAGAAATATGGAGTTGGAATTGAGGGAACTTATTTAACAGTTACAAGTTAGAAAAAATTATTACTAGGTATTTGGGGGGGGGGGGGGGGTTCGTATACGATGAAATAATTATTATTATTTAGCAATTAAAGATTGTTAGTAATCATTAGTGAGTGCACTTTATTTATTTTTGGCTCATTAAATAATTATATTTAATACATACTTTTTTCATAAAAAGAACATTTGGAGAATGACGTATTGAATAAGCTCAGGTCTCACTAATATTTTTTGAGATGATACCAACATTTTCCTGTAAATCCCAGTGTTTATAAAATTGCATTTGAAAGTTGTTATCGAACAAGTTCCTTATAGAGATATGATGTTATAATATTTTTTTCTAAATTCATATTCAACCAAAAAGCTTATTCACGTGATAAGACTTAAACATCTGTGCGTTTTTTCGCTTAAACTCTGCACACCGTTGAACATGGATTATAATAAAACACGTTCCAAGTTGAAATTGCATTTTACATCGAGAGAAAAAGGAGAAGAGATACTTAGCAAGAAAGCGTAGCAGCAGCTCCCTGAAAAATGAGATTCCAATACATACATAGCATATGCATCCGAACTTTAAAAATTGTCAATTTGACCATCCGGGATTAAATTGAACCCGAGAAAAATGTGTTCCTCCAATTTCCCAAAATATGAAACGAAGGAAAAAAAAATCATTGTAGGAGGCGGATTACATGTAAGTCCGGAATAAATTTTCACTCGGGAGGGGTGCGATAGTTCCACTGCGAAGATATCCGGGAATAACACGAAATGAAAATAAAATAAAATGAGAACCTCCCCAGATTCTATCGATGTTGAATAAAATCAAATGCACAGCGATAGCGCCAAAGAAGAGGGCTTGCCATAGGATCTCGAGTAATGTTGATTTGATTTGAAATCTCAGCTGCCAGTGCGAAGAGACAGCTCTTCTATGTAATAAACTAAGCTTCCAAAGCGGAAATATGATCTACACGTGGCGTTGACATGTACTTTTTTCTGTTGTGCCCCCTTTCTTTTTATACTGGTTTCTTGAATATTGGTTAGAGCCACGCCTCGGGACCTTACCCCCAGTTCTTAAGAAACACTCCTCTGTCAAGAAGGAGGAAGACAACTCCACTCCAACGACGCGACATGATTTTTAATATCTTTGTACTTCCCTTTTTCTCTTACATTTCCTATTGGAAGATTTTTTTTTTACTTTATTTTATTGCACCTCGAACTAAAAGCTGAATATGGAGACAGCCAATATATCTAAAGGACATGCATGCCTATATACATCTCTCTTCTAGAAACTTCCAGAAATATCTAATACATTCAGACTTGTTTCTCGCCGAGGAAGGATGGAATTAATTCTGTGAATGGGGGGGGGGAGGGGGGAGGGAGCTTCCGAAAAAGAGATTTCGGGAGTGTTCTTCGTTCCATTATATCTTTCATTCAATTTCTTTCCGATTCTTTGGAAGATAAGGCAACATATTACCGCCCACATTTTTTCTGTGTTATTTATGTAAAAATATATTAAGATTAGGCGTAGGAAGAAAATTGTTTCGTTCTTTTTAGCGGGTAACATTTTTAAATTGGATTTTTATCTTCGACGCGATTTTTCTTGTTTTGGAATATTGGATTGAGACTGGGTGACTTATGAGCTTAAAGTTGTCTGGCTAAATGACATTTTCGTACTTTTATTGGAGGAGTTATAAAATATTCACTTTTTTTCCAGGATAAGATCTAAATTGTACCTAAAAAGTAATATTGAAAACTATGGCAATTTTAGTCTAGGATGGAAAATGTAGTCTTATCTGTGGTGAGGCACTTAAATATATTGAATTTTGTCGAGTGAATTATTGTCAAATTCACAAATACAACTTTTATACTTATTTTAACCATTTCTATGGTTAATTAAAAAAAAAAGAAAGAAGACAAAAACTTTTTAATAGCTATAATTCATATTTCGTTTTAAACGAAGAATTCTATAATATTTTGACATAAGCAATATCTCCAAGTTTCCGTTGAATTTGATATTTTATAAATGCTATTATTTATTGCTCTAAGTGCTTTTGCTGTAGTAGCTACCATAATAGATTGATATTTTTATTATACTTTTTCATTAAACCTATATTTTAACCATAATATTTTTAAAGGATATTTTTTAAAGATTTGTTGAAATATATCACCATTAAATTGTATATTTTAGATTTATTTTTAACATACTTTAAACAACTGAATAATGAAAAAAGTTTTTTCTATATTTAAAAGTACTACTGTGACAATCAAAATTGAATAAAAAAATTAGAAACCACAAAACAAAATGCTTAATCAACAAATGATTAACTTCTATTAAAAACGGTGTTTCAACGAAGCATTGCACCACCCAGGTACAGATAATAATTAAATAATTAAGTCAATTAGTTAGATTATTTTATTTACTTAGTTTTATAGGTTTTGATAAGCTTAATAAATTACACTTTCATGACATATAAATGCATTTTAAGCTTATTAAGTGTTCACGGATATGTGTATAATTTTTAGAAAATGAATAATTTTAGATTTTATTTCAAAAAATGAATAATTTTTTTTTTATGTGTTATTAAATTGTACCCTTAAAATCCCATTTATGAATTCTAAGTTTAAAATGAACATCAAAATGAATATTTTAAACAGTTAATAAAGTTCACACACAAATAGTTTTCATATATTTTATGTGTGTGTGTGTTTTAGAGAAAGTGTTTTATGTGAAAATGTTTTAGTGTCATGGTTTTAGTTTAACCAAAATATTTAAATTCTCAGTCTGTAAAAAACGTAATCTTACGAATTAGATTTCGATTTCATTTTCTTATAAAGGAATAAATTATGATAAATAGCAAATATTAAACTTAGAAACAAAAACTAATCACACCAAAAAATACTAAAAAAAAAAAAAAAAAAAAAAAAAAAAAAAAGAATCAAAGCTTCACCACTTGCAAATAAAACCCAACAATTTAAAAAAAAAAATCCTCCCAAACCCATTTGGGCAGCCCTTTCAGAAGCAGGGTGTTATGTCTTTGGGTGGAAGAAGCATGCCATCAAAATACTTAAAAGGGGAGGGGGAGCACTTGAAATCGTTTGGTCTGAAAGTGGGAGTTGGAGGAGAAGGGGAGGGCGAAAGAAGAAAGGCGCTAAAATTATGAGGGGGGTGGGGGGCTCGCTAAGAATTGACGCAACCTCCTGTTAACGCGATGTGTGATGGTAGAGGAGGGGGGGGGGGGCTAGCATATCTACGTGGTGTCATTGTTACAACTGACACGTACACCGACCACTACTAAGTGGAAGAAGCACGGCTTTTCTTAAAAGGTTACATCGGGGATCGGTTATAAAAGTGGTAGAATTCGTTTTAGGGTGGAAGGGTGGCATTTTGGTTGGATTTGGGTGATGATTCATTGGATGATGGATGATGCTGGATTGCATATATTGTAATTTTAATGCTGGTAGTCTAAAATTAGAATTGCTGGGAGAAAATGGAAATTCTTTGCTTCAAAAGGTAAATGATTTGGCTATATGAGACAAATTGTGGTTGTGATAGTTGCCATTTTTTTTATTATTTTTATTTTGAGTATTAGTTGTGTAATAAAATTATAATGGTTGTGTTGATGTATACTTAAATAAGAAATTAACAGTATTTTTAACCTTGTAATTAACCTTCCAGTACTGTGTCGTACCCATAAGCTACTGTCACCAATAAGTTGTAATGAAAATATGATAATCTCAATCGACGTAAAATGTTTGACAATCTAAACATATGAGATCTCTTCAAGTTTACTTAGTGGAAGATGAGTTAAGTAAAAGTTAATTCGAGATAATTCTATTACAATTTTATCCAATTAAATTATTTTTCATTTTTATTTTTTAACCTAGCAACTGAAACAGCCATAATTTTGCTTTGGAGTTGATTTGTCATTATTTTATTTTTTTATTTTTTTAATAAACTACAAACTACCGTGACAGAGTTTAAAAATGACAAAGTGACACTCAAACAGATTAGTAACCCATCTTTGAGCCATCTCAAAATATATTTATAATTTCCTTACGTATATTGAAGTACATAAATTTTCTCTTTATAAATTATTTATAAACTGCAATGTGGAAATTATCAGTTGTTTAAATATTCGAACAAACATAGAAACAAAAATTCCTTGTTATAAATTATGTTTTGAGTAACTAACGCTATTAATATATAAGTAAAATTATAACACATTATAAATTGTGTTATAATGTGTGTCTATAGAAGTATACACACATATTAATTATTCGTTTTAAATTTGAAGTGAATATTTATTAATGAAAAATAAATTGCTTTATTAGTTATAAAATTATAATTAAAATATTTTTCTATTTGAATTTTCTATATAAACAGCGAATCAATACTTACTGTGGGTTGGTTTATGTGCTCAATGATTTATTTGCAAGCACAATGCTGGCTGATCAGCTCTCAACCTACAGCTTGATTTGGATTCCAAACTACAAAATGAGCATCTATGCCTAACTCAGGCTTTTATTGCAACACTTTTGGCATGCGCGGCTTGAGCGCTAATCACATAGGAATTAGTTGGGGTCAATGCATATATTTTCTACAAGTAAAACAAGCAGATAATACTGATACTTTTAATCCAAGAACAAATGCAATATTGAAGTATTCGATTTACATTATTCAAATGTATTTCAAACATCAACATTTTGTTTGCTCTATTGTCCTAAATTTAGAAATTAAATTCATTACAGTTAATTATTTTTGTCGAAAAATTCATAATTATGAAAATGCATTTAATGTAAAAGTCAGCTAAATAAACTGACACTGATTACGTCATAATTAGTATATTTGCGTCATAGAGTAATACATTCAAAAATTAAAATCAGTGTTTGTATGATACGTGCAATTTACAGTATTTGGTATTATGTTTTTTGAGTATTTGACATGATGTGTTAAAAAAATTTCTTAACTTATTAACTCAAAAGAGCTTATTAAATTTGTCCTTGTACCCATCTTAAAACTACTTTTAATTTATGATTTAGAGGATTACAAAATCGGAAGGTCTATTGATTACTGCAAAGTCGCATGTGTAACATTATCTTTCGTTATTATCAAAACCGCAGTTAATAACAGAATACTGTCTCAACTCCCATAAGTAAAAAGCAAGAGCAAAAACACACGTTCCAGATTAAAATCCCAGACCACCCCAACCATCCCCTCATTTATAGACAGCCCCCTCTACTGTTGACTTAGCGCAACACATCAACCGCCCAGAAATTGAAGACAAGGGCGATTCAGGAAAATTGCTTTCAGAATTACATCTAGTTATCTCCTTCATTGTTTGTTTCAACCGCCAGTCATCGGCGAGAAATTGCGATCCTCGTCTCGCCGAGTGAAAAAATATAATAATAATAAAATGGATGAAGGAAGAGAAAATGCCGCAAACTCAGAAGAAGAAAAAAGTAATAAAGTAAACCTCTTTGAGATATCACCCTTGGACCATCAAAAGACTTACTTGTTATAATAAGTAACGTTGCCTTATTTCCTTCCACATTGATCATGAATTTATTAATACGCTTCAAGTCTTACACCATGAATTAAATACGTAGGGAAATGGCGTAAGACTTGAAGAAAAGTAATTAAATTAATCGTTTTGAGATATAACCCTTGGACAATCAAAAGACTTACTTTTATAATAAATAAAATTGACTTATTTTCTTATTAATCATGAATTTAGAAATGGGAATTCAAGTGAATTCCGAAATTTAACAAATTCCACAAGATTAGAAAAAGTAATTAAATTAAACATTTTGTGATGACCCTTGGACTTTCAAAAGACTTGTTATATTAAGTAACGATGCCTTATTTCCTTTCACATTGATAATGAATTTATTTATATATTTGAAATCATACACCATGAATTAAGTATTTAGGGAAATACCTTAAGCTTAGAAGAAATGTAACTAAATTAACTATTTTGAGATATAATACTTGAAAAATCAAAATACTTACTTTTCATAATAAATAAAGTTGCCTTATTTTTACATCTATCTCGAATTTAGAAGCCATACACTATGAATTTAAAACTTTAACAAATGCCGCAAGCTTAGAAGGAAAATAATTAAATTAATCATTTTGAGAAAACGTCCTTGGATAAATAAAAAACTTACTTGTTATAATAAATAAAGTAGTATATTTTTCACATTTATCATGAATTTATTAATTAATTTGAAGTCATACACTGTGAATTTAGAATTTAAATAAATGTCGCAAGCTAAAAAAGTAACAATATAAACCACTTTATCAGACAGACTTACTCTAATAAGTACTGTTGCTGATTTTCATTCACATTGATCATGAATTTAGTAATGAGTTTTAGTAATGAGCCATATACCGTGGATTTAGAGTATACATTACCTGGTGTAATTTTTTCAAGTATTACTATAGGTGATTTTTTTTTTTTTAAATCTCCTGCTTGAAGGGAAATGTTAATAAATCCACTTTTGGTCTCGAATAACTTTTTGGTGCATTTGAAAACAGGAAGAAAAAACCCATCAATTAAAGCTGCAACTTGATCATTAAAATATTGGGATAAATAAGCTAGAATCAAAAGCGCCAATCTGAAAATAATAATTATTATTATTTTGTTCGCTTGAAAACTTTAAAAAATTAGAATTAGCTTATTTTCTCTCTAAGCCAACATTATGCAAGGATTGCACAAATAATTAGAAATATTTTTTACATAACTGTGAATAGTTCGCAAACATTTATAAAAGAGCCAAATAATTCATTTAAAACAGTAATTTCCCTTGCTAAAATATTATTAACAACTGGTTAAAACGGCAGGTATCAACTATTTGGAAAATTTGAGAGGATAGAATGTTATGTATCCAAGATAGAAAATTCTTCAGTGAAAAGCTTGTAAAAAGTGTGGACGAAGACAGAAAAGGAAGTAATAGTGTTAAGACTATGTGTGAGAAGGTCTTTGAAAATGTCTTATATGGATACGAAACGCTGCTAAGTAATAAAGCAGGATATGCACGTGCAGTTATTCAGAAGGAGAAAAAACTTTGAAATTATTATTTTTGGTATATAACTACACATTAGGGAAAAATTTATTTTGTTGTAGTATACTTTTAAGCAGTATATTTCTACAAATGTGTTTATTTGCTTAGCTGTTGCCATATTTGCAGTCCTCTAAAATGTATTTGATTTGTAATATTTAAATGATTTTCTTAACAAAAACTAAGAAATAGTGATTTAAAAAAAAAGGCATTGTAGTTTTCAAAATCAGCCTACCTAAATTCACTTACTTTTAAAAACTCGTTTCAATATACATGCTACTATTTATATAATTTAGTAAAGACTTTTCAAAAATAATTTCTTAACTCTTATACATGTACACATAACTTTTTTTTAAACTTATACAATTAATATAGCAGTTGATAAACAGTATTATATCATGGGAAGTTTATCCTACAAAATTTTGTATATTTTCAGATTATCATTCATTTTTTATATTTAAACAATTTAACTCTTCAACTTTTTAAGAGAAAATATTAAATTTTTAAATGCAAAACGTTACAAAGAATTCATTTTTGGTTTAAAAATCTTACTCTTTTATCTTGATTTTCAATTACTTTACGTTACATTATATTCAGAAAACTTTCAAGCATAACAAAACGAAATAAATACATGAAGTTAATTTATTGAATTCTAAAGCCGAACTCCTACCTCTCAGTAGATAGACCACATAATATCTCACAGTGTATTATAGAAAAGCAATCTTACCGATGATGACTCTTTCGAGTTAAAGAGGAAAAAGTCAGTTTAAAATTCTGGAAAAGCCATAAAATTAAATGTGACTCGAAATCCAATCGAATTTTGCGAAATAAACACAGGAGAGACTTTTTCTTTCGTTTTTCTCAGATCAAGAGAGAGAAACAGAGAGAAAGAAAAAAATCTATTCGATGGAATTACCAACCTTCAGAGTTCTTCACTATCAAAAGCGCCTTTTACTAATATTGTTTTAGTTTTTAGTCCTACCTCCCCCAACTTCTATATTGTACACACGTGCGTCTGGAATAAGTGCAAAAAATGAGAGAGAAAAAAAATACAAGTAAGAAAGAAATCACTTTCTTTGACGAATGCATTCTGCTGGGCTTGATTGCTAAGGGAAGGAGAGAAGACAAATTTTAAACTTTTCAATCCTAGAAATTGCGTTTCCGTCTAGTGAAGGAAAAGCCAAGAAAATAAACAAATAAATAGTGTGCTTTTAAAAAGAGAGAAAAAGGTAACGAACTAGGAAGCCTTGGGGACTTTAAGAGCTAGAATTTACTTACCGTGATCGCCTTCGTAACCATGGCCCTGGATAAAGAGTATTCGGACATTTCGCTGAAAATGGCGGAACTCTTAACTTGGGTATCACATTACGGAAGGGAAAGTTCTCGAGATTGTAGCTTTAGAGGACGAAGGAACTTTTAAAATTTAACGCAGTGTCGCTAAAGGATTGTAAAAATAAAAAAAAATACTAACCTACCGAATTCTAAGTTTTTACGGTTGTTTTATTATGGACGGAATAAGTATCACTTGCTATTGAGGGTGAATAGAAAATTTGCATGACATGATTAATCCATATGTATCAATTAAAATGCTGAGATATAATGTTGTGTTAAAAGAAAGTTTTTGAATTGAGAATTTTTTGACGATGTAATTAAATATTTTGCAAATGATATAACTTAAAATAAATTATTTTATTTAGATATTTTACATGAGATAAAGATTAAACATGAAATAATGAAAAAAGTCTAAGAAAATTAATTTTTCCAAAAATAGTTGCTGAATCATATTATATAATGTATTTGCTAAATACCTGACCAATATTATTCAAACATGCTTAAGAAAAAAAAACGTCCCTTCGGCAAATGATAAACGTGCTTTCAATCCTAACAAAATAAATCGGACTTATTGGAAATCTATTTTAAAAACAAAAGCTAATAACAAGATCTTTTATGGTACAGTCCATCATCATTTAACAAACCTTCGCATTGTTATATCTCATAATTTGTTCATTTTTTTTAGGCCAGTTACTAAAAAAAACAATATTCTTTCAATTTTGTTTACTCACTTTCACCAAATAAATGAATAAAACAAAACTCAAACAAAAAACAATTGTAATCCTTTCTTTCCTTTCCTAAAACACATTTTAAATATCCTTCCGAGCACAATCCATACTCCCCATGCTCTTCAGCATCTTCAGAGACCTCATTTAGGATCAAGATCACACGGCATTCTCCGCACTATTTCTCCATGTCCAGGGATATCCCAGCTTACATCCCTACTCAGCAGGATCCATCCTCAACTGACCATCAATAGCCGACACAAGCTCCCACTGGACAACAACCCAACTCTTCCCACGACACCATGTCTCTATCATTCTTCCTTTTCTTGCCATCTCTTCCCTTATCCTTCTATTCCCTACCACTTTCGTTTTCTCTTCTTGGTGCCATTGACCTTACTATCTTGACCTCTTTTTTTGCTGACCTGGCCTTGACCTACAGATACGTCTGCTGGCTGCTTCCCTTCCATTTTTTTTTTCTGTCTTCCTATTTCTTCGGTTTTTTCGTCTACTACTGGCCTAAACTTATATATATAGACTATTTTTTCCGTCGGGTTTTTATATTTTTCTCTCTTTCTTCTCTTCTCTCTGTGGTAGTGGCTATTCTCGGCGGACTCTGAAGGCCGTTTTTTTTTTATCCTGTAGGGAATTTTTGCGCGTAGTAAAAACCTCAAGAAGCTTGGATTCTTGGGTGGCGTTGAACGGGTTGTGAATGGTCGTTTCTAACATACTGAGAGAGTTGTTGGTTATTTCAGTTACACATTCATGTCATGTTATGTATCTTTATCTAAAGAAAGTGTAGTATGATATATCTTGTTCAAGTACGTGTTTTGTGTTGGTGTTCGGAGTAATAGCTTACAGGAGTCTTTATGACAAGATTGTTATGTTCGAAAAAAAATTCGGGAATGCTTCTTTATTTTCAAGGTACTTTAAAAAGAAATATTACCAATTTGAGCCAATGTGCATTTGTAGAGTATTTTTTTTTTTTGGAGCACTACTAGGGTGATTTGAATAGAAGTTACGTAATAATATGAATTTTACAAGGAGATTTCATTACTATTTTCAACAAGAATGTCTAGGAAATTCTGCAAATTGCGAATAAATAAGATTTATGAAAATCTTCATACTTCACCAATTTAAATGAAGTTCTTTGTTCAAAATTATTATTATTATTTAAAAAAAAAAGACGCATTTTACTTAAGTTGGCTATCAAGGATGAGCATATAATTTGATTACTTGTTAAATATGCAATTGGATTAAATCAAACATTAAAAAAAAATTGCATCTATGTTATTACATAAAATTTTCTCATTAAATTTAAAATAAATAAATCATTTGAAAACCAAATGATTTAAATGATTTTTTTCAAAGTTTTTACTGGAAAGGCCTGGAAACAATGGTGATTAATGTATTTATTGAAATGTTCGTCAAATCTCTTAAAATTTAAAATACTTTGAATTATTTCGAAAAGGTTAATGAATCAATTTGTATAAATAATTTAGAAATAAGTAGGAACTGTAGGATTAACTCTCTGAATTGCTAGGTAGGAAACAATTTTGTTCTTTGCCATCATCTTAATGCAGATTTACTTGTAAATAACTGCGGGTAAAAGAATACAAAGCTATTTTTTTAAATAATCGTTTATTGCGAAATTAAATAGAATACGTTATTGAGAAATTATATATATCTTTTCATTTTCTAGAATTAAGAGACTTAAATTGAAATCATGAAATGGGGATTCATTTTGAAAAGAAGAAAAAATGAAATTTATTCATTTCCGGAATCAATACCAGAAAAAATGTCCTTCCATTCCAAACTTATACCTCATACATATTTCACAGAACATTCCTGTCTTAAAAAACCTATTTCAATAGTAGAAAATCCCCTCGGCTGAATGACCACAGATTCCAAAACCATTAGTAAAATGCACGTTCCACCCCTCCTACAGTTCCTTTATTTAATTGTCGCGTCCCTTCCCTGGCGCATTTGCTAGAAAATCGGGTAAATGAGGCGATAATTCTATGACAAATGGTCTGGCGATGCGAAGTCCTGTTTCCAAATGCCCCCTGTTTCCATCGCACTCTCCCTGAAATAATGATCTTAAAATTCATGCCAATGTCATTTGAATTCTCGCCCCCTCACGGTACGGCGTAAGACATAAATAACACGACGAATCATTACAGATGATGGCGAAAAAGAATCCATTTCTGTAAAAACATAAATAAAAAGCGATTCTCAAATAAAAAAAAAAAAAAAAAAAAAAAAAAATCGAAAGAAAAACTCTAATACCCGTCCAAGTCATCCATTTCTCGGACATCAGGGCGGTCCCAGAGTAAAAAGTTTTGAGGATGGAAATGTATATGGAGGTGTCATAAAAGAATGGTTACTGGTTTTGTTTCTTTATATATGGGTAGTAATTTAAACAATGTATAGAGTTAATAAAGGGAATGTGAAGAAATTATGTCTCGAAGATAAAAACGTGTGTTACAAATTTTACATTTTTATGTGTCAAATTTAATTCAGTGTTAATTCACTTATTTAATTTGCCTTTCCAGAATAATTAAAAAATGCAGCACCTGCATCATGCAACGTGTTACTTAAAGGCTATATTTATAATCGTTGTTTTGAAAATAAGGTTTCATGTTTTTATGCATGTTGAAAATTGTATGCTAAAGTGAATTTTTTTATTTTATTTTACGGAAAAATGTCCTCAAGACCAAGCTTACAGCTTTGCGTCCACTATAGCTGAGCAGAGTAGAGTAGAGCAGAGTGGAGTGGATTAGAGAAAATTACAAGGCTGTCAACGTCAATTGTAGCACGAGGCTCGTGCTATAGAAGACGTTGGCAGCCTTGTAATTGGCTCTAGTCTCACTCCACTCTGCTCTGCTCAACGATAGTGGACGCCAAGCTTAATAAAGTGGAGGACGCCCACTCCAGTACTAATAGTTCAAATTAGTCATAGCCTTAAGTACCAATGAGAGTGTTTTTCATTTTTCGGCTCTCCTGAAAAATTTTCTTTTTTGGACTTAAGTCGTTTTCCATTTCTAGTCCTCAATTGCATGGTAAAAATTAGTAAATGGATTTAAGGCTTTATCATTTCTTAAATATCATAACATAAAAATTTCAGCGGTTTGTTTTCTTTTTTTCTATTTTGTTTTTCATCTGCCAACTGTTGGATCAGATGCTCCTTCACACCTTAATTTAATATATCCTAATAATATAAACAAGTTGACAGGATAATTATTGTATTGTGATATTTTTTCCCGTTAACTTGCTAAGTTATTTACACGTTTTCGCATATACGAGATGAAATTACTACTTCAAATCATATAATATTCTGAGCCATTACAGAGGTGACTATATTTAAGTGTTGTTTGTATAAATATTTATCCATTAGACTATAATTATTTACATTTTCTTCCATTCAAATTCAGCAACTGTTATATTAAAAAAAAAGTAATATAATCCACTCTACAAATTAACACCTAATAGCAAAACGCTAGTTTTTAACTAAACACGCTTTGCAGTAAAGTAACATATCAAAAGGATATGAATTATTTTCTTAAAATATTAATAAAAAAAATTCCAAGCAAAAACAAATCAAAAATAAAAATCAGTAATAACCATTCCCAGCATCAATTTCTCGGACATCAAGCCATCCCTCCCAAAATATACAACAAAAAAAAGTTTAAAAGTATATACACAAAAATAAATATATGAAAAAAACTCCCAGTCTCTACTTTTCCCGGTCCAAAAAGTTATCGAAAGAAGTTTGATGGTGGGCCAGTATCGGCATTATTCAAAGCACAAGGTGTCACGGCATCTTGCCGGTCGGCCATCAGGCATCCGAGCGTGCGCGATTACTGTCACCGAACCGTAACCCAGATGACAAACGGCCATCCATGACGTCATCAATCGTTTCCATGACGACTCTGGAGAAGGGAGGCATTAAGATTTGGAGACCCCCTCACTCTTCATCTGTCCTCCCCCCCTTCCTAAATTTTTACAGGGATCAGTGTGGACGCTAGTGGACTAAGTCAAGGTATCAACTCAGTTTGACCACTAATGGTGACAGTTTTTCTTTATGTGGTATAAAGAGTAGTAACGTTATCAATTTGGTACGCAAAAAAATTGATGGATAGTTTGGCAATTAATTATAAAAATGCATACGCAAATTACCAATTTAATTAGCAATTTTTATATGAAATTTAAACTCACAATAATATCTTTTAAAGAATTAGTTTCTTAATTTTAAGTATTTCATTTAAGGATTTGAATTATTATCCAGATATTTATCACTTAAATATTTAATCTATTTCATTTCTTACATTTATTAATCTAAGCTTAATATTTATCACTTGTCAAATTATTAATTAACTTTATTAAAAGTTTCTTAGATGAAAAAATACCCATATAGATCACTATTAAGACTATTGACGATCACAGTAGTCCATTAATAACCATTTTAAGACTACAATATTTATGCCCATTTTAATATATTTTGTTTAGAATTAGAATGTGTCGTGGGTAACTTCTTGGTCCCAATGGCTACTACAAATTTGGTTACTTTAAGTTATTAAAGAATGGATATGTACGGACTTTAATTTACAAAAAAATGGATATGCCTGATATATACGGAAGTATACACAAGGCTTTTGACAGTGTGCTATTACAGTCCAACGCCTTTGTAGAGTAAATAATCAAGACATCGAAATTTGTTTTACATCATGTGCGGTTGTTTGAAATTTCTTAAATTTGCTTTTATGTGCGTTATACTGTATTTACTTTAGAATGGACTTTCTAAGTAATGTCTTTCAGTAGATTATTTGGAAACTGTACTTATTTAAGACTCGAATAAAGAAAATTACCAGAAAATTTCTACCAGACAGTCTGAAAATTAAAATTAGATATATTCTCTACAACCATTGCTTCTATAGATTTTTGAAAGCAACGTTTTGAAAACGACTTCTCTTCCATATGACAGCATTAAATGTCGGAAAAATAAGTCGCGCAATTAATATTTTGACGCCATGTCCTGAATATAAATAACCGTTGTAATCACTGAGAATGAATAATATTATGATTTTATTGATGACCCGATGACACATTATCATAACAGTTTTACTTGTGATTTCTGAGCTCCACAGCATTTGTGTCTAGAGAAAGTAATTTTTATAATTATCAATTTTATAATAAAAACATAGTTGCTTAGTAAATGATGAGGAACATATATCCACAAAAGCTCTTTGAAAAGGATCAAATGCAGTTGCATTATACGATAAAACTGGTACAATAATGTTCTTCAACATTTCAAAAAAGGGATGAAAGTATGAATGTTAAACGTAATTGTCAGATTGAACACTATTTTTTAATTATTTGTTGTGTGTATATTAACTAATTAATTATATGTATATTAATTAATTAACTGTGTAAATTAGAATGAGCGGATAAAAGGTTAAATGCATAATTAAATTTATGCTAATGAGGCATTTATGATTTGTAATTTTTATAAAAACTATAATTGTGCTAAAGAAGCTCAGTCAAACAATATGGTAAAATATTTTCAACTAAATACATTAAATTTGCTGTGTAATAAAGTTGTAATGTTTTAATATATTTGAAATTCAGTTCTTTGATGTAAATAAAGCATTAAGCTTCATCTTCTTCCATACCACTTCTCCTGAAAGCAAATTCATCCGCATCTCCTGGTCACCGACCTAGCTCTCTGAAATGGCCTGCATGTCATCCTTTGGATAGATAGCCATTAGTCGTTAATATCCAAAGTTTTTTTTTATTTATTTCCTCCTTTATTTTGAAATCACCAATGCGGATTTTTTTTTGTTTGGAGTTATAAAGAAAGTGCCATCCCTCCCTTCTTTTCTTTCTGGCGCTGCTAGAAGAGTGTTGATGTGGCACCCTCAGATAAACGTGATTTGGGGATCATCAGTCCAAACTTTTTTTTTTATATTACTTTTAAAGATCAAAATGTGGGGGATTCTATTTCTTTCTTTGTAGATTTCACTCCTTTTCTTTATTTTTTTTGGTTTAGATGAGGACTTTTAAATTGGCTACTTCGATCAATTTCTATCATGCAAATGACGTTTCTTTGGAATGGTAGTCTATCATGGTTACCCAGGGACTCAATAGCAATTCTTGGGTCGGAGTTTCTAACGAGTTTATAATTGAAGGAACTTTGAAATGATAGAGGGTAATATTGTATCAGAAAGTAGTTTAATGTATCTTGAACGAAAATATTCAGGAGGTGTACGGAAATTATATTAATAAAATTGTATATTTTTCCTAAAATGAAAATATATTTAGTTACTTACTTTGTGATGCTTTAACATAGTTTTGGAAGAAATATGAAAATATTTTATTTGAGTTTGTAATTATTGTGTAACGCATTTTCAATTGAGGTAATACTACTAAAACACCGGTGAGAGGCGCTGTTTTACGCTTCTCTCTTACAACTACTCCAATTCTCTACTAGTAACTTGAAATAACTCGTTATTCGAGAGCATGTCGACGCATGTATTTTGCAACTCAAAGCATGTGTATGTGTGTAACGGGAATGTTGATCAAAGTTGTTACGTCTAAATAACCGAAATAGTTTTCCTGTCGAAACTTAATAGGACACTGTAGTAATTAAACTTGCTCAAAGTAATTTTAACAAAAATAATGAATAGATTTCAATCAACAGTATGAGGGGTAGTGTATTTTACAATTTTCAAAATCTAATTAAAAATATAGTTATTTTTTAATCAGATTAGCGATTATTATAAAAGGTTTGATAAATGTTTTATATTTTAAAGGGTTGTTTTATACTTGAAAGGCTTTATAAATGTTTTATAGTTTAAATGATATGTATTGGGATTTCAAAAATAAAAGTATTATGTTTAGCTGTTTCTAACTCAAAATTGATTTTCTACATTATAGTATACTATTTATCCAGAGATAAAATAGAATAACAATCAAGAACTCATTAGACGGTAAACGAGAATATAAAGAACACACAGGTTTTAGCAAATATTATTTGAATAAAAAAAAGCAATTATACGCAGTTTGCCAAACTTCTTACCATTAATGTCAATGGTATTTTTCTAAGAAGTAGTTGCAATAACTTTTATGCCTGTATATGATGGGGGGGGGGGGGAAATAAGTTACTTGAACAAAGAAGTGTCACCTAAAACGTAAAAGCTAAATTAAGATCATTTTAACCTCGCTTACATATTCTAATACAAAATTAAAAGCATGAACTTCAACGAATAATTGTAAATGCGTTCTTAATATTTGGAAAGATATTCGTTACACCATAATTTAATTCATTTCAATGCAAATTCATTTTCAACAAAAGCTGAAACCCAAACCAAAAGTGGATTACTATGTCCAAAAGCGAACCCAACTTTGGAAATAGAGGAATATGAGTATAGAAAACGATTTGAAACGCTGACCCATATAACTCTGTGATTAAACAGATGTTCAACGGACACCCCCCCCACCGAACAATACCATACAGAATTACAAGGGGGGGGGGGGGAGATAGTCCCACCTGGTGCCACCCCCTTCCTCCACTCCAAGGGGTCGTTGCACTGTTCAAGAATCTCTCTTCCTACATCCTTGACTTTGAACGGAGCTTCCTTCTTCTCAGAGACACGGAACTTGAACTTAGTCTTGATCTTGACACGGTGACTCGCCGGATTAAGGATCTTGACACAGCTACCGGAGATTTGTGGTGATATGTACTGTTGTTGCATATATATAGTGACCTAGAAAGTTGAGTATGTCCCATTTAAAATTGTACTGTTTCTTGGAAACCCTTATTTAGAAAATGTTAACGTTAAGCTTATAAATAGAAAATGGTGCATTTGTAGAAGTGTCCATTATGCACTGGAACATTTATATAGCGGTTACTGAGACTGTTTAAGGTCAAGATACTTACATAGACAGATACAATATAAGTTACCAAATGCTATATATGTGGAAGTTTTCGTTATGCGCTGGAAGTTTCGTATGCGGCTCTTGTATATAGCTGTTACTGAGTCTATTTGAGGTCCAAATCTTATATAGACTGAACAAATCTTATGAATTACAAAATGCTGCATTTGTTAGAAGTTTTATTTAAGAGCTGGAATATTGATATAGCAGTTACTGGGCCTATTTAAGGTCAAATTTTTCAAGTAATCCTATGAATTTGAAAATGCTGCATTTGTGGAAGTTTTCTTTATGCTCTGGAGTATAGATATAACTCCGTTTGATGTGAGCCTTTTTAAGTTCAAGATACTTACATAGACATATATAATATAAATAAGAAAATATTGCATTTATGGAAGTTATCTTTACGTTCTGGAGCATTGTTATAGAGGTTATTGAGCCTATTTAAGGTCAAGACACTTACATGGACAGAAATAATTAATAAATAATTATAATTCAATAATAATAATAATAATAATAATAATAATAGTAATAGTAATAATAATAATAATAATAATAATAATAATAATAATAATAACAATAATAACAATAATAATAATAATAATAATAATAATAATAATAATAATAATAATAATAATAATAATAATAATAATAATAATAATAATAATAATAATAATAATAATAATAATAATAATAATAATAATAATAATAATAATAATAATAATAATAATAATAATAATAATAATAACAATAATAATTAATTAATAATATATATAATTTCTAACTTGTTTCATAAGGTCATAAATTGAGAAGTTTATTTAAAACGTAGGCTCTCTACAGAGTATTTGGACCGTAGGTAAATGTGTTATGTTATATATTTTAAGTTTAGTCTTTTCATTCTGATGTAAGAAGTTAAAATTATAAATTTAATTTTGATTAACAATTTTTAAACAAACTATTGAATTTGTCTCTATGTGTCTTTTTACATTAAAAATTGTATTAGAAATAAAATTAAATGCTTTCCATTCCACATTTCAACTTCACAGTTTTGGCAGTGGTCCATATCCAAACGAACTAGTTTCTACTCAAACTCACCAAATTCTTGCTTTGTTATATATGATCAAAACACTATAAGCGACAAACAAATCTAACATCTCCAAAGGGAAGATCACATCTTTGTGTTACTAGTAACTTCCAAATCCTAAACTTTCTCTTTCTTTACCTTAAGTAACATTTCATCCAGGGTAGTATTCTATCCAGTCCAAAACTCCAAACTCTACCTTTGAATGTAAGTTATGTACGCACAAATCCGCTTTTTTTTCCCTCCATCCCATTCGAATTTACAAAAGGCTCGTGAATTTCAGAAAATTCAACGTTCATGCTTCAGAAAACGCTTTACATTTTGCTCAAATGGTCCAGCGAGTTCGTTTTTTAACTTTTCTTTTGCGTCAGTGCTCCTGTATTTCTTCCCGTTGCTGAAAACTCAGGTATTTGTTCGAATGTGATCCCTCCTCGAAGTAGTGGTGCAAGTTTGAAACTGCCTTTGCCTCTGCTGCATATTTTTCAAGTTTTACTCCAATGTAAGCTGACAGAGAAATCGTCCATTTTAAGCGAGCGTCAGGAGAGCTGATAGAAGAAAACCTGTAAACGATGAGAGATTTTTTTTTATATGGCAGAAGACAAAAGTAGATTTAGCCAAGAACTTCAGGTAATACTATTGTGTCGAGATAACTTATTTGCAAAAAATTCTGCTGGAGTTTGATAGTTTTTTAAATAAACCATATACATAATGCATAAATTTTAAAACAAATGCATTAACTTTCAGATTGTGGCACATTTTGTATTGTATTTAAAATCTAGAAATTATTAAATTTTCAAAATAATAAAATACACTGAATTCTTAATATTTTAACGCAATAGTTAGTTTAGTTTTAGTGGGATTATATCTAAAGATGTAATGCATATAACGCTAAAGATAAAACTCAGAAACAAACATATATTTGTATTAAAGCATATATTTAAAAAAAAAAAATCTTTGCTAAAGATTAAATGTCAATATTTTGTCTCGGAAAACAATAGTTTTAAACTATCTGCCAACTTAATTATAACTTTTTCAACTTTTTATTTGAAGGATAAAACACATTGGTCAAAAAGTTGCGAAATTTTTTAAATATTTAAAGTGAATTAATAGAGATATCAAGGAAATATACTTTTGACACAGAGCTATTAGAATGTTGGGTATTAATTAATTACTCTTTTTCAATGTATTTCTTAGAAAACAAAATACTTTGTGCAACTTAAAAGCCCAGTATGCATTATGCACAAAATGATCAATTATAAATAATATCGAATACATTTTTTTTTTTTGCTATTCATATTCAACACAAATTTGACTTCTTTCCACTCAAAGACTTCTAACATGTTCATTGCAAACACTCTCTCAAACCATTTTTCAATTCCAATCCTTGCATTTAAAAGCATCCTGCTAACAGGATGCGGAAGATGAGAAGAGACTGGAGATCCCTCCTCCTTCTCATCCGTGTCGAATAAGAGATCCGTGGAAGGAGACTCAGCAAATAATAGAGAACAGCAAAATTCCTTCTTAGAGAAGAGAGAGAGAGCTGTTGAAATAACAAGTTATCAAAAACATCTGTCAGGAAAATACGGTTGGCGGAGAGGGGCATCATTATCCTTAATGCACAGGATAGATTTAGATTTTACAGGGAAAGAAAGGGGGCCTCGTGTATCACGTGACCCATATATCGGCTCTTGTAGTTTCTTGAGAAAATCCTTGTGCCATCCTCAGCACGCCTGAATTATGATGACTCGGAGCGGCGGCGTTTTTCTCTTGAGGGACCATATAGGCAGGGATGGTACACTTCCGAAGTCCGAAGAGGATGGATATGGTTGTAATGTGGGAGATATCTCCTATCATTTTGACAGGGATAATTGGAGAAATATGGATAGTTAGATAATTTTAATCTAAATACTAGATTTATATGTTGGAACAGCTATTCACATGGTGAGATTATAGAATTATGTAAAGGTGGGGATTATAAGAAAATTAGTCTACAGAATATTCCAATTAGAATAATACAATACAGTTTTATAGATAAAGCCATGAAAAAGAAAGTTTTACTTAGTAAACTAGTTTACAGCTAAGACTTGATTTACATCCTATGTCTATACGAAGTTATAAGATACCTGATCATAAAATCAAACCAAAAAGGAATGTAAAATGTAAGATGAAGATAGTTATTTTACATAAAGTTCTTTAATACAGCGTTCTATCTGTTTAAAACAATGTGTTCACCACTGAATAATGATATAATGGGTATACCTAACATTAGTAGTGGCAGAATACTTGATTTAAATTTATTAATGAATTACTAGTTTCCTATCCTATTAAGACTCAACTAAATTATTTTTAATTTTTCTAATATAAAAATCGCAGTCAATATTTACTTTTCTAAAACACAATAACTTTTACAGTAGGCATTAATTATAACATTTCAATTTCAAAACACATTAAAGAGGGGGCACAATCTAGGAACTGAGCATCAAATTATATTAGAGGGTACATTTTTACGTCAGTCTGCTGCCATAAATGACTGAAGACAACAAGCAATTCTAATCACCCACACATCCAGAAAGCACAGACAGCTACAACAGTCTGGAAACAAGACAAGACCTCCCATGGGTAAAGTTTATGGAAAGTCCCCCTTCCTCAGCTGTCATGCGAAATGTTGTGTCGTCGCTATGATGTCTAGAAATGGCGTAATTTCCTGCTCGACATTTATGGCAGAGTAAATTTTCGCCTCCACAAACTCACCTTTTCCAATTTTCACACTAGCTTCCCTTTTAGGAGATACTCTTCCTCATCCCTTTTGCCTCCTTCTGCTTCGTTGATTTAAAGGGGGATCGGAGAGGAAGAGAGAGAGAGAGGATGCTTTGGGCTCCGAACTGTCCATCAAGCAGTTTTAATATGATGATGGATCTTATTACTATCTCCAGAGATAACATGTTACAAATATTTCATGTACGGGAATGGTAGCATTCATTTGTTGGTAATGATTGGTATTTTAATTGTTGAAATATATTGGTTGTCTTTATCACACTGATGATTTTAAAGCAGGAGCGTGTACAGACTATCTAAAACTTTGTAAACGCACTATTGATATCAAGGTGATATGATATATAAATTAACAATTAGGTAATTAAAAATTTTCAGAGTTGAAATAAATTTTAATAATAATTTTGTGAGAAATATTGTATAAAATCTGAAGATTAAGAATAATTTTTGAAAGAAAATCTATTAAACAGTTAAGTTGAACTCTGAAAATAAAAATAATGAGTGATATCATATCTTGACTTAAGTATGCCAATGGAGAAGAAAATATGTTTTCATTTATTTCTTTAATTTTTTTAAAACTAAATCTAGTATAGTTTTTTTAAAAGGATATTATTTCAGTAGAAATTAATTTTTCCAAGTAAATTTGTTATATGTGAGAATGATGGGTCAATTAAATATAAACATTAAACAGGAATAATGAAGTCAATTAAATTTCAGTTTTATATTATTTAAAACCCATTGACGGTCATACACGTATATATACGTCTTATGATCCCCAGTTTTTCTAGCAATACACAACATTTTTAAGTTTATAAATAAAATTTAAAATAAGATATATTTTAGATATTTTTATTAGGATGATAGTCTATAACCTATCTAAAACAAAATAAATAAAAAAAAATTTAAAAAAAATTATGTATTTGAATCAGAAATATAATTTAAAAATTATTTCAGGGAAAACAACTGGGGAATTTCGCCCTTTCCCATGACCGTCAGTGGGTTAACAGTTTACTAAAATTTAATAGTTACTGAAGTTAGTTCAAAGAACAATAAAATGTAAAATACAAGTGATGCAATTAATGTTAAAAAATAATTTAAAGGATTATCTATGGTGCTTCTTCTTTTCCTTGAAATTAATTTTTCAAAATTATATAATGCATTTGAATGTAAATTACAGCATAAATTACCTTTCTTTATGTATTTGTACTACTTTCAACCTTTATACAGTGTAGCCTTAACTAAACTGGTACTGTTTAAATTAGACCGAAACCTGTATAAATTAACACATCTAAGTTATATTTTGAATACCTATCTTATAATAAATATGTCACAAACTTAAAAATTTGAAAAATTAAAAATTAAATCATAATCTACAAAAATAAATTATTATTAACAATTAGAAAATGACCCTTCAAGGACAACTAAATTACTAATATTTGGATTTTTTTTTTTTTTTTTAAGCCAAAACTTCTTCCTCAACCGTATTTAGCTTGTGAAGTTAATTTTTATATAAGTCAGAAAAGTGATTCGTTTTGATCATTTTTTGCTAAAATATTAATTGATGCTTAATTTTTATCATTTATATTTTTTACGTTGCCTCCATTGTAAGTAAATTTTTTTTTATGATGATAAGTTCATTAGAACTGGTTCTGCATGACTCTAATCAGATTCATACTAATTATTTTGTGGTAAATTATATCGATTAGCATAAACATTTAACTATTTTTAGCATCAAACGAAGAATATATAATAAGCAAATTATTACATAATGACAACTGAAACTAAGCCAATTTTTAATTTATAATGCGCTTATTAATTGCTATAGTATTGAAATAAGGAATTTTATTTCTTTAAAGAAAAGTTCTGAGCAAAATTGTGCTCAGTTACATTTTAGTTTTACATTTCAACATTAAACACGTTCGACACCGATCAGTTTCACCCAAAATACATTTCAAAGTCCCATTTTTCTTCTGACATGATTCAAACTCTATCGTAATGTATGGTCTAATAAACCGGATTCTACCAAATGAAAGTATAAAAAAAAAGAGAACGGAAAAAAAGTTCAAGCCAAAGCTCAGCAGTCCTCATATTTTTAAATAACGAGCGATGCCAATGGGCACACCAAAATAAAACAAAAAATGGATGAGAAAACGCACCCGCTTGTAATAAATAGATCAGTCTGTACGACATGCCAATACGCAGTGTTTCAAGTAGAGAGAAAAAAAAAACAGGAATTTGTTGTTCCCTCCCACTAAAGCATTATCGTTAGATACCAGGGAATGAAATAAATTCTCATTTTTATAGGCGCTTTGGGATATCTAAAAACTAGGATCTGAAATATCGAAAAAGTGTTTTCGCTGAGCGAAAAGTAATGTTTTAAAATTATTTTAGTTTTGTTTTTGACACCATTCTGCTTTTTGCCCTCTCCTTCCGAGTACAGTTTTAGTTTTTTGAGATGGATTGGGAATAAATATTTTTTAGAGGTTTATTAAAAAGTGGGAATTAGATATTGATTAATTGAAGTAGGTTAATGATTTTTGTTCATTAAAGTTAAGTGAGCGGTGTATTATCATCACATATATTTATTTCAAAAATATCAAAAGATTATATTATTATTTTTATTGTAATGTAGATATTACTCATTAATTAAGTGAAGTAAGTTAATTGTTTTTTCTCAGAATACTTAAACCAGTATCGTGTTATCATAAAATAGATCCATTTAAAAAATACCAGCAAATTATGTTTTGTAGTCTATTAAAAAGTGGCCATTACATATCATAATGATTAAATGAAGTACATTAATGATTTTCACTCATTAAAGTTAGCGTTTATAAAACTAAGTTTTTCTAAAAAAACCTAGCTGTGTATTATCATCAAATATACTTATATATATATATATATATATATATATATATATATATATATATATATATATATATATATATATATATATATATATATATATATATATATATATATATATATATATATATATATATATATATATATATATATATATATATATATATATATATATATATATAATTAACTGCAAACTAGATATGTTAAGAGGTACTAATAATCAGGATTTATGCAGGTTAGATTAAAGTTGTGTAATATGTATCGATTACCGTTTAAAATATAACACGTGCTCATTTATTACCAATATGTCTTCTTAAGCATTCTGTGTTAAATACTTATTTCATATACTTATTAAATAATTATTTCATAAATTCTACTTTCAGAAATATTTCGTAAACAAGTAAGTTAGAGAACTTCATTCATTAAAGAAAAATCAACAGTGTAGTAACATCAAGTACATCTATTTAAAAAATATGAAAACATAATTTTTAGTAAATCTTTTAAAAGGGGCCATTGCAAATTGATTAATTGGAGTATGTTAAGGATTTTTATTTATTAAAGTTAAACCAAAGGTGTATTATCATCAAATACATGTGTATGCATTTTAAATACCTCGAAAAAGGTTTTTTATTAGTCGATTAAAAAGTGGACATTAAGTGATGATTTTTGATTTTTATGATTGATTTATGATTTTTGTTAATTCATGTAAAACCAGTGGTATCATCAAATAATTCTATTTTTGAAATATACATCAGTATTTTTTACTTGTCTATAAAAAAGTGGCTATTATATATTGATTAGTTTGAATAAGTTAAAGATTTTTATTCATTAAAGTAAAACCTTTGGTGTATTATCATAAAACACATGTATTTTAAAAATACCCAATTGCAAACTAGTTATATCAATATATATTTAAATTCATGATATGCACAGGACATATTAACGTTGCGAGTACCATACAAAATAAAACGTCAAATTTGTTTATCTATTAACGGCATGTTTTCTTAAGCCTTCCGTGGAAAAAATGTAATTTATAATTTCATCATTCTTTATATTTTTTTTAAATAAATTGGTTATGTTTAACTAAATTTTTAGTTGACTTTTATAACAAGATATTTCATAAACAGACGTGTGATTTTAGTATAAAAATTTCAATTTTTTTTTTTATCTATTTTTAGGTTCACAAGACAAGATGAAGTTGCGTGATCAGTGTAAACAGAAGTTATCAGTAACATCTGATTGTATTGGATGGTATTGCGACAGAGGGATCTTTTTTGCTAAAAAGGGCACTTGCAAGCAGTTCTCTTTATTTAAACATTTTTAATTTTTATTGAATGATCATCATGAAATATTTTTGTAAGTTGGTTTATCAATAAAGCTAACTAAACTTTAATTAAGGCATATGTTTTTATCTAACAACTTTTGTATCAAATTCAGTATCATATATAAGTATCTTAATCATTAAGATATGTATACTTATAATAGTTTTAAATAGTAAGTAAGACAATTGCCATACAAATCTATGAAATTAATGTATATATTTTCAGTTATTACTCACCTCCAATGCAGATTATGTTAAAAGTACAATCTGCTTAATGTATGTAAATCTGCTTAATGTATGTATTTTAATATAAAAATACTATAATTTAAAAGAGTTAATTTTTAATCTAATAGTGATGTAATATTATTATCCAAAAATAAAATAACACTTCTTTTTAATGTATGCGGCAGCATTGTTTTTGACATCGAACAACTTTCATTATATTTTAACTAGACCAAGTAATTAAATTTAAAATGAATTGGCATAATTTACCATCTTTGTTTTCATATTTTTATACATATAAGTAGACTGGCCAAATTAGTGAGTCTAAATGTAAGTATTTTTACGAATCTCGCAAATCGGAGGGCTCAGTGGCATTTATGACAGATACAAAAGTAGCTGATTTCCTGTTTTAGCTGAGAAAATTATCTCCGAAAAGACTGGTTGAAGACATAGCTTTTGTATAAGCTTATCAATGAATGTTGTGTAAAAATTAGTTTTAAATTTCTTAACTTTTTTTAATAATAATTATGTGAAAGAATTTTTTTTTAGCATCTAGCAAACCCACTTCCATCAATCAGGATAATCACAATGCAACTTAAATAGATTTTATGCATGATATTATCAGTCAGCCAAATAAAGAGCTCAATTTTTCCAGTATGGAGAAGTTGACTGTTAACTCAACTCTCATAAAATCCATATAAACTGAATGGATCTTATACTAACCGGAACTATGAGTGGGTTTGCATCATTTTGTTCATGCTTGTGACCAATCACTATTCCTAACATACTTGTCGACCATGTTTTTTTTTTGTTTTTTTGGTTTATTTTCAAAACTTGGTGGATAAAGCATTGGTCAGATGATCAGATGAGGAGGTATTTTTTCTAAAAAATACCTCTGATTTTAAATTATAATTGCTTGAACTTTGGAAATCGTCTTAAACATTTAATTTTTGAAATATAAGACTCGTATTTTACAAATTTTAAATATATACTAGCTTAAAATGGGAAAAATTCCAACATAATATTTCAGAGAGGAACAATTACAAACCAGCGTAGTCACCGTGGCGTCAGATAACCAGTAACCTGTGACGTCATATTTATAATCTTCATTTGATTGTATGCACATGTATCTTTTCATTTATATCGGTTAACCTGACAGACATCTTTATTGTGGGGTAAAGATGTTGCTTTTTAGGGAAATTCGAACTCCTTTGTTAGAAGACGCTCGTGTTTAAATTTTTTACTTTATTAGTGTATTTTTACAAGAATTTGAGTGATTGAGATGCTGAAAATGACTGGAAGTTCCCCGATACCTTTTGTCAATCTGTAAAATCAATCTTTTAACCAATTTTTGAAAACCCTAAATTTTTCTATTACGGGTTCCTTATGCGCATGCAGATTTTGACAAGAACCTTACTTAGCCTCTCATGGATATTACTTAAATCTATAGCAACTTCGGACATAGTAGTACTTTCCGTTATTAATATATGCTGATATTATACACAGAACCTCACATAAAGACTAGTTTCTTAAGAAAGTAGTTTATTGGAACTTAAGACCTTCCAAAATGTGGAGAGCACTGAAAAATGTGTCATCTATTTTTTGATCTCACTGCAATATTTCATTAACCTGCGTTACATATTGTTAATAGAAGGTAAAAACTTCAAAATACTCAGATCTTCCAAAGATACATCCCCACAGGATAAAACAAAACCCATTACTCAATACCGCGTTTCCTATATCTCCCTATACGTTACAAATCTCTAAGACGGATCGTAACCAAGATAAATATGCATAAATAATTCACTTCGGGGCTTTACATCCCAGCGACTCCCATCTCATTTTTTTCGCCAACTTCCTTTTATAATGGTCTATTCTAAAGCTTATTTCCAATAAGACGTCCAGCCCTAAGGATAAAGGATATTTACGCAAACAAGCTATTGGATGCTTCTTATGGACATACCCTGGACCACTGCATGGATGCGGAAGAGAAGATTGGGAGATCGAAAGAAGCTCCCCATCCTCCTATATGCGTATCCCACTCAGTTCTTATTATGTCTAATGTAAAAGAGTATAGTCCGGTTTATTTGTATACAAAGATCGATATTCGAAATATCCCTCTTCGAAGTATGGACTGTAGTATCTGCAAAAGCCTTTTGTGTGGACGCTATGGATAAGCGCCTGCACATGTACATGGTCTTAGGGTGGAACCTGGGGAAATATTTATTTTTGAATGTATGCAGGGGCATCGCAGGATTTGCGCTGCAGATAAACAAGCTCCACTCGTATTTTTGGAGTCATATTTGAATTTTTGCTTCGAGGTCCGAGATTGGAAAAAATGTAAATTTGCCTTCGATGGCCAGAAGAAAAGAAAAAAAAAAAAAGGTAAGCGTAAGAATGCCCCTCCCGGACTGCCGGACACGATCTCGCAAGTGGTGGGATTGAAAGAATTTGCGTATAAATTGGTATCGGAGTCCTGTCTATGTTTGGTACCGGACTATGCAAGGGGTAGTTTGATATTGCTTGTGAAATGTCTTCATTCCGGATTGCGAGTGTATTGAGAATGAGGTTTCAGGGTTATTTGTTCCGTGTGCAACAAAGAGTTTGCCAGTACTGCATGCAAAGGTTCGTAGAAAATAACAATGAATAAATTGTCTGTAGTTTCTGTCCAAAATTTTTCTCATATTGAAGGGCGTTCACAATACTGTTTTGGAAAACAATTTAAAAAAAATTAATTTTTTTATCTTCTACGCAGTACTTTCATATTCTACGCAGAAGAACCAAATAAAAGATACTTTCATAAATATACGGCAAAAGTAGATTTTGTAGCACATCACTTAATATCATTGCCTGCTGGTAAGGTTCTTTTTCCATAATTTAGGTACCCAGAAAAATAATAATAAATCCTATATATATGAACACCCCCCCCCTTTTTTTTTTTTAAATAAAGGTAATGTTGACGTGGAAAAGCTGAAAACGGCGTCAAATACAAAATGAAAATATGTCACATTTTCACCAATTCTTCCCACAATTATTAAATTAAAAAATAAATTAATTTACAAATTCATCTTTAGAGCGAAAATTTATATAAATATATTAAAATATAATATGAAGCAAATATATTTGATTTTTTGTTAATTAATTTTTACTAAAATGTTTTCATTATTATGCCAAAAACGATTTTCAACGCTAATATCTATTGTTTCTATAAAATATTAGAACACTAGACCATTCTGAGGTTATTCAAATGATATTCCCAAGCACAAAGAATTTCAAAAACCTATTTTCTGTTATTAAGGTTGGTATAATATTTTAATGTTAAATATTTATATAGATATTAATTTTTATATAGATAGTTAAAAGTAAAAAAAATTTCACAAATTTATTTCTAGTTCGAAATTAACTATAAATTCATGAGATGATTAATCAAAATGTGGAAAGAAATGAAAATCTGATTTTCAATTTTTTTTAATATTTAGTTTTAAACTATAGATCATAGCTAGTAATAGTAAACCCATTTTTGAGTCTTCTTCATATTTTTAAAAACGTTTTCGTAAAATAGAAAATTTAACATTGTTGACTGTATCCTTGTTAAGTAATTTAATACTTATCCTTGTGAAGTTGAATTTTTCAAAAATTTGCATATATTTTCATTAGGATAGTAAAGTAATGCTCAGATTACACACAAGCCGAACTTGCTTAATGCACCAGCATGGTACTATTCAAATATTAACTTTTTCGCAATACTTTGAGTTTATTCTATAGGTACGGAATAAAGCACTATGTTTACCTTCTAAATTTATTAGGGAAAGTATCTTTTGTTAGAACACCAATATATACTCGAAAAACGATTAAAATATTTAATATTTGTTCGCAAATACAATATTTGCTTAAAAAAGTCACTCTTATATTATGACAAACATCAAAAGTTATCCACAATTTTATTAAAAAAATTCAATTCTCATTTAATAAAAATTACTTTTTAAATCAAGAATAGCCTGTCATAGCCAATGAAGAATAAATTTCAAATAATAATGTGTAAGAGTTTTCTTTAACGCCTTCTTTAATCCTCTTATCACAAGCTTTCCCATATCCATTTATCAAAATCTAAGGATATTCGTTCTGACACAGGTATGAAATAACTCAGCAATGCAGCGCCATCTAATGACAGCTTTTGACGACGCTCGCTCTCAAGCAGTTGCTCCAAAATGCTTAACTCTCTCTGTTGTAAAACTAATTTGATTCATATTGTGTTAACTAAAAATAATAATAAAAAAAAATAAAAAAACATCTTAATATATGACCTAGATTTTTTATTGAACTTTAGTTACTAAATTTCCACTATTTAATTGCCCTCAGACACTATAAACGCCCATTAATGTCAAAAATTAATTTATTACATTTACAATCGCAACTAGTACTTTTCATGAACATATTTTTATTTAGTAACATAATAGTATTTATATACAATTATTTATTTAGGAAGGTTGATTTCTCGGTGAACTTAAAATTTGTTTACTATGATATCAGTCGAATTTAAAATTCTTAGAAATTAGTGATATTGTAAATGACAGTATGAGTAATATAAGTAAGTCTTATATCATTTTAATAACAAAAAATATCCAAGTTATTTATTAGAATTTCAACTGTCAGTAAAATACAGCACTATAAATTTAAATATATAAACAATTTCATAGAAAACATATATTTAAAATAAGTGTACTAATATAACTTTTATAAGTATTGTAGGTCATCAAAGAAGTATGCAAAATATTTTTAGTTTGTTAATTACATTATTAGTATATTATTTATATAAAAAAACATGTTAAAGTTATTTAACACACGTTCTAAATTATATAATTGAAATATTGATCAGAATCTAATTCCAAAACATCCATTAGAAATACATTACTTTCATAATGTATACTAATAAAATATAAAGGAGATAATTTTTTTTTTATTTCCAAGAAGATTTTTTGATTTTTTGTAAATACACAAGGGTTATTAAGTAAAAAAATAATGCATTAGCTCCAATTGTATATAAATTTACTCTTAAATTAATTATTTATATTTTAATATAAATGTATATTTTAACAGCATGCTTAATTAAGAAAAAATACTAATTTTTTACCGTTTTATTTCTTAAAGTATACTCGTATTTAAAATTGAAAATATTATTACTAATTTGATAACGTCCTACTTATGCATTCTCCGAATTGATTATGTGCAAAACTTGGTTAGGTGTTTAAAGTTTACTAAGCAGAAATGCAAGTAATAAATAAAAGATATAGTATAAATGTATTTGGATAAATTTTCATTATATATTTAAAAAAATTAAATTCTTAACCTGTAAATCTAAATTTTATGCTATTCCTATTTTCCAAAAAATATTTCTGGTGAAGAGAAATGGGATTTTTTATAGAAATTATATAATTTACTCCAAGTTATATTTTAAGGACTATTAAAAGAATAAGATGGACATTTTTTTCTAGATTAGATAATAAAGTAGAAAAATAATTGAATATCGCAAATTTAAAGAAATAGATTGGCTGATTATTTTGCTGATTGTGTCATAGAAGATATGCAAGAGGGTCTAAACGTTGATATGTCAATACCTGTGTGAGAAATAGGAGATGGGAGGGGTTGGAGGCTTTCTGCTCAACAAGTAACTGATTAGCATTTGCGTCTCGAATAGGAGATAACCTAGAGAACTTCAACCAACACCACTACAACCAACCCTGGACTATTTTTCACAATTGCGACCGTGTGTACTTATTTTTACTGTCAAAGAAATAAAAAAGACGTTCTTGGTTGGAAAATAGATTGGATAAGGAAATGAATAATTGTAAAGATTTAAAAATATTTTAAAATATAGAAATTTCAAATACCAGATTTATTGGAAACCAAATAAGCAATTTTTATGAATAAAAAATTATAATTATTGTAGAAAATGTATTTTTTTGCAGTTATAATTTTAGGAAATGTTTTATTAATGTAAGAATAAATTATACAAAATAAACATAAATGCTACATTAATTATTTTAAGATGTTTCAGAATCATTTTTTTTTTTTTTTTTAATTTTATTATAACGAAAAAGCTAAAAATATTGACATTTATAAAATGTTCTTTACTTATTTGCTTTCAGATAATTATTTAAAAATTATGTTTTACCCTAAAATAGAATCATGAAAAACATAGGATTGCATTTTTTGACACAGCAAGGGATATATAGAATAGAAAAACTGAAGCTACTGCCACTATTTAATTTTATACAAGTATCAAAATCAATTACTTTGAAGTAAGTTTTTTTATTATAATTATTGTAAGAAAACATGTTAAACTCTGAAAACAAATCTGGAAATTAACAAAATTTAAAATAAAGAAATATGCATGAATACAAAAATACAAATATTTTAATTACATAATTATTCAATGATTAGAAAATTAATAAATTTTTAAATATTGAAAAATTAAAAACTGTAATCGGACACATAAAATTTTAGCTTATAAAATGTGACTAAGAACTTATAAAGTTATTCAAAACCCAACAATATCAAACAACTTTTCAATGTTATTTAATAGAAATTCTAATTTCAAATATGCACAAAAGAGTATAGCTTAGGTATAATTTATTTCTCAGCTTTGAATAGGTTTCAAGTAAACCATATTGAATTTCCTTCATATATATCAAACGTTTGCTAGATAAAAAGCGACATTGACTAAGAGCTAAAAAAGAGAAGTGCACTCGCTGTAAAAAGAATGGTTAAAAAACAAACAAAAAAATTTGCTGTATATATCTATATACAAAGAAACACTTGGCAGTGAGCATGCTGTTAGCACTGAAATTCCTTGCCCTAAAGTAACAGTTCAAACTTGTACGTAACAGGTTGAACATTGTACATAATGATTGGTGCAGTCCCCCCATTTTCTCTCCCAATCTTAAAGACGATTGAAAAGAAATGGGGGTGGGGCTGGAAGAAAATCTTTTGCCGTCATTATAGCACATACGACAGATGGGACCTTAAAAAAGGAAATGATGAGGCTTTGAAAATGATAGAAAAAAATAATAAAATCTAAAGAGACGAAGATGCAGTTAAGTACCATAACTTTCGACAACCCCCAACTAAAAGTATATAAAGGAAGTACGAAATCATTAAGTAAAGTTGTCCCTTAGGTCTGCGTTGTCATTATATTTTCGTTAAAAGAAGTAAAAAAAGATATTTCAGATTTTTTTTAATGCAGTGTAATCAAGAGATAGGAGTGAAAGGTCACTCAGAGTCATTCTATGGAATCAACAACACATGTTGTTAATGACTGGGAGTAATTCTTTTATTTGTTGTAAAACAGTGTATCCTAGAAGAGAGTTTTGAAATGTTTCAAGGATTTAAGCTATCTTTCAGAAAAGAAGAAGCGCAGTTGTCTATTTAAGGTTTTTCCTTGAAAAACCTCTTAAATTAAAACATTTATTTTTTATTATTGCTCAAAAGACCTTTCATAAGAGTTCATTGTTTTAATTAAAATGGAAATATATAATTAAATGAACACAATTATAGCTATAAGAAACAAACCCCAATTTAAGTTATCCTATTTCTCCCCTAATCGAATACAATTGCGATTTCGCAGGAAAGCACGTTATTTGTTCTCAATGGTCATTGAGAGGGGAAATTAAAATTCTATTCAAACCACGTAGCTTAGAAGTGCAAACATCAGTTTAAAATTGATCTTTAAAATAGAAAATACACATTTTTCAATACAATACATGCAATTTTCTCCCGAGTAAGAGGTGAAAAAGGTCTCCAGAGGAAGATGGAGTGGGGTGGTAGAGGGGGGGGGGGTATAAGTTTCTTCCATCGAATCCTAGAAACTTCTTATATTTAAAAATATTTAAATTAAAAATATGACTTAAACACCTAACTAACTGAATATTTCTTACTTTACAAAATACCTGGAAATGTGGAAACATCAAGCATTTTACACGTGATAAATTTCCCCCTCTTTTATTCTTGCAAGTTTTTTTAGTAGAAATCTTTTGATAGGTTAGATTTTTTTATTCTAAGAGTTTGGAACACTTTTGGATTTTGGTGTACACATCTTCAAACTCTCTTTCGTGGCTCTTTGCCCTTTTAGACCAAAACTAATGTCTTCACTCTGAACAGCTTAGACCAACCTGATGACTGTGGGGTTAGCTCTCTGGCTTTGCATGCCAAAGACGCCTGGTTCGAATCCTGGGTTAGGCATGAAAATTCGTTGTTGTTCGGAATCCCCGTTAAGCTCTAGGTCCCGGCTTGATTAGCCGTTATTGTGCATAAAAATAGGTATTTGAGCGTACAAACAAACCAAACCAAACTGAACAGCTTAGAGATCATGCTTATAATTTTTTGGAATTCAGGTTTTATGGGAGGTAAAATATTGGTATATTCAACTTTTGAATCGTTTCATCCCTTTTCGACCCTTTAAAAGTGCTTGATCATGATGGGAATAGATGATATTTGTTCTATGTTTCCATGTTGATTATTTAATTTAGTTACCTCACCTGGTTAAATAAATGCACAGCAATGCAATGGAATCCAATTCAATCCTATACCATGCAATAAAAAATACAATTCAACACAATAGAGTGCATAATAAATGTCTACACATACCTTGTGACTTGTGTAGTAGATTCTTTTATCTCATATGAACATAAAATCTACTTGTTGCTGAAGCATTACAGACTAAATAACGATTACGATTCTTTTTCTCCACAGAATGATTCCCCTTCCACCTTCTCCGTTTGCGTAGAATGCGTAGAAGCTTCGTCCAGAAATTTGTCCCACGAGTCATTTCAGTATGCCTTTATAAAAATTCAAACGCAACCATCTCAATGTTAGATATGGACATCCTCGGAGAATATACATCCATTTAAATTGTTAATCTAACAATTCTAAAATATACTCAGCATCCTGTGAAAGATATTTAGTCTATTGTGCCTTTATGATACTTGAATTTAATTTTCCTTGTCTCTATCATGCTTTTATCGATAATTGTTAACATTTGTTCATTTACCTAGCTGTATATTTCAATTTTTTTATTCAATAAATTCAAACTGAATCTATCTGATGACAACGTTGGGAATTTTTCAAATAATTTTTTCATTAATTATACTAACCGTATTTAAAGCCAAACATATATTTAAGAGTAAAGTCATCATACTTGTTATTTTTAATTCTTATATCAAAGTATCCTGTTTGGACTTTATAAGGGTATGAAAATTTTAGACTACATATTCTTTCAAGAAAATGCATAACTAATACTAATATGATCTGTCAAATATTATTAAAGTTTCAGCATTTTATATCCATCACAAATATTCAAATTGAACACTTATCCACATTAATCTTTATATACCCACCAATTTTCGAACATAGGCTACGTCATCACTAAAACATATCCATCTCCATCAATGTACACATTCATTTATCTTCCATTTTTTAAAGCAAAAAAAAAAATCTTGTATCGTGAAACAGTTTTGCCGGTTGGCCGCAGTTACAAGAAGAGCAATTTATCTCCAGAAATAGATAGTTTTTCCTTGCGCTAACCTCTATCCATCCTTCAACCCAAGAAAATGCTTCTAAGTCCCCCATCGACTAGATGTACCTGAGAAGCATTTTGGGGTTAAGATCAGGTAAAACGGCGTGTTATATCACTTAGTTGGTTCTGATATGTCCCACCGGCTGATAAAGCAGCTATCTTTTTTGTGGTCCTCTTATTTCCCCGTTTCTTCTTTATCTCGTGTTTTATATCCCTGTAGCACGGGCTCTGCCGATGCTGTATTATTTCGTGGTTGTACATGACAGAAGTGGGCAATGCATTTGCTTTGAGAAATAGTCAAGGCAACGAGATTTCTTATTTTTTGCCACCTCCAGGCTAGATGCCTTGCTGGTGATGGATTTACCCAAATAGGGATAAAACGTTCCACATATAAAATCTTTTCTCGCCTGTAAATGATTCATTCGTTGTAAATATAAGGCTTGTGATAATAGTAAAAATATATTTCTGAATTGCTTCGTTTCTAGTTAAATTTATGGACTTGATAAATGGGCGACTGCTTGTTATAGATGAGTTTCATCAATTAAAAACAGTGTCTAACGATACCTTTAATTTTTAAAGGCAGTTTTCTAACAACACAAAATTAATAAAACAAGAAGAAACTCGGTACATTTGAAACTATTTTTTTTTAATATAAGCTAAGCATTTATAAAATTATATTCATTACTTATCTAGAAATATGCTTATATAGAAATTAAAGTTTTGAAAAAGAAAAAAAAAAAAATTGTGTAATTCTTGTAATTGTAAATATTTTGGAAAAAAAATTAATCTTCTTTTTCAATTTTTAACATTTATCTCTGAATTGTTTCTTTCTGTTACCAAGTGTATATTCTTAAATTTTTAGAATTGAAGTTTTAAGTGAAATACTTACAGAGAAAAAAAAATACAAATGTTTCGAAAAAAATCAGAAAAGTTGTTATATTTCTATACATTGATTTTTTTTTTTAATTTATATGTTTTAAGATAAGTACTTGGAGGAATTTTAGTCTTTTGTGTGAAGTGGTAAATATAAAATATATGAATTGAGGAAAATGAATGCAAAGATTTGCTAGTGTGTGATACTGCTTTGAAACATCATAAAAGTGTTTGAAATTTTACTGTCGTACAACAGCCGACTTTTCAAAGAAACTTTTGGCTTTAAAAATCCTATTTTATTAAGTAGGTTCATAATACATTTTTTATTATTATAATTAAAATTCATTACATCTCTTTTTGAAACCGAAACTAAAGTTCATGCTTTCAGTAAATTAAAACAATGAGCAACAATATATAAATAGAAAGTATTATATTCAATAAGTGTTGTTATACTTAGAAAAATATAGTACAGTCAAATTAATATTTTTAATTCATATTATTTTCTAATACACACTGGGCTGTTAAAAAAAATCTAATGAATATCAATAATACCGTGAGTTAAAATTAAAAAAACATTTTGTAACTATCCAACCTTTCCAAACACAATAAAGGCCACGAAGATTAATCCTTTTTATAACATTTATTATATCAAACTGTTTATAAATTTAATGTGTTTATCAGTAACCCTATGTAGTTTGTTAGCACCTTAGATATCATATAATAGCTTTTTAGCACTTCTAATAAATCTATTAATAAGTATAACACCTATTTTTTTTTATCAAGCACCAACTTGATATACGTGTCCATAACAAATAGTTTTATGATTAAGTTGGATATACCCAATCTAGAGTGCATTAATTTTTTTCTTTTAAAAAACAATTCATAACTGTGTTACATGATGAAAAATACACTTTTTAGTCGTAAATTCGTCAACCTACTCTTATACGCACGAAATTTATGTTTTTTAGTTTCTGCACGCAATTCACTCAAATTATAATAGATATAAAATTACATATTTCCCCTCGCGTTATTACCCAACAAATAAAAGAAAACACCAACGTTGCTTATCACATTAATCTAAAAATCGCGTGATAAGCAACCTTCTACTTTTAATATGCTCCATACGGATGGGAGCTAAAAAAGGATGAACACCCCCTTCCACTAACATATTTCATTCCCCAGTTGTTTTATGAAAGAGGAAAATTAGTTTAAGAAAAGACTATTAGGCCATTAACTCGATGCACAATGAAAAGAAAAATTGCAACCGTTGCAACTTTAAGTAAATATGAATAATGCAACCTTCCTTTTGCATGGAAGTAAGAAGGGGGAAGGGGGCTGAGCACGACTGTTAATGATATTTGCTACTAGGAATAGTTGTTTTAAAAGCTAAAAGAGATTTGACCATGCAATCTTGTAAGTTTCGCTACTCTGCGTGATTGTTTAACTTTTAATGGGACTTTCTTATGATTTTTATGTGTGTAGCTCTTAGCATTGGCGGTGCCTTATTTTAATGGTCTATTAGTGGAGTTGTAACTTTTGGTTCCATCTCACTTATTTGGAGGATAGTTGCTGATGGCTCATCACGCGAAGATGGGATTTTTGCTTAATTTTTTATTTTTTTTGCTTTTACGAAAGTGGTAAATAGAAGTGCGTGTGGAGAAGTGGATTGGACAGCTAGAAATAACGTGTTTTTAAGAAGAAAGCGCTTTGTTTTGAGTTAGTCATTTAAAAAAGACTGTTTTTCTTTTTTGCTTAGGAAATGGTATTATCAAATGTAAAATAAATCCATGAGTGAATGTTTTGCGTAATTTCATGGATGTGGATGTTATTGTGGTTTAAATGTATGTAATTGTGTAATCGTAAAAGAAGCTGAAAAGTTTTGAATGCAATTTCGATGAATTTTTGATAATGTAAAGAATATGTAACAAAATATAAAATAGAAAAGCATATTTTTATAAATAAAAAAAATTGGAATCAATGTTTATTAATATCATAATCATCCATCCTAGCATAAAGGAACATTTTACTTTAACGAATGATATTTCAGGTGTGGTTATTGCTATCATATTTATAACCATTTGGAAAAATTTATTTTAATTAAAAAAAAAAAATTCTATCTTCATTTTTAATTTTAATCTATTCCTCATCATTTTGTGTTTTATACAATTTAGCTATATATTAACTGTTACTGTAAACATTATTATTTTCTTTTTTTGTAATTAATAAACAGCATATTTTTGAAACATTGTATATTGAAATACATACTAATTTTTAGATTCACATTTTTTTTAAAAAATTAAAAAAATCAAAGTCAATTAAACGTGCTTAATATATGAAGAAGAAGAAAATTTTCTAATAATCATGCACATTTGTAATAACAATCTAAATTTAATTACTCTTTCATAACAACGTCTATTGGATTCAAAGTGAATTAAAAATCTGAATCTCAACAAAATTCTTATTATTACTCCAGCTATTATATATCATTAATAATCGTTGTATCTATAGTAACTTTCAAATTAAAAGCATTTATTGATATATCCTAGTTAATTTTTTTACAGAATATATGTTAAAAAAAATCAATAAATATGGGTAGATATTTTGATATTGAAGAAAAAAAAATAAAAATGTAGAATTTTTTTTTTTTTTTTTTTTTTTTTTTTGTGCAGTTTTTCTCCAAATAAATAATAATAATAATAATAATTTTTTAATGTAAGAAAACTCATTTCAATAAACACAAGTAGTTGTCCTTAAACTTTAAATTAACTCTTGTATTCAACTCTCATGGCCTAATGTCAGGTAAACATCTATTTTAACCACCAGACAGTCTGGGTCAACCTCAGAGTTCAAATGATCTCTTGTTTAGACATAATAATAATATAACCCATTAAAAAAGTTTTTACTATAAATCCTTTGTATGCATTGCCAATTTTTATGTTCAACTGTTACGTATTGAGATCAGATTGAATTTTCATACTGTTTGTCTATTACAAACAAAACATCTACTTCGAACTATTTAATAACTTTTTTTTTTGTTCCTAAAACTGGAGGAATGTATTATCATCCACAATGAACCTATCTGCCAAGATTCAGTTCGATTGGATGACGGCAAGTGGGTTAATTAGCTTTCCAATGGTTTTGCATCATTAACCTTAATAGGGGAAGGTTTCAGTAATTAAATATTGCCAAATTGAACATGCTTGAATTTAGTTTGGTATTTAGATAATAGAACGTGAGTAAAAGCTGATAAGGCTGACGTAAGGCAATAGAAACTTGTGTAATAACAGATTTTACGAGACAGTTCCAAAACTTGGTGGAAAGCTTTGTCATCGACAACAAGTGTACCAGCTAAGTTGGATACTTGAATGTGTAATTTATTTTAAAAGTAACTAAAGTTTAAATTTTAATCTTAATTTTTATTTTTCGTCATTCTAAATTTTATTTCTTAGTTAAAATGTTATTTTTTAAATGAACGATTTAATTTTTTTAATTAAATTTTTTTTTTATTTAAAATGTGTTTTTTAATTTAAATTTTTTTTTTTTTTTAATTAATTTGTTTTTATTTAAAATGTGTTTCCTAATTTTAAATTTTTTTTTTTTTTAAATATTTATGCATCCCTTATAGCAGAAAAGATTAAATACAAATAGTTACTTGAGTAATCACATTATTGGGGGGAAAAAATGTTTTTTCTTTAAAATATGAATAAAAAAATTAAATACAATTCACTAAAATGTGGCTTTAATTGCTTCAGGGCCTATGTCATTTTAGAAAAAAACTAGGGGTGTGGAACATCGCACAGCTTTCAATTACACTATAATACTGATATCAATTTGTGTCATTTTACCGTTTTAATATTTTCATCATTCTTTAAGCAAAAATGCCCAGTTTGTCAATGTTTTTTACCATAATACTTGTATGGGTCTTCTAAAAAAAATTAAAAAAAAAAAAATTGCCAAATAAATGATTTAGACGATTTACTTTGAATAATTCTTACGTTATCCTTTCTTATAAGTGAAACTGAGGATAGGAGAAAAAATCATTGCTGGTGAGGTATGCTCAAGGAAATAGAGCTCTGAGTTAAGGGTATTCGTTTTTCAACTTTTTACTCTATTAAAGCATTTTTACGGGAATTTCAGAGGGGGGAGGAGGGCTGTTTAGAAAACTTTAAGAGGCATTACCACAACGATTTTGGACAAAATCGTTAGAGCCGTTTTTTAGCAATTACTGAAAAACGTGATTTTTTCAACGGCAACTACCTTATGCGCATGCGCGATTTTGACGAAATCCTTAATGGTAGGTCCCATGGCCACCAGGAAAACGCATACTAAATTTGAACATCATAGCTCAATTTGTTAGCTACTCTGACTAGTTATTCTTGTTATTCTGACTAGTTATGGTAGTTATTCTGACTACAGACACACATACACATATAAATTTTTTGTAGATCACTTTTTTAAAATCAGGATGATCCAAAACTCGGAGAAATGCAAAAAAAAAAAAAAAAAAAAAAAAAAAAAAATTGACCAAATACTATACTTTCATTACCCTATGTATACATATGGATAATTAAAATTGAAAAATATGGAAATTGATTGTTTTAATATCTCAGATCCAAGAAGATTCTCTAAAAATTATTAGTTCTGTGCATTTTAGAAAGAATGTTAGGGAGAATGATATTTTGCTCAACAAACACTTTTAATTAAACTTTCAATAGAAGTTGTGTTAAAATATATTGTAACGAATTTTCTTCTCAGAGAAATAATGACACTGAATTACAAAAATAAATTATTTATTTCTTCACATAGAAATGCACAATTCTCTAAACAGCAGTGTAAAAACGAATTTCAGCTCAGACCAGAATTTCCATTCATCCATTTTCCACAGCAGCAAAAACACAAGCGTCTGGGACTTACCGCTTCGTAGCCTTATTTTTTTTACCACTGAGCTACAGAGCCTTGAATTTCTTTGGTTTTGCTGCAATATATTCTGAACGATATATTTTTTTTTTACTGAAGCATGAATGGACTTATTGATGGTAACTTAATTTAATATTTAAAGGAAAAGTAACTGAGGTTAATTAAAGATTATGTGAAGATAAGGTTGTATATATGCTTCAAGTGTTGTAGAAGCAAATGACTGTTTTTCAGAAAGAGTTTCTTAGGTAACTTTGGTTAGTTTAAAAGATAGTATTCTAGAAGAGGTTTATTTTCCACAGGGTGCTAAGGATTATTTGATAAGTAACACTACTTTGGTTTTTTGGGTATAAGAATTTTATTAACTATTCTAGTCACACTCACATACGTGGAAATAAAGTTAATTACAATGCACATGCGTTCGAGTAGGTTGAAGGCTGACCGTCAACTAACGAGTTGATCAAGTTTACCGGTAGAGGGCATTACAGTCACTTTAAAAGAAAGTCGCAACACAAAGAGTCTCAATATATAATAAAAATATTGTATTAAGTACATCAAAAGGCATGTTTTTTTTTTTTTTTTTTTTTCTTCTTTCTTAAAATCTAACGTTCTTAATGCTTTTCAAAAATAAATCATTAAAAGTGGTTGTAAAAAGGTTAAACATTGTCTTGCATCTGTTACTGCTGATTTTTTTTGAATAAAACATTTAAGTTGTCACGGAGTGAGAAGTTTTTTTCAGTAAGGAAAGCTTACATTTTACTTTGGAATCACGTTATACAGTGATATGTATTGACACATATCAGTCTCTCGTAACAACAGTTGTATACTCTGCATACCTGCAGCATGTTTATATAACGCATCCACAGCTTATAATAACGTTTCGGTTTAATTACTAGAATAGTTAAATATAATATATGTTAGTATAAAAAATAAATTCTAAAAATATAACGTGCTTTTATAAAGATACTAAAGAATAATTGTTCAATTCAACTATTTTAAAATATTTGAAGAATAAACTGTTGTTGTAATTGACTTAAAATAAAATCTTGGACATTCCGATATTAATATGAATCATGCTTGTGACAGTAGGTATTATTTTAACTAGTTAAATAGCCATTTGTGTTATTTTACATAAAAAAATAGTATGCTAATATTTTTTAATATTTATTTTATTTTCTACTTTTTAAATAGAAACATGTTTTTTGATTTATAATTATTTCTATTTTTATTCTCTAATATTGTAATTTAGTGTTCTTTTCTTAGATTCATGTCCATTCAAATGTGTAGTCAAATTATTATTTTAACAAAAATTGTTAGAAGGACACGTAAACTCTAGAAAATCGCAAACTTATTTGCTACTAAAAAATTTTCAGAATATTCCGTAAAACAAATTAGCATGCTTGTGAAAACAGTTTTACAATGGTATGAATGCACATTTTTTTCATCAAGATAAAATCTCTATATCTATACACCATTCAGTTTCTGAAATAATTAAATTGAAATGATGGACATTTCCAGCGGCGCCATCTATCGGGGAAAAACTACGCACATTAAAGTATTTGTTATTATTAATTATTTATATTAGTTTATAATTTAATTATTTACATTAGTTATCATTAACTATTTATATATATACTAGCTTCATGAAATTAGATAGTGGTTCGTTATTAAATATTAAAATGGGATAATACAACGCCTCCAATAAACATGGTGACTTAAGGTTAAGCATATAAAATAATCAGCATTATCAGTAATAGTTTTTCTCATACGAATAATATATAAAATGTACACTGCTGACGAGATCAAATAACTGTGGCTCGGCGTTGCCCGGTACAACCCAGTACAAACAGGTTCAGTCTATTGCAGTTCATGAGCATGTCCCTCTTAACTCTTGGTTCTCGATTTCATTTAATTGGCAACAATGCATCATTCAGAAATTGTTTTCACAATAACAAAGAATAGGGTAGGAGGAGAAAAAGGGAATTTTGAAACTTTATTTGTTCAGAAAATTTCCTCTTGTTTCGAAGATCAAGTAAACAATTTTTCATCATGTTCGAAATAAAATTATAGATTTCTACGAAACGCAAACACACATACACACCCAACAACACTCTTCTTTGTACATTATAATGTCTTTTAAAGTACCAGACTTCGTAGTAATACAAAATTTCTATCTGAAACATTATTACACGGCGAGAAATTATATTAGGGTCTTATACAATTCTCTCTGACTTATACAATTATCTCTGACTTATACAATTATTTAATTTTACCTAATAATTATAATGGATTTCTTGATCATATATGTAAAATATGTATTCCCTTAAAAGGAATTTTGATATTTTTGTCCTACATAGAATTTTGTTAAGATTGAGCGATCAATTCTATTGATCCCACTTTTGAGGAGCTTGCTCAATTAAAAGCTGTAGTGTATTAAAGAATACAGTTGTTAAGTTCCTGAAAAAGTTAATTTTATGCTGTCAAATTTCATAGTTTTATTTTGACCGCTCATAAATTAATCTTCATAATTAATCCCAATGGCTCGGACTTTAAAATGCGAGGGTTTGTTTTGCTATATAAAATGAGCGTTTATTAAAAAAATTATATAACAGCTTATTTTTAGCATAATTATGAAAAGTAAAGGCTTAGAAATTAGCAGTTCTAAAAATAAGATTGAAGTTGTATTTCATTTCGATTAAAAATTTGAGGTTCGGTACCACCTTATACAAATGTTTACTTAAGATTTTTTCTCACTGAAAAAAAACTGGAGATAGCACTTTTGCCCAGATTTTCTTTGAGGATTGCATTGAAACAAAAATCAAGAAACGAATAAATTGACATCATTTTTAAATTGAGTAAAGAGTTACCATCACCATTCATATTTTAATGCTCTATTTTCAAAATTTCGTTCAAACAACTGTATTGTTTTGGTATGGTATTGGTCATTTAGACTAATCTGTAAAGGAAACTTTATTTAGAAAGCAACACTGAAAACATAATTTTTGCATCAACACAATATAAGTTTTAAATCTTTCCATGATCATAGGTTTCTATTACATGGAGGGGGATTAAAACTGAATCAAAATATTTTATATATATATACTGCTACCAACACGATAATATAAAATAAAGAACAAATACAATATTACTATCGCCCGGCATATTTCTAAAGATGCGCGGACCAATGTCAATAGTTATTGATTCGGACTAACTACATTATATACACCTTTATCTTTCATAATACTTTTCAAAAATTAGTTATTGTATCAATTTCAGGTTAAATGGTAACTTTACATGTCCGTAATGTAATACCGTAGTCTAGATACCTGAACATAAGGAATGTCTTTAAATAAAAATTTTCTTTACCAAAAAAAGTAAGAACCATAACAAAATAAAACCACGAACCTAATCTCTATAAATTTAAATATAAGTTTTAATTTATCTCTAGACATACTTTTCTTAAGGGTTATGACCACATCCTCTGGAAACCTGAGCTTGTAAAGAGACTTTTATTTTGTTCACATTTTTTGTGTTTTTCCCTTTTTTGGGGGATCAAATAACATAAAAATAATTTACCTTAAAAAAAAAAAATTATAGTACAAAAAGTTCAATAGTGTGTCCATTTAAGTGATCGCCAATATTTAGAGGCTATGGAGATTCAAAGTTTGTGTGATCCAAAACTGCTAATTATGACCATTTAATTAAAAGGATCCATTGATGATTTATCACACAAATTAAGTATTTCTTGCAAACCATTGCCTTTCATAAATATCCTAAAAGTAAACTATTGTGTAAATTTTTTATAAAATTTTGATTGGACAAAAAGTATTATTGGAGCCATATAGGTATTAGGGTGGATAAAAAAAAAAATCCTTTTTTAAGGTGCTTTGAGATTAAAAAGTGCTAAAGGGTCTCAAAATAACCTGAGTGAAATTTTATCACATTCTGGCAAGTCTAACTGCCTCCGGATTGGTATTGATTTTTCGATTTCTTTCGAATTTTCGATTTTGTTTCCATATTTTTAATTTTTGAGAAGGATTATAATTAGGGTTCCAACCAATAAATGTTATTTACTTCATACATAAACGGACAATGTATCTGGATTGCAAGTGAGAAGGAGAAGGGAGAGGGGAGGGGGTGATTGTATAGAGTAGAAGAATATCGAAGCTTGCTACGTTTCCAGCAGCTCTGCAGTGGCTACTCGTGTATTACAGCTAGTACAGCCAGGCTGCATCTAAATTTATTAGTTCAAAACTAAAATTTGATATTTTACAATTTTCTAAAATTAATATATATGATTTCTATGGTAAGTGTAAAAAAAAAAAAAAAAAAAAAAAAAAAAAACGATAAATAGCAAACTTGTTGTCTCAACACTGAGGGAAGAAAACGTTTCCAATTAACCAAAACTAGTGATCTTCCTCCGAATAGCTGCCAAGTCATTGAGAAATGCGTTTAGGCTGCGACGTTGCCATGTGTTGGCATGGTAATCGACGGAACACAACAGAGCCATTCCCTCCACGTAATGTGTAGTGAGACAGCCAGTTCAGCAGTTTTTCAACTCCGGCTGTCCTTAAGAATTCAATGAACTGATTGGCTCCACATATGAGAATCAGCGTGGGTGAGGTGAGTGAGAGAATGTGGTGGGTGGTGTGAGTGAGAGAACTATACCGAATGATTTGATTAATTGTTCTTATTTTATAATGTTATGTTATAAATGTTATTATTTTGTACAAATTGAAATGAAACTTCAATTTGAGTGTTAAAAAATTTGTATTCATTATGGTGTATGTACACACTTGAAATATCGCAAAAATAGGTCAAATGTGTTTATAATTTTTTTGCTTTATAATAGTCTCCAGATGGAATTTTTTGAAGATAATGGTATCACCAGAAGGCTAGAGAGTTATTTTATTTGTTTGAAGCAGTATTTTGTTCTGAAAATGCATTTGAATATTTTAAACTCATTATTTAAAAAATCTTGTTTTTGGCAAGTGAAATTTCATTTAAACAGTGATAACTGAAAACTGATATAATCTTTATGAAAAATGATTAGAGAATTCAAATCTGCATTAATTATTAGATGCTTAGAACATCAGTCAACTTGATTGGAACAGAAAAAGAATTTTGCAAAATTTTTAATTGCCAAAGTTTTTAGAAAAATTGCTATTTTATCTGTCAGTGTTTAAAAAATTCAATTAAAAACACTGTATATTCTAGAAATTATACAGAAATTCATAACATTAAGAATATTATGAATAATTTCCAACCATAATTTATTTTCTTTGCACCATAAAACTCGAGTAATCATTGTTTAAAAATATGCTAATGATAACGAGCAAAATATTTGTTAGTTAATTAATTTTTTAATAAAATTGAAATTTTATTCATGTAAACATCATTACTAATTACGTACTTTTTAGAGCAGAAAAAATCCGATTTCTAAAATGATAATTAAAGTTTAAGTGTGTTTGTATATGATTGTGGATACTTTGTCTGTGGTTGGTGGGGTAGGAGTTATTGGGGGCGACTACTGTAGCTCTCCTGTAAAAAGGTGAGGTTATGTTGCGCTCATTTGCGTCATTTTTTTTATCATCATGGATCGAAATCTTGCCAAGTGGAAATGCTTATTGTTTGGTGATTCAAGCAATATTAAATACAAATGCTACTAATCTACGAAAATGTTATGAAGTTCTATGAGTGAAGCTGGCATAAGATAAAACGTACAATGAAGCTAAGAAAAAGCCCACTATAAAGAAATATAAGACCTTGTCGTGGTAATAATCTAAAAAATATGGTCAAAGGCTTCCATAGCCTATTGTGCAAGAGCATCCCTACTGTCAAAGAAGTAAAAGCGATGTTGAAGGCTCGTCATTTTTTCAAAACATATTTTTTTTAAATCTCATCCTGAAATACTGAAGATGAATTTAGAAGACTTTCATTTTACTAGTATAGTACTGTACTAGTAACATGGTAGTATTGTCCTGGTAAGGTACGCACAGGACAAGTCCGTGTTCCAATCGTCTGTGGATATAAATGTATATTTGACACAGCAAAAGCAATTATTTTTCCATATAATTTGGTCACCGATTAATATTATATAAAATAAAAACATAACTATTAGATTAATCTTAATTTTATAATTCTTATCTGTTTACGAGTAGTAAAAAGAACCAAACTATTCCGTGCTTCAACCAGAGAATTGTCCAAATACAATTTGCCATCCTTTTCTGATATAATTAAAGTTTTATCGTTTCGTCCATTGAAAAGAAGTATTTGTAGAACTTAGTTTTCTTCCTCACCTAATTTTCGTGTTATCTTGCTATTCCGGCGAAGCGTATTTTTAACACTAACTTTTGAAATGGAAGTGTGAAAAACTGCTGAAGCAATAACGCCCCAGCCCTATCTTATATTTCATATCTATCACAAAAGTTTTTTAATAATGCGGATGGAATACATTGTCACTGTCAGATTTACTAGATTTAGATAAACACATTATATGCATCTCTACGTTAAAAAATCACAGCTGAAACTGTGATTTTCAATTCAACATTGTCCTTTACAAAACACTCGTTATTTTATTCATTGCAACCAATATTTACGACTTCTTTCACCAGTTTGGTCGATTAAGAATATTTATTCTCTGTCAGACACATTTTGGTGTTTGGGACAAATGCACTTATAAATTTTCTTATACTTGAAGAATAAAATGTCTAACAATACTTTACTAGTAACGCGAAAGTCTTCTAAATTCTTCTTCTGTATTTCAGGAAGAGAATTAAAAAAAAAAAAAAAAAAAAAAAAAAAGATTACTTTTCAAATTATGCACCTTCAACATCGATTTTTCTCGTTTGACAGTAGAAATGCTTTTGGAAATTAGGATATGGAAGTTCTTGATTATATTGTTTTTATATTTGCCACTACAATGTCTACTATTTTTTTATAGGTGGGTTTTCTGTTAGTTTCATTATACGTTTTATCCTATACTGGTTCCACTCACAGAACTTCATAAAATTATCGAAGACTAATAGCATTTGCATTTAATATTACTTGAATCACCAAACAACCAACATTTCTACTTTGCAAGAGTTTGATCTATGATGATAAAAAAAAAAAAAAAAAAAAAAAAAAAAAAAAAGATGGTGCAAATAAGCGCAACATAACCTGACTTTGTAACAACAGAATTATACTGGAAACGTAGCATGCTCCAGTGTTCCTCGACTCTCTACACCCTCCCCCCTCTAACTCTTGCAATCGTGATACATTATCCGAATATGTATGAAGAAAGTAACGTTTAGTGGAGAGAATCATAACTAAAACTCTTTTTGAAAAAAAAAAATTTGAAAAAAAAAAATTTAAAAAAAAAAAATATATGGAAAAAAAAAAAAAAATGGAAAACAAACGAAAAATCGATATCAATCCGGAGGCAGTTAGATTTACTAGTACGTAATCAAACTTCACACTGGTTATTTTAAGACCATTTAGCACCTTTTTACTACTGCGCCCCTTAGAAAAGGAGAAAGAAAGGCTTTTTTTTACTCAATCTAATAGATATACTCTTTTGAACATGGAAAAATCCATAAATTTAAATAATAGTGCTTTTTAATGCGTATTTGTGTTTGTGATAGAAAACTATAGTTTTTTCCTTATCGTGATAAAATTTTGCCCGCTTTATCTTAGAAACAAGAATAGAAGAAGAAACAACGGGTCACTAGCTACATGAAATTTCGAAAAACCCTCCTCTCTTCCTTTACAACCCATTTAAAGAGTACGATCATAGATTGAATTCTACAGTTTTACTTCTTTACATTAAAAAAATATTGGTATGTTCTCTAGATTTTGAGGTTTGGTATTGTGAAGTGTGTGTAAAATAAATTCGTTTCCTTGGTATTTTTTGTTTTTCTATGGAGTGGTTAATTGTGTCCCAATTTGTAAATCAATTTGATCGTCGATTGAGCTTTATATAACATTTTTATCAATGGAAGTTAATTGTTTGCAATAGCCTTAAGAAATTATTGAATAAGGAATAAAATTTACACGCCAGGAAATAAAGTCTTTGTTGTTTTAACAACAGTACCTTAGCGTATTTTAAAAGTAGCACATTTAATTGTTGAAAAATATGCTTTTAGTAATAATACTCTATACAATACCTTCAATATCGTTTTAATAATGAATTTTCTAAGTAAAGCTGTAACAATGAAAGGTACGAAAGTAAATCGTAACAGAGAAATTTGATTCAGTTGAGACAAAAAAATTGTGATAATCTGACGTTTATCGATTTGTCTTAAAATTATTGCTATTGCTAGTATAAAAAGTGCAATTTTGATTGATATAAAATGGAGTTTCCAACTCTAGGAGTAGTCACCAAGCTCAAATACAATTCAACGCTCGAAACCATCCAAGAAGAGACCGAATTAGAGGTACTCGCAGAGCAGAATGCAGCTGTCATTAAAGAGTATCCCACATTAACATACTCTGGCATGCTGGCAGGAAGACCAGAAGAAGTCACTTTATTCATCAACTGGTGCAGCACTACTAATAATCGTCAACCCGGCTCACCGACTCCAGTAATCAAGTTGGTAGATGACCGGAAGAAAGGGAAGAAAACCAACGGGAAGTGGAAACGCTTTAAGCACTTTGTTTCCAACAGCATTTTTTGCTGCTTAACCTGCTAAAAAGACGAATGATGTAAACGATTAGTGACTTACCTACCGATGACTTCCTGACTATGACTTTCCAACTATGACTTCCTGATTATGACTTCCTGATTATGACTTCCTGATTGTGACTTCCTGATTATGACTACCTGATTAAGACTTCCCCGACAATTACTTACAGATTGAGACTGCCTGAATATTACTTCTTAAAACTTGATGTCTATCACTTCCTGAAAAAACGTACAGAAGATGACTTCTTGACTTTATAAGCTATGACTTTTTGATTATGGATTTGTGACTACGATTTCCTAAGACTTGATGTTTATCACTCCTTGATATAACATACAGACGATGACCTCGTGACTTTACATGCGATGACTTCTTGACTTATTCATGACTATGACTTCTGACTATGATATCTTGATCAATAATTACAATCTATGACTTTTTGATTATGGATTTGTGACTACGATTTCCTAAGACTTGATGTTTATCACTCCTTGATATAACATACAGACGATGACCTCGTGACTTTACATGCGATGACTTCTTGACTTATTCATGACTATGACTTCTGACTATGATATCTTGATCAATAATTACAATCTATGACTTCCCTGACCAAGACTTGATGTCTTTCATTTCTTCACTTACAACGCACAGACTACGATCTCCTGATTTTTAAATGCTATGATTTTTCGATTGATGTGTCTGAATTAAGCACAAAAGTAATGCAGGAAATATGCCTACTGGGGAACCCGCCTGCATTTAAAAAAAAAGAAAGGGGGTAACGCGTTCATGAACTATACCTCCTGGGTGAATGTGGAAATTAGTTCAATAAAATTATAGTCCTTCAAATAGCACAACGTATTAAAATTTTTACCACAAAATACAGATAGTCACAAACGGATATTGAAATGTGCACTACATTTTGTTAAACCAAAAATTATGCAGATATGCATTGTAATCGTTCCTTAGTAAATTCTATCCAACAATTCAATCTATACTCCTGAATGAAAAATAAAATACGCTCCGTTTCTATTCCCAGCGTGCTATGTAATACCTGCTATAAAAATATAGTAGACACAATGAAGGTTGTGTTATGAGTTGCATTTTTTAAAGTAAGAGTTCTCAATTTTGAAGATTTTCCTATTAAATACAAGAATTCAAAGAAGTTCTCTTTAAAGTAACCGTTAATTAAGCAATCTCAGTTTTAATTTTGACTAATATCAATAGTCTAAGTCAAACGCTGCCTGACTTCTCTACGCTAAGATAAAAAAAAAATCAGAGTATTCAATAATTAAAATCGTAAAATTTTAAAAGAACCGCGACATAAATATAAACAGTAGCAATATGAACTTTTAGATGCACACTTTTTTTAATACTATTTTTATATTTAAAACTAGTATAAAATCATGGCAGATGAGACAAGTTGATAGCCCATTTTTCTTTAGAATGAACGCAGACATTTTAGTTCATTTTGTCCTAAGTTAACGATTTTCCTCATCAATTGTTCTCTTCCTTTTGGACAATGTCAAGGTAAGTATACCAAAAGAAAAGACGTTTTCATAACACCCGCATACGCGAAAAGTGTACATCGAAAGGTACTATCTACTTCAGTCAGAGACAAAAGAACAACGAACGTCAATAAAAGCTCGATGTAACTGAGACTTAAGCACATGATGGACACACTCTTATTACGCCCTCAGATTGTTCCGTAATTTGATTGATAAGATGCTAGAGAGGGCTTTAGACGTTGATTTAAGTTGGTATTTTTAAAAATTTAATTGGTTCACCATTCTCATCTCTATGTATTTTACTACGTTCTTCTTATTTTTAGGATTTGAGATTAAGCAGTAAGTTTATAATGAGTTTACCTAAACAAAGCCCTCATTTACTACCTTTTATTGATTTATCAGTTTATTTTTAGTTTGAATAACTAAAATCTTGAAGAGTCACAAATATCCATGGGATGAACCGTATGAGGCTCCGGAGTCGAGGTTTAAGTGTTACTTTATTCGTAAGCAATAAAAAATTTGTTTAGATCATATTGTGCCAGAAGAAAACGATACAATTTTGTGTTAAAAAGTATACGAAATTTCAATCTCAAGGGTTGCCGTGAAAAGTAATTACTTTAAACGTTTCATAAATTTCATTCATTTCCTGTTGTTATTACTTAAGGGTGATAACTCAGGAGGAGGGGATGTAAAACCCTGACCAAAATTCTAAAATTCAACTATTTAAACAAACATATAAAAAGTATTCGGACCTTATTTTAAAATAAAAATAATTTTCAGCATTTAAATAAAAATAATTTTCAGCATTGAAATAGAAATTATTTTTATGAACTTTCAATGCATAAATTTCGTAAATGCAAAATATTTTCCATACGTGTCTCTTATTCACCATAAGAACGTTTTGTTCTCAGTAGTAGGTGGATCAACTTTTTAAAATACGAATTAAATTTTAAATGGAATGTTAGATACAAGTATTTGATAAGATTTTGTTTTTAATTAATGTTAATCAGCCATGTGGAATCAATACAGAAATTATTATTTTCAACCACAAATAATGTAAATGTAATAAAATTTTGTTCAGTTGTCATTAAAAGAGAAGAAAATCTCTCATTATTAAGTGAGAAACTTTAAGGTACACGTTGAAAATGAGCGAAAAATGCAGATTTTAAAATTATTTGTATTAAATTGAACATCAAATTTCTTTCTAAAATTAGTAAAAGCCTAATATGAATAATGAATTTGGTCTTTCAAATTAATATATGGACCGATTCAGTAGTAAATGCCCATGAGAATATTTGTCTTTTTTTTTTCTATAGATGTCAAACATTTTTTTTTAAACGAAATGATATTTTTCCAAAAAAAAACCAATCTTTACCATCATTCAAAATATTTTTAAATTTCAAGTTAGGATCACAAAATGTATTTTAGGTTAATTAAAAGTTATGAGCGTATATTTACACAAGGATCAATATACACTGACTATTTTCAAAGAGGATATTTTGGACAGTGATAATTGTAACTATAACTCAATATTCATTTTTAAGGGTCCAAAAAGGAAAATTACAGATGTCGTAGAGAATGATAAAAAACAAGAAATAATTTTTTTTTTAATCTAAATTAAGAATTATGTTTTGAGATAATCAATGATCAAAAATTCAACGGTAAATTTTTTTGACATAGACAAAAATACTTACAGTTAATTTATCACATGAAAACCCCAACTAACCAATTTTAAACAACCTAAAATATAAATACCTGTATTTTTTATGATTAGGAAAAAATTGTGGCTCATTTTGTCATGTAGGAAATATAAAAATAAGCTTTTTTTAAGAACTGAACAAGTTAACCTTTTTCATTAATTATTTAGAGAAGAGAGGGGGGTGAATTTCGAATTATGCTGAACTGTCGTTTATTATTTTAAATACTCTAAAAAAATGCATTCCTGTTTCAGGCCAATTCTATGTCGTGTACCTGTACATCAAAAAACATTTTTTGGTTTCATTGAAACAGAAAAGTATATTTTCTTATTAAAGTATTATATTTTGAGACTGCAATTATAAATTCAAACACACCATCTTCTTAAATAGTAAATACGGACAACACTTCATATTAAAAATCTGATTTTATACTTGTTGTGCATATTTAAATTTAAAAAAAAATCTATATTTCCTGTGGCAAATCGGTGTGCCTTGTTTCCATTTATAGAAGTTTTGTAACATACATTAAGAAAAACAGTGCTTTCAAATTTAATCCCATAGATATATGAGAGAAAATGAACATTCAAATAACGCTTTTTACATTGAAATATCAGTCTTCACTGATGATATTTTTAGTTAAAAGGAGAGTTGGTACCCTCTATACCGGCAATGCTAATTTGATGTATTTCATGTATTCTCAGAAAGTAATTGACGTAAAAGCATAATTTTTTTTCAGTGCATTTAGCAGACACTTGTTATTCCATTGAAGTCAGCTTTTGGTTATAATTTACTTACTTTTTTTTTAAATGAATTTTCGTGATAGTCACTCAAATTTGTCAAAAATCACAAGTTTTTCTTGCTGAAATAAACAAAAACAAAAAACATTTTAAAAACATACTAAAACAAAAACATTTTTAAAATATACTAAAACAAAAAATATTTTTAAAATTTTATATTTAAAACTATATTAAAACAAAAAATATTTTTAAAATTTTATATTTAAAACTATATTAAAACAAAAAATATTTTTAAAATAACAACAAAACCTTACTTCAGTAAATACAGATACATAAAAGGAATATGTGGTAAAAATTTTAGGAAGATAGTTGGTGTAGTTTCTGCATGAATAATGAAAAATGTAGTTTTTAGAAAAACGCAATTTAAAGAAAATTTTACCTTCACTACTTTTTACCAACTTTTTCTTCGAAAATTATTCAAAATACTTCTAGTTAAGGTATACTTCTAGTACAAATGAGGTATCATTTTAAAGGGAAGAATTTAAATTTTGATAAACAATAATAAACTCAAAATTGATTATTTATAAAATTTTGGTTACCAACTCCCCTTAATAATATTTCCAGATTTAACAGCTTATAATTTGACATTGGCTTAATATTTTAGTATTCTGTTTTTTTGTTGGAAAGTTGCACATCACGTCTGTTTAAATAAGCCGTTATAAGCTCTTAAAAATATTAAAACCTTTTTTTTAAATTAATTTTGTTGAAATGGAGCTGTCGGAAATTCGCCCTATTATGAAGTATAAGTTCTTACGAGGAACTACGGCATCGCAGACCACGCGAAACATTAGCAGTGTATTTAGTTCTAGTATTACTACGCATCAGACAGTATCAAATTTTCCAAGTTGTCAAATTTTGTACAGGTAATTTTGACCTCCAAATGAGCCATGCGGTCCCCCAGAATCAAAGGTTAATAATGATGAACTAAACGTCACTGTTGGGTCTGACCCATGTTACTGTACTTATGAAATATCGTTGAAATTTGGTGTTATCAAGCAAACAATATCAACTTATTCAGCTCAAATCGGTAAAGTGAAAAAGTTCGGTAATTGGGTCCCAGATAAACTGACTGAAAAAGCGTTTGGAAGCTAGGTTGATAATTGCTTTCTCGTCACAAATCTGATAATTTTTTTTAAGATTGTAATTTGTGTAGAGAAATGGATCTAATGAGACAATATCAAACGCCCAGTTCAGAGTTTGGACAAGGATGAATCACCAAAAGACATTCCAAATCGTATTCATTTGAAGAAACTGATAGTGAGCCTTAGGTGGTCTAGTGTTGTTGTGATCCTTTATGATATCATAAAACCTGTCTCATCTTATCACAGCAGAAATATACTACTATACTATTTGTAAGAAGTCAACCAACTTTGCCTTTTTTTTCCCACAAATTCCTACATCGAAATTTATCGCTATTTATAAACCAAAAATCAATCGATGGATGATAACTATTTTAGAGTTGAATAAAAACATAATTCCTGAATACATTTTTGTAACGTTTAATGACATTTTAATTTATCATCAATGTTGGTAGTATTTAATAGGTCGAAACTTAAAATATAATATTTATATAACCTTAGCTTTATGAATGTCAATTGCTTATATTTTTGCAAGTTTGTTAAATTTATAGTAAGCTCTTTAATTGTGCTCTAAACATATACACATTAACATCACCATTAGTTTTTGAACAAGGCTAGAGTGTCAATATTAGTACTTGAACAAAGAAGTGGATTCTTTATGCTGTAAATGACGAGATAGTTTTTAGATGATTTCGAAATTTTCCAAATGCTCGAGTTTGAGGTTATGAAAAGTTTTATTATTTTATAATCATTACATTGACTATATTATCGGAGAATACGTTTCCACCACATCAAATTTGAATTACATTGACTGTGTTCTCCAAATATTTATTTAATCCAATTCAAATTTAAATGTTAATAAACCTTTAAATATATGCCACATTTCTGTGAAATTTAAAACTAAACATTTATTTAATTTTTAAATGTTACATTTATATTAGTTATCATATGTAAGTTTTCTAAACTCCCTTTCTTTTTAATTTACAAAAATAAAAAAATGAATTATAAAATAAAGCTTTTGTTTGTAAATAAGAAATGGTGTTTTTTCTCAAGAATATACTCTTCTGATGATCTGCCAAGTAGTTTAAATATGGTAAAATAATAAGAATTAAGAATATTACTATTTATACTTTGTTATTGATAATATTATACATGATCTTTCAGAGAGGACTTCCTAACTATGAAATGACAAATCTGCGAAAGAGTAAAAGACGGAAAACAGATACAAGTAAGGTGTGGAATTATAAATACACAGCTTTACAAAATTAATTGCATTACTGAAATGTACCAACAAATTGTTAGAAATTCTTAATATAGTTCAATGAGTGTATCGCTTCTTTCAAGAGAAAGCGCCCTGTGATCCCATTACTGGATAGTGCAGTCCAAACGATCACTTTTGAAGAACCGTTTTGCAAGACATATAGACGGATACTGAAGAAGTGGGAACATGCCAATCCTTCCCTCTCCTAATTGTTTATAAAAATTGTGGGTAGAGATGGTATGGTGTCATAGTGATAGAACATGTGTACCTCTAGACTAAAATACAAAAAAAAAAGTATATAAAATTTAATGATTTAAAGAAAGTTGCATTTTCAAACTTGGCGGCCATCTTAAAATTGAAATTGCACAAAGAAATTTCTACCAATTACAATCAGCTAGTTAAAGAGGTATAAATAGTATTAATTATCATCAAATGACTAAATATACAAATTATTCAAATCTGTATACATTCTTTGCAAGCATAAGCTTAAATGGAAACATAGTTTTAAGATAGGAGTGTGATAAATTGGACATCCAGTTAATAACTTTTTTTTATTCAATTAGCAAAACTGTTATTTTCAAAATAAATATTTAATTAGTCTACGTTATCTCTGTATATTTTTGTTCCACTTATTGATTTTTTTTTTTTTTTTTAATTTATAATTATTTTCTATAATTAAATTTTTTTGTCGTCATGCAGCGTGGTTTATTTTTACTCCAAGGATCGGAAAAAGTCACAGTACCTGTACTTCTGAATAAGATTGTTCTTGAAGAAACACCAGGACACATTGAAGTCAACATTTTGAAAATTATTGCATTTTTATATTCATTCAAATCATTTATCCAGTCAGAAGTTACGAACTTTTCAAAATTTCAAAATATTAAAAGTCTAAAACTATAAATTGTTAAAAGTCTAATATATTAAAAACATTTATCAGGAATGTTAGATTTGTGCATGTTTTCTTCCAATTAAACAAGTATCAAGTATTTTTTAAGAAATCGTTATTTAAACTGATGTGCTTGGAAACAAAATTATCTCTCTATTCAGAAAGTATCCGCAAAGTGCACTTTTTTGCCTCACAGCATAAAAACTGTTATACTTAAAAGCATAAACGTTTGCATATTTGTAGAGAAAGATTTGAAAAATATGCTAAATTGGAAAAATTAGAGATGCTAACTTTAGTTTCTGAGTTATTATATGGTAAAAAGATTTTTTTTTTTTTTTTTTTTGCATGGGCCATTCTCTCTAGTGAAAATTACCTTTTTAAAGATTTCTTTGTAGTTATTGGAGTAATTAAATATATAAATTTCGAAAAACTCAATTTCAATCTTGTGTGATTGAAGTTTGTTTAGTATAAATGGCGTAAAGGTATCGAAAGGGATTTTTTTTTTAATAAATTCTACCTCGAAATAATCCAGATTATCAAGATTCAATTTTTAAAAAATCAGAACTCAACTTGTAAAATAGAGAAGCATAACTAATTTAATTTAGTTAAAATGGTGTTTTCCATTCACTTTTTTTATTTTGTCATGTTTAATTGAAAAATGGTGTTGCAAAATGTAGTATTTTGAATATGGTAGGTAATATTATTATTATAGTAGTCTGCGAAATACAACAAGGGCAACTCTTTGGGATTTGTGAACAATCACAACGTTTCAAGATGTTTTTAAATGACTACTCTAGGGGTCAAAATTCCTTTGGAGTTACCAGTGACAAACCATATATCCCCCCCCCCCTCTTCCCATAAATTTCAATTTTCACCTAAACTTTTTAAAAAGTAACTTTCAAAATGTGGCATATTTATTATTACTAAAGATATTTTATTTAATATACGAAGTAGATTTTTTATGTTAGATAGTGGTAAAAAATACTGACTGAAAATCTGACAACTTTGGATTTGAGAGTTCATTTTCAGTTAAATTAGAATGATTTGTATGGTACTGTTTGAAAAGGGCTATGTGTTTGATATTTTAAGGATTCATATATAGTAATTCATAATTTATTTATGTTCAGTAACACGTCACAAAGCTTTCACTGATGGATGGTTTTTAATTATTATGCATTTTATTAGCAATCCCAATAATAAGATAAACCCCGATCTCGCAAGCATAACGAAATTGGGGTTTAGAGAAGTTCAACGCGCCATTCCGACCAATTTAATTTAATTTAATTTAATTTAATTTAAATTAATTTAATTTAATTTAATTTAATTTAATTTAATTTAATTTAATTTAATTTAATTTAATTTAATTTAATTTAATTTAATTTAATTTAATTTTGGTTTTAAAAAACACTTTCAATTATACTTCCACAATACTTTAACAATATACATAATAAAGTTTAATAATATATACAAAATTAAAGCAAAAGTTAGTAATAATATGGCTACATGGCAAATATAATAGGTTAGGTGCTAGCATGCTAGAATAAAATAGATAACATGACATAAATTACATCTATCTAAAAGTTTAAAAAATCACTAGCCTAGATTCTAGATGCTGATATTAAAGCAAAAGGATTTTATAAGCTTTGCATCCAGCTCAATTTTTCAGCATTGAGATTAAATAAAAAGCGTGAAGAAAAAAAGTTTTTCTAAGACTGAACTTTTAGAGTGAAGTGAAAAAAAAGTTTATAAACCAATTTTGCGGTTTGTAACGAAATACTCTTCAATATTTTTTTAATCAATAGATGCCACATTTACCCCATGTTTACTCTAATGCAGTTAGTTTCGGTCATTGCTTAATCTATCCTTTATGACACCATAATTTCTTATTTTTTTTTTATATCCTAGAACGTAAGTGAAGAATACTTAATTGAACTTTAAAAATTCCATACTGAGTGAACTATTCAAATTTACCAAATTAATTCATATATAAAATGAATAAAACCAATATAATTTGTAAGTGATAAGAACTATAAGTGTTCAATTCACTTTCAAATAGTTGAACTGGTCTATATAATTTAATTATCAACTACGGTTAACTCAACTTAAATAGCATAGTTAAAAAAAAAGTACTTAATGAGAAAACCTTAAGTTTTAAACCTTTAATCGTATTTTATAAATAAGTTTGAAACTATATTACTAGAAGTAAAACTGCTATACTTTTTAAACTCAAATTTAGATTGCTGTAGAAAGTCGTAAAAATAAATTGTATTTTATTAATAACATTTTAAAATAACATTTATTTATAATGTATAACATTTTAAAATTGTATTTGTTTATAATGTATAACATCCTAAAATAACATTTGTTTATAATGAAGATTTTCCTTTTCAAAATTGGAACTTTCATAAAACACATATATTTAAGTTTAAAATGGATGGTGAAGCTAATTTTTTATTTTTCTCAATAAAACGAAATGACACAATATAATTACATTTTAATGTGCAGGACTATATCTTTTCATTGGAACGAATGTGAATAAAATTATTTAAAATTTCAAATATGCATTGATGCATGTTAGCATAGAATCAAAGCCTTTCAAACTACTAATTAAAGTCCCAATAAAAATGTCTTTATTTTTTAAAAATGTATTTAACAATAATCAATATTGCTTTTAGAGATAACGTATTACTATATCCCAGATGTTAATGAGTCTATTTTCACTTTTCTTTATGATATAAAAGTGCAGATTAAAATTACAAAACGTAACGTGTAAAATTTTATTCTACTTCAACTATGATAAATACTTTAACGTAGTTCTTTAAAATGACTAATTTAATTATTGAATTTCATCAGTTCAATGGAAAGAATTTTTAGCTTTCCAGCTAAGTTTTATCTAATACATGCATATATTTTTGATCTGCTAGTTTGATGCTGCTTTGAATCTATGTAAATAAAATGGTTTTCTGTTGCTTCACAAGACTTACTAGAGGCCAAATTCCTCTATAACTTACAATTACGAAACTTAAACTCTTAAGGTCAATACATGAGTCAAAAACATATTAAGCAATTCATTTTTTAAAAAATCAGCGATCTCCTACAAAGGCAACAAATTTCTTTTTTAAAACACCTATTACCCCGTCAGCAAGAAAGGTTAATCCACTTATCTCGTTAGGTGAGTAGTTACAGCATTTGTTTTACTTCTTTTATAAGAAATTAGAATGATTTGCAGATAATGTTGAAACTAATGCTGATTCCTCCACGTACCACCCGTATCACCCTCGCTCTCTATTTAAATTTTCACAAATGTTTCAATACTGTTTAAATAAAATGAATATAAACTTGATTATCTTTGACGAATTCCAGGTAGCACAGCAGTATAAGCCAATGTCGGAAACAGGAGTTCTGGAAAATTGGCCAATCCTTGCTGAAACTTGAGCATTGTTCCTAAATGTACAATTTTATTAAATGTACATTTTATTTACAAAATTCATCACAAAATCTATTATTCAACCCTCAGTCTCTTCTAATGAAAAATAGATTTCAATTTATAAGCTCTACATCAACATTTCAAAACTTCCAGTATATTTTATTCAGAACTGGATGAGATTGGCCAAAATCCATAAAAACGGCCCGCCTAGATATTGACCAATAGTGAGAGATATTGTCCAGCGTATGTGCGCTCCTGGAGATGGAAGAAAAAATATATATATAAAAAAAAAAGTTTTATGATCGAAATTCTAATATTGAGTAAAAGTTGATAGGCTTGAAAGTAGTCTCAGTATAAAATATTTTGTTTAAATATGTTAGCGTCTTTAATGTACGCAAGTTGCTAGCTTTTTGAAAAATAATTCGAATATTTTATTTGACTTATTTTCTTATAGTAGTAAGATTTTTTTGTTTTTCAAGTCGGAAAAACTATTGGAACGAATTATCACTGATTTAATGTGGTGTTCTAATACTCTAACGATAAAGCAGCATTTTTTTAAAAAAAAAATCGTGAAATTATTTTGACTCCACGAACTTGATAAATTAAAAAATGAATGATTTCCAATGATTATCTTCATCGATCGTTGCATCTTGAATTAACTGCCATGGCACAGTTCCGTTGAAATGCATCAACAAAATCACAACCCAACACGAAACGAGTGTCCATTTCATCCCGCGCCAGACAAATCCCATCAATCAACAAAAAACGAACCTAGATGGCAACAACTCCCCTGCTTTATTAAGAATCGAATCGTGATTGAGGCACTTTTGTTTATTATTTTTTCCCTCCTTTACCTTTCATCATTTCATTCCCTATGATGACGAAGGAAAAAAAAATATCGAACCACCCGAAAAACTAAACAAAGAGAAATATGATGGTTATATGGAGAAGATGTAGCCTCAGCCTCTGATAGATCCGATCCTTTTCTTCCCTCCTCATCCTCCCAGGTCATCAGTCGTCCAACATCACGTGACCAACACCCCCCATTCGAATTTCTGACCCTCCCCCCCCCTACAAACTAGGGAGAGCGAGCTGAGAGCTTTCTCAGCTGCTAGCCCCTGTTGCCAAGGTGGGAGAAGAAAAAGTTAGAAAAAAATAAGGCACACAAAATCGATTATATCGATTGGGAATATTTTCTTTTTTACTTTATGCCCGGCCATGTAAATTTGACCACGCGACGAAGCAATAGTAATGGCCGATGGCTACCCGGCCATTCCTTCTCCCCACTGGCCTCTTCTTTCTATCTTTCTCTCTTTCCTTTTAGCTTCTCCTTCCCCTTTTTATTCCGAAGGGGCATTTCTTTTTTGCATATGCCGTCGTCCGTCCGTACGCTTCATCACCATAATCTTGAATCCTCTTTCGCCATTTTCCTTTCGTCTTCACGGGTTTCCCTTTGTCTTTATTGATACCCCCGCCATCTTGGTTTTTGCTGTGGAGAAGGTAAGAAAATGAACCTGTGTACATATTTTGCTTTGTAGTTAAAGTGCGGTGTTATATTAATGGTATATGTGTTTTGGTATGGGTAGTCTACTAAAAAAAGGGATTGCGTTAGTGCTTTTAGCCGTCTATTTATAGTCTGGTTTCCTTTCTTATACTTGGATATTTTTGCTTTTAAATATATATGTATATACATACTTAAAGATCCTGATGCATATGCACACTCATCCTGGCCTTCTATGCCTACATTAAAATATATGCTAAAGATATACAGATATGTTGAAAGTTTATGAAGATATACTGAAAGTTCATGCAGATATGCTGAAAGTTCATGCAGATATGCTGAATTCTGAACTTAATGCAAGAATTGTTTCATGATATTGTTAATTGGTTCCATAATTTTACTGGAAACATTCGTTAAATACCATGTGGACAGAGATATTTCGCAAATTCTTAAATATAATTTTTTATTTAAGATGAGATGATATTCGTTGCAAACTAATTGGTTTAAATATTTATTTAGATAAAGTATAAAACTTGGTATGTGAATAATAGTTATGGATTTGTTTAATAAATAATCAAGTGGAATTGCATTGCATGTACTAAGTTGGATGCATACAGAAATCTAAACTGAGGTTTGAACTGAGGATGACCAAATTTCATCAATAATTTTGAATGAAAATAATCTCCAATTGTTTTATTGTTATGGCTTGAAGCTGTAGACATTGAGTAATAGAATTCGAAGATATATTTAATTGTAATTTTTAGTTTTTCTGAGAATAAGTAGTATTCTTTTAAAATAAATATATAATTTAAAACGTATTGATTATTGTGTAAAGTACAGAAAATGAAATCCGCAAAGTTTTAATTGAAAGAAATTTAAGTGTTTTGTATATGCCCAACAACAAAAAAAATTGCTTGTGATTACAAATCATTCAGAATATTTATTAAGGGGGAGAGGGTACATTCAAAATTCAGTTGTTGTTAAATTTATTCAATATTATCTCATTTAAAAGTTTATACGTATAAAATATATAATGTGTCTATGTACAGTAATTACATACAATTTATTGATTTGGGATTTCTATAGTCCATTAAAAAATGGTTCTTAATTCACCTATAAAAAGCAGGACCTGTCAGGGTCAATATCATATTAAAACTATCCCCTCATTCTCTCTTGAGACTAAATTTAACATTCAAATCAAACTCACGCAATAAAAGTCCTCTCCCCCTTAAAACCAAACATCTATGAATCAACATTTGAATAGTCATTACAATCCTAAACCCAAAACCATCCATGCGTGCCTCTGGTTATGTGAAACTCTCGCATCTGCTCCTTACGTGCTCCCAACCCTCCCCATCTCCCTTGGGACGCATTTGCATGTCCTCCGCACCATCCCCAGGATCTTCCCAATGATCCATTCATCATCACTTCTTGGAATTTTTATTAGGGATGAAGATGAGGAAAAATGGAGGAGCATTATCTTATCACCATCCCCCTCATCCTAATGGCTTAAATACTCCACCCTTATCACTCCGACGCCTGTGGGGGGAAATTTTAAAGGTATATCCCCACTCTACCTAATGATCGTCACCCTACCGTTCCATATTTTATGTGAAAGGGGTAGAGGGATAGGGGGGAGCTGTGATCGGAAGCTCCTGATTGGAGGGAATGAAAGTCGTTTGGTGGAACCCTTCCCTCCCGGCGTAATCTGCGTTGCGCGTAATTTTTACCGCACTCGAATTCTGGTGGGAGAAGTTGGCTGCGGCTCTTGCATTGGTGCAAAGGGTTACGGGTGGAGATCCGATCCGCCCACTTTTTTACCATGTGCGGGGTGGATTTTCTCTGCATAGTAATAAGATGCTTTTCGGGATTGACGGGGGAAGGTTTCAGCCAGTCAGCGGATTTTTCCTCCTCTCTTTTTCTTCCCTGCTCTCCATCCTCCTTCATTTTAAGAGAAGAGATTTTTCTTTCTAGTTTTCTTTAATCTTGGTGGGATATTCGCCTGCTCGTTTTCGCTCTCCTCTTTTTTATGCGCATACCTAATGTGGGGTGGGGGGAAAAGAATGGCCTTTTTTTGGTGGAAGAGAAGTGCGATAATTTAACTCAAGTATACGGCGACAGTTCGGAAGAGCCTCGGCTTAAAGTTTTCGTGCATTTCTTTATTTTGTGGGATTTTTTTTCTTTTTTTTTTCTGTCTAGTGAAGATGGAGATAAAGTTCTTAGGATCAAATCTACGTTGGTGGAAAAAATTTACCCCGTTGAGAATACTTTGCAGAAAATGGAATATATAAATCAATTTTTTTAGGAAAAAAATTGTATAGAATTAGGGAGAGGATATAATGGTATGGAAGAAAATTTATGAACTTCCGAATCAATACTGAGGGTGGATGAAAAATATGAAATAGGCGAGATAAAGTTCCTTTTAAAATTCTTTTTTAGTGATTTTTTTAAATAATGTAACATACTTAAAATTAACTGTAGCATATATTTGTTAAATGATATTTTGATGCTTTATTTCACAAACTAAAAAATAGTATAATCAAAACTATATTAAAAAATTTCAAATAGGACATTAAACTACTAACTTTGAAACTTAATTTTTTTCTTATTTATTACGTTTATACATAAATAATATTATAGAAAAGGGAAAAATTAGTTTTTGTTAAAATGTCAATACTCAAATTTTTAAAAAAAAAAAAAAAAAAAAAAAAAAAAAAACTTTTACCTTTCCAATTGATCAAATAAATTTCAAATTAAATAATTATTTTAGGTTTCAATAAATTCAATACAAAGGTTTTATATTAACAATAGTAAACAATTAACAGTATTATATAGAATCAACAAAACGAAAAGTGATTGGTAAACGAAAAGTGATTATGTACGGACGATGCAATCTGCATTAACGAATAATGTGTTGTTTATATTAATAAAGTAATTTTGATTTAATGATATGCTAATCCAATAAATATTCGTAAAAATATCAGTAACTAACTGTAGGTTATAAAACTATTCATCTTATAGGAAGTGATGCGCGTTTAGAAGAACAACTTCTGAAAACTCATAGATTTAACCACACACTTTTAATTGTAGAACTATTCGGCTAAGTTTAAAATTATATTCAAAAGTTTTTTCCGCTCCCTACAAAAGTTAATCTTTTATGTAATCCCTCCTGTTTCGAAAGCATACTCGTCAACTTTTTAAGACAATTTTTACTGGCATCCTGAAAGGATTGAGGCTTCGTGGCATAGAAAGGACATCACCCGGTGATGTCACGTAATACTCTTCTCCAGAAAACACGACAGAACGGCTGTCTAATACCATGCAAGCCACTGACGAAAGTCCACAAAGTGTTGACGGGCGCCATATTGGATTTCTCACGAAATAACGCAAGGCATGCACTACGAAGTTTTAGGCAGATAAGCTCCGAACAAGAATATTTGCAAATAGCAATTGCTGTTGACATGCTGACTTCCATGGACTTTTCCAGAAAGATGTGATGTAAGAATTTCAAGATTGTACTTATTCGAAGAAATGGCCGCCGGGCAGAGCCTCTTCGGAGATCCTTTCAGACCTATTCCACGTAGATTTATCTTCGTGCATAAGACTTGAGAAGGTATTCGGTCAAAAGGGGGTGACAGTTTACGCACAAGGCAAGTTAAGAATCTTAAAGTGTCAGCGGTGTTTATGCTTTTAGAAACGAAAGGTTGTTGCTGGTTGTCAAAGTTTTATGGGATTTCGAGTTGTAGTGGGGGGTGTAAAAAAGAATAATGAAAACATTGTTAAAATGTCGGAGGATATATTTTTTATTACAAGTCTGTACGTTAAAAAGTTTTCAAAACAACATTTGAATGTCAGTAAAGAAATCCCATAAGACACATTTTAAGGAAAATGATTTTTTAGAAATAATATATTTTAGGTGTTTGGGGCGATAGAAATTGTTCTGATCAGAATTGGATTAATTTTTGCTAAGTTAGGGATTAATTTACCCTTGAATCAGATTTTCTTGGTTTCCAAAAGTTCAACACAAATTCACATTCAAACAGTCGATTCATTTGGGAAGGAAGGTTATACGGATACTAGTATGAATTATGGTAATAATTTAGAATGATTTGTGGAAAAAAATATATAAGATGTTTTTGGTGATCAGAGTTATTAAATTTGTAGCTATATTCAATAAAGTATGTTTATAGGGTATTAAAATGCATTTAAATTTATTTAATTAGAGTTATTATAACCATAATTAGTTAATCTGCAAAATGTGATTGTGAAATGAGAAAAAATAAATGTATTGAGAATTTATGATTTTAACAAAAGAGTCATACGACTGAATGAAGCTATTAAACATTTTTTTTATTATTATTGAAAAATAAATAAGTTAATCTATGTATATAGTTAGTGATTTTTTTAAGTTGTTTCTTCTTGTATTTAATTTAATTTCTACTTTTGACTGCCACTGCCCTTTGACGTCTAACAAATAAATAGTATTTTTTATGGAAATAGACTTTTGTCTTATATTAAGTAATGCAGTTAATATTAAATAGCTCTGACCATATTTCCATCGTGCTTCTCAGGTGAGAATTAACAAAAATCAAACATAAAAAAAAAGATCCAAGTTTCAATTACAATTATTTTTGATTATTGAAATTAATTATCTAATTTACTTTAAATCATAGTTAACGACACAGTTTCCTTGACTTTAAGGACAAAACTTTCAAATAAATGATTTTAAAGTCCTTTTTCTTCCTAGTATAATCTCAAAGTACATTCAAGAGAGCAGAACCATCTATTACCCTCCATAATCTTAAGAACCAATACAATTTCCTCCGCGTTAAAAAGTGTTGTAAATTTAAAATCTCGCCTTTCCCGTCGCCATCGCAGTACCCAATAAGAAAAAGAAAGGGGAAAAAAATACATACTTATATTTTTAGAGAAGAAAAAAATGACATCCCCCTGGGTGTCATAAAACATACCAGGGAATAAACCTGCCCGGCCAGTACAAAAACAAACCTAACCTCAAGACATATCGAATAAACAAAGAACGGTTGCTTGTAAAAGGAAGGCTGTTAAAGAGAAACTCACGGCCGTTGAGGATTAAGGAGGGGCCAAGCCCGCTTCACAAAATGTGATAAAACTTTCCATTTAGATAAGTATGTACGGATGTTGTTTAGGTTTATGTACTCGTAGAGGAGAGTTTATTAGATGGCGTTTTTTTTAAAAAAAGGGTAGAATGTATTCGATGAAGATATGGACTTATTACATAAGGATATGAGATGTTTCTTCCCCAAGAGATTCATGAAGTTGTAGAAGATGATTTGGGATGGATAGTTCGGATATAATGCTGGAGATTGTAAAAGTGTTTATTTTTAAATGGGAGAAATGTGCGATGTTAGAATTTAGTTTGGATGGAAGATTCATATACATATTTTTTTTTTTTTTGCACGCGTTAAGAATCTATATGCTTTGGTGATTAGAAAATAATCGATTTTCAAAATGGAATATTCAATATCAATTGTATATATTTGTTTTTCAATATCTATTAATAGAAAGAGAGTCATAGTCAGATTAATAAATTTGAGTTATACATACAAATTTGTGTGTCCTATTCATCTATTAAAGTAGCATAAATGATACAATGATATAATTTGAGTAATGTGTGACCTTTTTTATTTATATATATTTTGGTTAACAAAATATGTGCTAAAAAATAAAAGTTTCAGTTATGACTTCAAATTTGTTATTTTCATACATATTAGTAAAAAAAGAGTATATGATAAATACGCAAAATTTTGAGTTCCATCGGTCATGTTTCATTTTTGCATCGATTGGTTGGAAAAGGATCGTTATTCAAAGTTAAAGATCTAAGCTTCAACCTTCCAATTATTTCTAAATTATATGAGTGGCATTAGAAGAGCAACATAAATATACTTTGAATTAAATTAACGGTCTAAAAATTGATCACAATGATTGAATTAAATAATCAAGATAACTTTTTAGTTTTTACAATAAAAATCTGTATTGTATTGCATTTGGCGAATGTCACTCAATATCTTTTGAATAGTTATTATTTAATAAGATTATCTGTGAAATTTGCTTAAGTATTCATTTTAAAATTATTCATTTCAACTCACTAACTTCATAAAATCACTGCATGTAGCTTTATATAATGAGAATTACTCTCCAAGATATTTAATATTTAATTCTTGTTAAAGTGCAAATAAATTTATTTTAAAAATATACTCTTTTTTTCAAAAATATTCTTTAAATATTTTTTCATACATACAGAAGATTAAAGCCAAATTAGTAATAGTTATAAAAAATTAATTTTTGTAAATAAATTTATTTAAAATAATTACCCTTCACACTTTCTGTTATCTAATATACATGTAAATATATTTATTTCCTACTTTATAATGAGTTTAAAGTAAAAAAGTTACTGTAAAGTAAAAAAAGACTGTAGTAAAAAATTTACAGTTTTAGTAAATAAAATTCAATTCGTTAGAACAAAATAAGCATATAGTTTTTATAAAAATTGTTTCAAATAAATCGTAAAAAATTATATTTTTTTTATCACTTAGTGAAATTTTATTTTAATTATTGCATCGAGTTGATCTCAATATTCTTGAAAGTGAGCTTTAAATTGATAAATATTGAAGAATCCAAGAAGAATTGAGAAAAAAATTACCACCTTCAAAACCCAAAATACAAAAACGATATTACCTAATAACATTTCGAAGTAATTCTACTTTTTACTGTGGACCAGAAAATGGTTCTTAGAAAAGTAAGAGTAAACACTGCAATTGTAGAAATATTTTCATGCTTCACAATATCAAGTTTTACGTGTACAATAGCACAAGCGGCAAAGTAATCCTACAGAAAACTCTTATATCCTGACTTGAAATGGTAAGTACAGGGAAGCTCAAATTCTTACCTCACCCTTTGGTTGCGGAAGTTTAATATTGCTAGTTGAAAAGAAATAAATGTAGGATAGCGAAAAGAAACTTTCACTTGGAAATTACTTTCGGAAAGTTTCACAAAATCGTTAAGATGTGAACTACAAGTGTAAGGAAGAAATGCTTGCCCTTTGAGAAACAATATTTGGACGAAATAATAAGAATTTGTTTCGTCGCAATATTGAAGAAAAGTTTTAAAGTTTTCCTTCTGGTTCAGTGAACAAAAATCAGAGTTGGGAGTGCCACATTAGCAACTGTGTATGAACTGAAATGTGTTGCATTTCAAAGTTTTGGAATAAGTTGTATTTTATAGAGATTAACATGGTATAAACCAATTTGTATATTATAATTAAGTTTGCGTATTGTCATGTTTCAAATATATTTTTCAGTGAAATTAATACATTGTTAACTGAATTCTCACAGTCAGTCATTCGTCAATTTTCACTTATTGAAAAAATAATTATCTATATAAAATATTTTTGAATACAAATTTATTTCAAACATATCTTCCCTGATTGTAAAAGTACATTTTTTAAAATTACATATTTTATAGATTTAGACTTTTACGTATAATCTAAATATGTGTTTTATGTATTTGAAGATCGAAGACGCTTGAAAAAATATTAGTTTAACTATGTAAATTAAAAAATTACTGAATTGAGAAAACTAATTTTAAAAGAATGCAATTTTTTTTTATTTTGAAAAGTTAATTTAATGGCAAAAGCAAGTAGTGTTTCTCTTGCAATTTTATCTCTATAAAAAACTCTATTTTTTCATACTTTCCATATTATGTTTCAATTGGATATTTACTTATTTTCCGGAATTAAATATTTAATCAGAATATAATACATTTATGAATGACGATGTGTTATGGCAAGGAAAAAATATACAATTAACAATCCAATATTTTAAATAAAGGAATAATTTGTACCAAATAATATTAATATATTAAGAAAAGAGCTTATTTAAAGTTTGAAGAAATATGGTGTAGCCATTTTTTTTGTACTTGTATTTTCTTAATACTACACATAAATAACCCACAATTTTGAAAACTATCAAATATATTTTGAATTTTATAATAATTGTATTGTTAGCATGAAAAATATACTTTCAAACAAATTATATCAATCAAATAGATTTTAACGTATTTATATGAATACATTTTTAATACACTCATTAAAAATATTTGAAACATTGTAGATAATATAGCAAAAATATTATTTTGGTATTTCATTTGAAGAGTGTTAAAACACACAACGATAAATAATTTCGTTTTAATTTTTCTATTTTTCTGACAGTTATTATTTTGATGAAAATCTACTTGTCAATTTTCTCAAACCTTTAAAAACCAACTAAATTTACTTAAAACCCCCCTTAATTCATAACACTGAACTAAACGAATCAACCACGCAAAAAATTATTTATACATTTTGGATGTAAAGGTTTCTGTACGGGTGCTTTTTATTCATTAATCTTTAATGCATTAATTCTATAAACAAGAAATAAATATGTTTGTATGTAAAATAATTAAAGGTTTTAACTTAACAATATTAATCTAAGCAGTACGTATTATTCTACATGAGAAAAGCTATATTCTAGAGAATTCTAGTAACACACATGCATAAAATATTAATAACAATGCTTTAACAAGTCTAGTTAAAATATAAAGTATTTACCAGTTATGAAATAAAAACTTGTTAAAACTTAAAGTCTCTACTACATTTTATTAAAAGTATCTGAAAAATATGTATTGTTGTTATATAAAAAGTATTTTTTTATATATCTGCTATACAACAACGAATTATAAGTAAGCTTTATCATTGCACAGAAATTTACCAATGCATTAAGCAACTAATTGTGGGTATACATATTTAAACTTGGATAACGTGTCAAAAATTATACGTTCAGTTCATTGACAACGAAATAAAAATATATGTGAAGAAAAAAAAACCCTATGTTCTTAATTGCTTTAAATTTATCACTACAACTATGTTTAGTTGTATATAACAATCAATTAAGTATTGGCTTGCAGTTAAACAAATCATTTTACGTACAAAATTATATTATAAAGTTAGTGTCCTACCTAGATAAATTAGAAAACTTCAACATCACATTTCACCGGTTAGAGTACTCATATACAAGGTTCCTTCACATATCAAACATATACTAAAAGTCACACTCGTTTCAAAACATGCAACATTTATAAATTTAGAAAAAAAAACTAAAAAAGTACTAGCCTAAACAAAATGTGTAACATTTCGAAAACATTTATAGAAAAATGTCTGAAACAAAAAATTAAATAATGGTTGAAGGACAGAATATAGTGTACCATTTTCTAAATAAAATTTTCTAAACCAAAACCAGAGTTTGTAAAAAAAAAGAAATCAAAATTCGTGATGGATTGCAGCCCCTATTTCGTACAACCGAGTTTTCCGAGAAATCATCAAAGAAAACAACTGTTTAGAGACAACTCCAACAACAGAAGCCTACTCTACTCCTGGTCAGTGTTATTCTTTGATCAGGCAACATAATTGCATTTATTTCATTCACTCGAAAATCAAATATTTTATTTGGATTCGTAACTTTTCAATTTCAAGCTCGGTGTATAAACCAGTTTTGAAGGAGAGGGAGAGGCGAGACAAGAGAAAGCAAAGATCTGGAAATACAACGCAAGTGCACAAAATAAAAATAGGCCTTCTAACACGAAAAAAGGGGATTGAAATGGTATTTCTGTAAAAACCGAACTGTTACCTTTATTTACTTTACTTTTACTGTGCTTTTTCTGGTTTTTACCGATAAATGTCCAATTTTTGGAAAACGCCTCGTACAAAAAGACGTCTCCCCACCTCAAAAACAACCTACAGGGGCAATAAAGTACAACCAATACTGTACTCACGGTATCAGGTCGTTATATGTAGCCAACCTATGCCGTAATGGATAGCCTGTGGCGATTTTTAGACTCTGAACCGGAATGTAGACTACAAAAGTTACAGCACAGGCTTAAAGGGAAAGTGACTTATGTCAACGAACTTTAAAATTAATTTTTAGGGAATTTAGTTTATATTTCTTTTATTTATTAAAGAATTCATATTTGTAAGACATAATCAAAAGATTATATTATAAAATATTGAATTGCAGTTTGAGAATTATTGTCTGAAATTTCCTTCTTTTTTTTTCCAAAAAAACACGTTTGTATTTTTTCTTAGATATATTTGTTACCACTGACTTAGCCGTGTATTCCCGGCAAACGGATTTCTTACACTTAGTACTAACATCAGTTTCTGTTCTTTGAATATAGTGTAAAATCAATGCTTTTAAGAAAAGGTCCTAAAATATCAAGAAACGTTTTTTCTGTACAGGTTATTGCACATGAAGGTTGTTTAAGAGCATTAACGATGATACTAAAGACGATTAAATGTTACTCGAACTCTTAGCTGGGCTTGATAAAACGTAACCTCTTTTTATTACTTTTATCATGGTTTAGAAGGAAACTTTTAATTTTATTTGAAAGTTATGACGCTTTTCTGATCATATACGTTTGAATTGATCTTTAGGGTAGCAATAATTTTTAATGTAAGTTATAAAATAAAGACTATTTTAAGATCAACCAAATATTTAGTTCTGAAGTTTTCCCTAAATTAGGTACTTTATCACCGATATTTTTTACTTGAAATATATATCATTTTATTTATCAAAGTAAACCACAAAAAAAAAAAAAAATCCAATATCTTTACTGTATTAACCATATACATTTGGATGTTTGAGAACTATTAACATGATTACAAATTATAAGATTAGAATCATACATTTTAAATTGTATATTGCTACAGGAGATTAAAATTTTGTATTATGTTGGGAAGTAAACTAAATATTTTAAGTATAGTATACAATAAACAGCACATTAAATTATAAAATATATTCTGGCTCATTATCTCATTGCTGAAATATTCTCTCTAGAGACAGTTGATTTATTATTGTGCAAATAAATACAAATTTTTGATGGTGTATATCAAAGTGTTTAGTCTTACAATTTTTAATACAGTTCTACACATTGAAATTACAATATTTAGTGTTACATCGCCTGATTTATGAAAATTTTGAAGTCATATTAAAATAATTTTTGATAAATTGAATTTTTATGAAACAAACTTTTTTATAAAATTGTATGTCTCTTGTACGTCATACTGCCTTGAAACTATATGTACAATTCCACTCATAGCTTATGAATAAATTTTTAATTCAATTCCACTCACAGCAATTAGAATCACTAATTTTACATAGAACGATTTATGAAATCACACCAAAATAATTTTTCGACAAATTACATTTTTTGAAACAAACTTTTTTTTTATAAATTACTATGCTGGCCGCTGTAAGTTACTTTGCTTCGGAAGTAAATTAAGATAAATGTTACAAACAATATTAAGCAGAAAAAGTATTTTATTATTGATTATTTAAATGAGTCGTTTTATAGTTTCTACTTGAAGAAACTCCTCTGTTCTCAGAAAATAAGTTAGAATATAAAACACAATATAGAGGATTACTATCTCTAGGAACGATGGAATGATGAAGTTGGACAATTTGAATATTGTAGCCAATTTTATATTTCAAAGAGAACTACTAAATTAACATAACTTTTCAAAGCACAGTAGCCAAGTTGATGTGAATACCAATTCAAATGTTCTAGTCCCCAGAATCGTTGGAATAATGCATTTTAAATTAAGTTGGGGGGGAGGGGGATGATTGTAGACATAGCTTATGAATCACATTTAAATAAGGGCTTATTATTCTTCCTTTATTAAGTTTATCTTTTCCATAGCATGAAACATCTGCGTGATTAATCATTTCTTTTCTGTTGATGTTACTGTGAGTTTGTTCTCTAGAATAAGGGAATTTAAATTAAATTTGGGAAGTTTATTTGAGTTTAGAATAAAAAAAATTGCGTAGGAAATATCTCATGATAAAATGACTTATTTTAATATATCAATATTTCGTGATAGACTGCCTTCAATTTATATTTATAGCTTATCAATATACATGGGCAAAGACTGCAAAAATGATAATGCTTCAAATAAATTTATATTACATAGTACATAATACTTAAAAATAAATTGGGTGAGGAAAGATTTAGACATGCTTAAAACAATTACACAAAGATTATGTTATTTGTGTATTATTCTATAACATTTACGATATAAAAAGAAAACTATATCAATTAATTGGGACATTCTGAATATTATTATTGAAACTCAGTTATGGTTTACACTATAAAATACTATTAATGGTTAATTCAACTTCCAATTTTACAAGCAAACTCAATTCCCTAACCATTATATTGACCTTAAAGTTATATAATACATAACTGTGTCCCAGTTATAATTTAATTACATAAATATGGGTGTCCACTATTATATGAATTTGAAATTTATAAAAAAAATGAAGCGTATTTGTAAAATTGTTGTTTTTCAATAGATTTATTCCAAGTACATTGATCGGTAAAGAAAGACTTTTCAAAAGTTTTAAACACTAAAAATATTTTTTTATATAAATGCTTCTTCTGCAAATAAGGTATACAAAGATTTCGATAAAAAAATTGTGCTATTACATATTGGGTTCATATTCAGAAATTGCTAAGAAATCAATGGTTTAAATGTGTCATGTCTTTCATTCCAAATCAATTTAGGTGGATAGATTTTTTTTTCACTGGATTATATTTTCCAGGTGCTTTTAAATTCAGAGTTACACACCATCTCTTACTATCATCGTTATTTACCAAATCCTTTATAAATTAAAATTGCGATACCCTATTTTTTTACATTTAAAAAACATTTGGATTAAAATCAGTTTGTATAATTAACTATGAAATTATTATTATTAACTATTCACTTTGGCGTATTGCTCTATTGATACCATTTCTTAACTCACAAGATAACAACTTTATGTTTTTTAACATAATAAAATAAACTTACCTTCATTAGCAAACAATTAAATATAATGAACTGTTAGATTATCAATTGTAAAACTTAAAATTTTAAAATGATAAGTTTGGAGTTAAAGAAAACCAAAATATATAATTTCCATGATGAACCGAACTGCTACATACGCAGATAAATGACATCTGATTCCAAACCAATACCCGAAATACAGTTGCACATTTTAAAACGCATAACAACCCATCTCACCCACAATCGAATTTCAAAAACGCTAATTAAAGTATACAAAAAAGTTCACTGTACCCAACGGCTCTGAACAACCATAAAAACTTGCATTGTCAAAAAAAAAAAAAAACCCTCCTACATCTCACTTATACACAATGTTTTGATATCCCTCACCAGCCTTTCTCCAATCGAAATCGTAAAGTTCACCCAGATTCACTGAACCCTTCGGACAAACGTACATTTCCTCATTGACAATACAAAAAAAAAATACTCAACGTTTCTTATCAACTCACATAAAAATATCCCACCTCACAAACACACGCCAACTCCCCCAAGAAACCTTTGATCAGAGTTCACAAACTCTTAAAAAAAAAAAAAAAAAAAAAAAAAATCACAACAATCCAACTCACCCACTACCCGAATTTCAAAAACGCTAATTAAAAACGTACTAAAAAAAAAAGTTCAGTGCACCCAACCGTCCAGACATCGAATCCCCCACAACATAAATACAGTTACCCACTAAACCTCTTTCTCGAATTGTAGGGTTCACCCAGTTTCACTGAACTCTTGTATAAACGTACATTTCCTTATTGACTATAAAAAACTACGCAGGCTTCTTTAACACGCGCATAAAAAAAAAACTACCCTCCTACAAACATACACGAGACAAACCCTAGTGCTCTTTTTTTGGTAACAATTCGTAGTCCATTGTAGCAACTATTCAGGTAAAAAAATGTGACATTTTCCTAGTTCGCCGACCCTACTGGGGGGGGGGGAGGGGAGGGGATTGCGTTTTTCAGTTACTACTAGTATGGGTTAGTTAGTGCGGGGGTATATGGCACGTACCAGATGCATGATTATATTTTTTATTTTTTTTATTTTTTTTAATGTCGCGTGGCTCGTGCCCCTCTGGAATGGATACAACGTATTTTTTTTCGTAGAAGAAAGGGGCAATAACTTATGTAGGCGATCAGGGGTTGGAGTTCTGTGAACACAATCATACAGGCATTTAGCGATTGGGAATAGTTAAGCGATAACGTTTTTGTGGAAGGTAATGGAATGGATCGGTATCTTGCTGACTTGGGCATTTTATTCGAGGTAAGGGTTTTTTAAAGTATTTTTGAATTGAAATATGTAATTTAAATAAATTTATTAACTGTGTATGGTAAAAATAATATTTAAAATTGAATAGCCAATCAGTATCCAAGTATTAGTTCAATGAACTTTATTTATTTTAATGAGCATTTGATATTATAAATTCCTGCAGCATAATTTGTTATTTAATAGTGTAGAATAAACCTAAGCCAAACTTTTAAATTTCATTTTTTTTTTCATAAAGTTATTAATGAAATGTAAGTATAAAAATTTATTTAAATGTAGTCAAGTTTCCAGTTAGTTTAACTATTTTTAAATATGAATTAAAACAATTATATTTTTTTATTCAGTGTTATTTTCTAATTATTTAAAAAATCTTTAGTTGAAAGATCTCGCCCAAAAATGCGCTGCATAGAGTTTTCTTTTTGTTTATGTTTGTTACTTGTTCAAAAGTAAATGAACAAATTTTGTTTGTAAAGTGTAGTGCAAAAAGTCCAACTTGGTGATACGAGCAGTTTGCATTGTAATAAAATTATTGAATTACAGATAAGAAACATCAAATGCAAGATAAATTGTTATAGCTTTAATTTATTTTACTAAAAGAAATAAAAATGTAAAGTCAAAATGATTAATTATTTATCAAATCCAGTAATTAGCTATAAAAAGAACTCAGTATAAAAATGTGAGCATTATCCATTGATTTTTAATATTTCTCTTTCCCAATGTAAAATCAAACCACTCTTCTTTAAAAAGATAAAATAACAAACAACAACAACAATTTATTCACTGGCAAAAACATCACTGTATCAATATTATATACTCTAAGACCTCTTCAGCAACAAAAGAAATCATAAAATATATACATATATATAAAAAGTTAACGTCCACTTCCATCCCAGTTTCTTTAATACTCTGCAGGAACCTTAGTTATGGACAGTGTCTAAAGTGGACTGCTCGGTCCTCTCCAATCACAGTAAAGTTAGCAGGCTGCACAGTGACAGATTTATAAACGTGTGCGGTACCAAAATTTTTGCGTGCAAGAGCTTGTTTTATTTTGCTGTATTATTTATTTTTGTTACTGTGTCTCGACTTGAAATCGCACTTAGGAGCCTCTTGTCAGATGAGGACTGGCAGTTCATTTATTTGGGTGGGAAAATCCATGATAAATTTAAGGAAGATTTTTTTTTTCTCTTTTACTTCTTTGGGATTTTCTTTTTCATCTTTTTTTTTTCTCTTCATCCTCAATCTAGGGAGAGAAAATGAAGAAATAAATAAATAGGATTTTGTGACGAATGACTTTTATCAAACTTGTTATTTTATTTATTTTTTTTAGTTTCGTTTCTGCGCCATCATTTCTAATTCATCAAGCCCTCAAATTTGGTGTATGGAGTTATTAATAAGATAAGACCATTGGCTTTTTATATTTTTAGATTCCTAGTTGAGTTTGGGTTTTTATCGATGCATTATTGAATCGTTGAGCATCTTTTCTCTTTATTTTCTTATGGAATTACTTGGTGTAGATATAGCTTAAATTATAGCCTAATTTAGTGAAAAAGTGAGTTAAATTGAATTATCTTTTATTGAAAATATTATCTCATGATTTCTTCGAATTTTAGTGGTTGTACTGTTAAAAAAAATTCTCTAGATGATATACATTACTTAAATATGTATAGATTTAGAGGTGTTAATGTGATAAAACAACGTATGCGTAAAGCAAAATCATATAAACACTAAAAACATAATTTTCTTTTAATAGCAGAGCAAAAACATCAAACAATTAAAAAAAAGTGCACTAAATTTCCAAAACATTTCGAATTTTTTTTGCTAGCAATAAAAATAAAACACTATTAAAAAAAGTTGCAGTTTAAAAAAATATTCAATACTCTACCCAAATCCTCAATTAGTATTACTTTTTACAGCAGTGCTTGAAAAAAATCAGATATTTAGAAGGGTAAATAAAAGATTTTAGAAATAAAATGAAACAATCTTTTCGAGTAACGTTACATTCATAAATAAAAAAAAAAATTCCAGTTAATTTATTCAAAAGGTATTTTATACTTTTTGAAAATTAATATTAAAAGAACCCCAATAAAGACAATTCACTGTTTATTTAAATATATAGATCTACATACAATCATTATGCATTTCCCTTGCTGATATTTAAATTTTTACGAGCATTTCTGTAAGAATAAGTTACAAAGAGGTAAAAAAAGATAAAATAACTGATACCACTTCCGAAATAAAAATAAAATAGAGGATAAAGAAAATATCTGTGTTTTCTAACTTAAAGATGTTGCTTTTGCCCTAGTAAAGTTGTTATTGCTTAAAAAATACTCTTACATTGGATATTACTTGTATAAGTTAAAAATTTGCAATGAAACACCAAAAATTTAGTAAATTTCAAATTGCACTTACCATAGAGATAGTAGAAATTGATGATCTGTTTTTTCATATTTTTTGAAAAATTTTTATGTAAAAAGTGTTTTTTATATTTTCATCTAATCCTCAATTTGGAGAGATAAATTGAAAGCAAAAATAAATAGGATTACGAGATGAATGAGTTTTACCAAAAAAATTTTATGTTTATTTATGCATCATCGTTTCTAATTAATCAATCCCTCAAACTTGGTTCATAGGGTTTGGATAGTTAAAATAGAAAGAAAGGGGGGGGGGGGAAAAAAAGGAAAAAAAAAAAAAAAGATTATTACAAACTTATCTGATATGTTTTTTTATATTACAGTTTTTCCTACACATATGTGCCGACCAAACGGTATAGTGGTTAGCGTGCTAGCTTCTAGACCGCGAGGTTGCGGGTTCGAGTCCCGTGTTGGCATGGGTGTTTGTAAATGTATGTTGGCTTGTCTAATGACGAATGTTTCGGCGCATTATAGCCCTCGTGTTGCTGACGGCGCCAGATAATCTGAATACAACCAACCTACACATATGTTCTTATTGTTTCTTAGCCACAGTATTTATTAGAAATTAATAATATAAAACACTTCGATAAACCATTAACCTTTAACTACTGTAAGCGGTCTGACAGACCGCGAGTCAATTTTTGTGGAATGCTTCCACCCCTAAAATATCACATCTTTGACCTTTAAAATAATTTTCCGGATACTATGTTTCTTAAACTTTAAACTGATGTTCACCAATTTGTTTGGTGCAGCATGGACCATGTGTAGCTCTTGCGCCAAAAACCTCAAACCACCCAACCACAGCAGTTAAAGGTTAAGCCATTATTTCAATTCGTTCATTGTTACATATAACCGAAATAACTTGCAATTGAATGTATTCCAAAACTATTTATTATAAATTATGCTAACTATTTTTTATGTTACAGGATTTCTTATAAGTTGGTATTATAATAGGTCGTTTGAATTTCAAATTACAAAACATTTACTTTTTACTCCAATGCTACAATTGGAACAACAATGCTACAATTACTACAAGCTGCAGTTGGAAGTATTTCAACACCATTTAATTTAAATTCGATTAACCATTTATTATAAATTAGTATAACCATTTTCTATAAATAGGGTTAACCATTATTATAAATTAATCATATAAACGTGGATAAATCATCATTATTTCAATTTCAAATTACAAAACATTTACTTTGTACAATAGTACAAGCAATCTAAACAAGTTACAATTGAATGAATTCCAACATCATGTATTATAAGTTAGGTTAACCAATTACAAATTACAGCATTTATTGTACATTTTCGTTATAATACGTCAAAAAATAATCGTTACTTTAATTTTAAATTACGCATCATTTACCTTGTACTTCAATGCTAAAAGTAACCCTAAATAAGTCCCAATTGGCTACATTCCAACACCATATCAATAAGTCTTTAATACCACCATGCTAAGTCCGCAGCTCCATAGGTAGTTAATTACCAATAATCACCTTAGAAAAGAAACCGCAAATCCCGCCTTCATTTCTTCACCAGGGTTCGAAATAAGACCTGGGCTCGTTAGAAAAGGGAAGAATAGGCGAAACCACCTCCGAAATAAAAAGAAAAGAAAAGATATATGAGAGACTTACGAGAGGACTTCACGCCTTAACGATGTTAGTCGGTGGTTTAGATTCCTATCCAATTTACTTTCTGCGCACTGGACGCTAGTGACCGCACAAAATGTTAGGGGGAAGGTGGTGTCCACTTCATGGGGGTGGGAGAGAGGAGGGGGTGACTGGCATTTATCACGGAGAGCCTAGAGATGGTGTAACACAATAAACTGGTCCTAGAGTACTCTTTAAGGGGGGATATTTATTTGAAGGCTGCTTGCCTGGAGCAATTAAATGTTACGTTTGGCAAAAAAAAAAAAAAAAAAAAAAAAAAAAAAATTGAAGGTGAAATTTGGTATAAATTCGTTGTAGTTGAATTTATTTGAAAATGCTGTAAATATTTAATAGTAAAAGAATGCTTGTGTGATCTAAAGGTGTGTTTTTGAGAAAGGCAAAATTACTTTCTTCTGTTCGAGTTGCTCTTTAAAAATAATCGTGTATTTTAAAATTACCGGAAAAATACATTTTCGAATTGAATTTGTATCTGTCTAGGATAGTGGAGTGGAGAAACACATTTTAAACAAAAGCTAGTTAGCAAACGGTATCGTGTTTTTTTTTTTTTTTTTTTTTTTTTTTTGATAATATTTCACTATAAACTAAACTGTTCATTTGACGTTAATGACCTTGTATTGGAATATTGAATAGTTGGTGTAAATGCAGTAACGCATGTGTATTCATAGCAATTTTATTTTTTAAATAATTTGTTTTACTTGAAATAATAACATCCCGTGCAATCTACAAAAAGAGATTATACAAAATATTAGAATATAAATGTTTTTTTTTTTTTTTAAACTTTTTATGTGAGAAAATGATATTTGGTCTTTGTAATGGACTACAATTAGTAAAAATCGCTAGTCGTTGACAACTCATTTAGAATGTAATGATAATGATAATTTAAAAAATTGATTATGTCCATTTTAATATTGATTCATGAAATATAATAAGACATGACATAAAAAAAAGTTATTAAAATTAATGCAATTGTGATATTCTTAGCGTAAGTGCAAATGAAACTTATGTATTCCTGATTTGGTTTGACAGTTTGAGTACATGATTCAAAAAGGTAATTCTTTATTTTCCGATTTAAATATAGTAATTTGTATTTCAAATAATAAAAATTCTAGTTAGATAATAATTCTATCTGCAATATCCTCCTAACAACCAACCAACCAACCAACTAACCAACCAATCTATCCATAATATCAAAAATTAAATAATTTCAAAATGCATTTATTAGCATGAATAATATTTTAATAAAAAACTTTTTTTAGTTAAGTGTACGTTAGAATTTTTTTTTTTATCTTAAATATGTTAAACATGCAAAAATTTAACTAAATGTCTTAAACACTTTATACTATTTAAACTTCTAAATTAAAGCAGTCCTACTCTAGTAATAAACAGCATCATTTTATCCTAATAATTCAATCGATTCAGCCCAACCTGGTCGTATTTCACTCTCTTTTAAAATAACAACACAAAACTTTAAAAAAATCTTTACATTTCAATTTATATAACATTTGTCTCATGTACTTCCAGTTTAAATTTAAATTTATATTATAAATTAGTTCGTGATTTCATCAATAGTTTTCACTTCTTAAGAAGAAAAAGTTTCAAAAAGTTTAAATTTAAAATTTTATCTAAAACTCTTAATAAAAATCTTATTGTTAAATAATTTTGTTTTCAACTAGGAACTGAATAAGTCATATTACAAATAAAATATTACTTTTTTTTTGTGTAAAAATTTATTCAAATTTTTACCAAATTGGTACAGAAATAAACATTGCATACCTAGTTCTGATGAATATTTGATCTTAATGTAAAACGAAACATTTTCTTTAAGTAGTTAAACTTAGTTAAATATTTCTAATGCATTATTAAAAAAAAACCTTTTAATCAACAAAAAGTATTCTAAATGAACGTCTGAAAGCATCTATAAGAATCAGTCGAATAGTAAAATATAGAAAATCTATTTTTTCGTCTCCTACCTTTGAAGGTAAAATTATAAATACTGTTTATATTACTTTAAAAAACAATCAACATTGTATTAACAAAGGTAATACTGCAATAAATCATTAAAATAAATCTTAAGGCATCACTAAGTAATAGGTGATATAAAAAGGTAAATATACATATTCAGATTTTCCAACTTCACTTGTTAATTTAGTATTATTAAAAATGCAATGAAAATTATATATTTTGCATTGATTGTGAATGTCCGAAAGTATCGATCGTATACTTTACGGGAAGAGCCGATCGTTACTGCCGCGAAACAACGATTGAGGTACGGCATTCATCGGCGAGATTTTCCCCTAGTACTAAAATTAGATTTAAGAGATTGATCTGCATATTGGAGAACTTCTGTTTATGTTTAATATATTGTTGAAAATTAACAGTTAGACAAAACTAGATTGATATTTTGTTGAATGTATTTCGTAACCTCAATTGTGTATACTAATATTTCCCAAGTTTAGTTCTTTTTTATGTGTTCTATAAATATAACCTGTATATTGTTCTATTAAGAATGATAAGTAGCATTATTTAAATTATTGTTGCTAATAAGCATTAACAATTATTGGAATAAAAGAGTAAAACTAATTTCCTTACCAATAATTCTAAAAATAAATTTAAATATGCCATTTAAATTTTAAATATTTTAATTTAAATTACTTCACAAAAATTTACGAATTCTTAGCATGCGCAAACATAGATGTTTTGTTGGTAAAACAATTCAAATGTATATTAAAAACAAAACAACAAAAAATCGATTACGTGACTCTGTGAAAAAATAAATTGTTAAAATGTTTTCATTTAAATAAACAAAATATTATTTTAGTGTCATTACTGAATATTAATTTAAAATGTATGAACACAAATTTGGTTTACAATCGCATAATACACAAGTTAAGAAAAAAACATTGAAAGAAGAAACTCAAAACGTAGAGAACAAACACAAAACTTATAGCAAAGAAATCACTAAATGATTTTTTTTCCTTTATAAAGCAATATCAACGGGGAAGTAACATTGACAGACTTAGGCTTGCCGATTTCTTGTGGGAGAATGTAATTATAATTTTACTTTTTAAATATGTCCTAACTTTTTTAATGATTAATTGTAGGTACTGCATATTTTAAAGAAAATAACCATTCAAATAGCATGTAATATTTTGAAATAAATACATGAATATTTTTTAAAGTGATGTAATTTTTTTTTAACATTTGAAAGAAACATAATGTTCAAATGACTTTTTCAGGCGCATTTGGAATTCAGTACATCATTTTACAAACTAAATGTATATTTAACACTATATTCGACATTTATCAGTTCTAAAATGAAAGGTGTTTATCCAGTTGATGTTAATTAAAACAAATCGTTAAATATTGTTAGAAGAATTATTAGTATTAATTGAATAATAATATTCTATTAAAATATGTTTATGTCACAAATAGATTGGTGAGTAAGTATATATATATATATATATATATATATATATATATATATATATATATATATATATATATATATATATATATATATATTTAAATTTTATTCAATATGATAATGTTAATTAAACTAAATTAAATTATTTGTTCATTGAAAAAATATAATTAAAATTTTAAAAATAAGGTTAAACAAAAAGCTAAATTACTTATAATGTAGAAATTTTACTAAAACTATAAAACTAAATAAAAACAATTGAACTTTTCTATGGATATATTTTTTACGATCTTAACTTTTTGAATAAAATAAAATTGCCTATGCGTTTTTTTATGAGTTAAAAATCATGTACATAAATTCTGAACCCTATTGTAATCTGTCAATCCTAATTTTCTAATAACGTGTGATTAGTCAAGTCGTATTCAATCTCACCTTTTCAATAGAGAACTATGTAACAGTTTAGTTAAAAATTTGATATTTTTCATTATATTAAAGACATTTAATTTTCTTTTTAACAAAATACACAAAACAAAATTATGAATTAATAAGCTAGGAAATAAAACGTACAACCTAATATATGCAAAACATACATTAACGTTTATTTACCTACGTGATACGTCATGATTTGACCAATTCAAGATGACAAAAATTTATTGATGCATAATATATATATATTTTTGATTTTAGGACTTTTACCGCATATTTGGTGAAATATTTTGTTTATGATGACAGAACCAAAATAGTTTTCTGTGATAATTATTCTAGTAGCTAAATTAGGTATTAATAATTTTGTATTATTGTAGATTTCTTTTTTTTTTTCAATATGGATCCGGTCAACTAGCAATCATTACAAACATTACCTAACTTTAAATTCCCCCTATAACATATAAACTAAAATTTTCTTCAGATAAAACCTTATTCTTAACAGTTTTTACAAACTTTTTTATATATTTTTTTTTGTTTCATTATTCACTTATGAAACATTTCACATGTTCAAAATATCACAGCCTTCTTAAAACACAAGATACAAATTATCGATCCACGCTAAAAATCAATGGTTGCAGGTTTTCGACCCCTGGCTTTTCTCTTTGAAACAGAGCATATCTTTTCCAAACAAAGAAAGTTGTGTATACATATACAGATGAAGATGGATTGTAATTAAAGAAGCGTGATCGAACTCAGGAAGTAATGACGCATCATTACACTGACATTTTTTACAGTTATCTCTATTATTTAGAGCCTGCACTAATGGACTTTTGCTATCATGTCAGTTTTTATTCATCGATCGCCATCAATGTAATTATCTCCAAGGGGATAAAATGTGGATGTTTTCTCAAGATAAATAATTGTAGGCGTAGAAGTAAATAGAATGTGAAGAAAGGAAACTTTATAGGTTTTGTTATTCACGACTCGATGACTTACAGACTGCCATTGAATATTCCTGGATATTTGCATTCACTTTTAAATAGTGTAATGTTTATATTCATGTTTTTTACGTTACGTTGCAAAAATACTAAGCATTATTTAAAGAAAAACAATTCATTAATTATTTAAATATAATATTTAATTGTTTTTATCAATTTTTTAATTAATTTAAAATTTGTTTTTTATTATAAAAATTTTAGATAAGAGAATAGTTTCTATTGATAAATTCTTTTGAAAAGGGAGCTTCTTTTAATGGTTTTAGAGACTTATTTTAATGATTCTAAGAAGCAAATTATTATGAAATCCCAAAAATCACTTAGCCGACCAAACGATATATTGTTTAGCGTGCTAGCTTCTAGACTGCGAGGTTGCGGGTTTGAGTCCCGTGTAAGGTATGGGTGTTTGTAAATGTATGTTGGCTTGCCAAATGACGAATGTTTCGGTGCATTATAGCCCTCGTTTTGCAGACGGCGCCAGATAATTTGAAAAACAACCAACCAGCCAACCAACCAAAAAACACCTAGATTATAAAGACGCGAGGTTCTTAAATTAGTTGAGATATTGATAAAATAACAAGGATCTAGACATTTAAAAGGGAATGACTAGCAAATTAAATGTCTTTGACTTTGAGGGAAAAGTCCCAAACATTTTTTACAAAATTTTCATAGGGAAAAAAAATTATAATTCAACAAGAGCTTAGTGCTTTTTGTATCGCTAATTAATTGAATATTTATTTTAGAAATCAAATTGCAGCCTTTACAAATCGATAGGTATTCTCTTCCTGTTTCCCGTACCAAAAAGTAATTAGATACCAAAAGTGGAGCTATCAGTATTTAACTTGCAGCTAGTGATATTATATAAAAAAAATTATGCGTTCCTTGTTAGTTCAAAGAAGTTTGGTGATATCATACTGAATAACATTATCCATTATTCTAAAAATTCTGAAATAATTAACGATATTAAAAATACCTAAAGACTTTTCGAAAAATAAATAAATTATGAGACATAAAGTATGAAGTAATAGGTATGAGAGTATGAGAGAGAATAATTATGAGAGATACATCAACATTTGATTGAAAAAGATATTTCACTATTTTCCAGTGCTGAACTGCTGCATCAAATAAATAACAGGTAAAAAAAATTGGCCGAAAATTATTCAGAAAGAAATCTGTACTTATAAGTGCACTCAGAGTAAATTATTACTTCTTATATAAAATAATGTTTAAGTAATCCGATAAAAAAAAGGTAAATACTCAAAAAATTCTATACTTCTTATAGTTTTTCTAAAATATTTTCGACTTTGAACGGTACGTGTCAACTGTAATTAAAAGACGACGGAAGAGCAATCTATCTTTTTTTAGCATCCTCTCCTCCATCCCTTAAAAAAGAGACATACTCTAAATTAAGAAAGGAGAAGACTGTTTTCTCATCCTTCAAAATATAACTACCACTCAGAAGGATAAGGAACGAGATCCATCTACTCGGGCCACTCCAAGTAATTCAAGAATCTAGACAAAGCCCTTGCATTAGAAACTGGATATAACACTTCACCGCCCCGTCTTAGTTAACTTTAAAGACTTCCTCTTCCCTTCTCTTTCATATAAACTTCTATATAAATCTCTCCCCCTTTTTTTTATTAGTATATTTTTTTTCTGTGTTTTTAGCTTTAGTTTTTCTTCTCTACTACACTGTGCTTTTGTAGTGGGTATAGAGTCGTTGGTGAAAGTAAAAGGAGAAATTGACAAGGATGAACTGTTCCCCTCTATTCTTCTTTGAGAAGCGAAGTTTATCTTTTTTCTTTCTGTTTGAAAATATATCTATAAAAAACTTATTGTGATTGGCAAAGTAATTCTCTTGTCGTTGAGCTAAATGGACGGGGGAGAAGGTATGAGAGATGTGTCAACACTGGGTCTCAAAAGAAGGGAAGTTGAAATATGAGATGTTGAAGGGGGTGGAGAGGGGAGGAGTTTTATTAAATAGCTGAAATTTTGTTTCTTCTTTCTTCCGGGATCTTGTGTTCATTCGGGAGATTAAAGTTGGATGGGAGAAAGCAATTTCCTTATATTAGAAAAATCGGGAGGGACAGCGGACAGGTTTGGCATGGGTTGGTCGATAGTTCATCGAGAGCAATTCAGGTTTATGCACGAAAATGTTGGAGAGTTCTATTTGTCAATGTTTTCTAACGTAACAGTTATGTATGTAATAATGTTTCGAGTTTAAATTTTTGGAGATTAGTATAGTAACAATTGGTTTCTAATTAAGGGGACACCATGTAATCCAAACTTTTTTTTTATTATTATTGTATATTTATATGAAAAAATAGATGTCAATATTTTAAAATATTTATAATTATTTAAATTTAATTATTTGATTATTTTTTTATTATTTAATTTATTTATTTAATTATTTTAAATAAATTATTGAAATTTATTTATTTAATTATTTTTTATTTTTTTTAATTTATTTATTTGAATTTAAATGAAAGATGCAATATTTCACACACAAAATTTAAATTCTTTTTAATTTTTTTTACAAACCTTAAACATTTTAAATTTTTTACACAATTTTTTAAAATGCTAAGGCTTTTCTTAAATACTAAAATTTTTTCTCACAATTTTTTCTAAAAAATTCTTTGCACTATATTATATAAAAATTGCCATTAAAATATGGAAAAATCGTGGTAATTTAAATTTATTATAATATAAATATTGATTCGTAATAATAAAAAAATCTATAAATCTGTAATAATTTTATTTTAGAGTTAAAAAGAAGAAAACTACAACATATTTTGTTAATTAGAATGCCAATTTATTAAATAGACATATTTTACAACATGCTCTTAAAATGTAAGATTTCTCCATTAATTAGAAGAAGAAAAAAAACCTTAGAGTTAAAAAATAATAATATCAACAAAAAACAAACAGTGAGGAAAATCAATTTAAAGTTTTCATTAATTAAGAACATCATCCTATCCTCCTGTATTAAATTCCAAATAACTCATTAAAAAACGTACATACAGTTTTAAAATTTTGCATGTGTATTTAGAAGATTCCAAACTAAGTGTATTACATAAAAAAAATTTAAAAAAAGGGGAAAATGTTATTATTTTTAGCGTAGTGTGTTCCTTTAAGTCTTAAGAAAATGCTTTCAAAACTAACTTCGTAAGACACAAGCACACATTGGAGATTTGGTAAAAAAACATTTTTTTTTTTTTTTTTTTTTTTTTTTTGTTACTCTAAAACATTCTCCAACTTGGTAACTTTAAAATCGTACTATGTTCCTTATGATATTCAAAATACTTTTTTTAAAGTATGTACATTTTTCTGAAGCCACACAGTGTTAAAAGATTACTATTGCAAACTTTATACTTGGTTTGTGAGGAACTAGTTTTTGTCAGTTTAAGACACTTTTTCACAATAGATAACTTCAATTGGTGTATATCATTAAATTAAAAACCTCTTTTATGTGTAATGTTTACCTAATATAAAATAATTTTATATATTTCTATTTTAAAAAAGTAATAAATTATTACAAACTGAATTTCGTATCGAGGTTTAATCTTTAATCTTTTAGGTATTAATTATGTTTTAGTGAGTAACCCATATAAAAAAAAGTAGTTTTTTACCACTAGATACGTTAATGAGTAGTTTATTTGTTCAAATGAAGTAGTTTGACAAATATACACATATGTATGAATAATGCTTAAACATAATATAAATTAATCTTTTCCAAGTCAATCAAAGGTATCTAATTTGATATTGGTTATATATATAAGGAAAGTGCTTTAATGGAATTTTCCCACTTACTATTTTATAAATTTAATTAGAGTTATGATTTTCTCCTCATCGGCCAACGAAAGTTTTAAGATAAAATCTTAACCTTAACTACATTAAACCCTTGCTTTCAACTTGACAGCTCCCTAAACAATTACTGACGTGTTTTCTACATATCAACCAGCTTATATTTCATCTAAGAAATTTCACCAATGTTAATTTTCCTGAAACTGCGGTGGAAAACCAGCCTTGGGATTATTACGCATGCATGCACTTGTGAGGAATCGTATTTCGCAACTTTAAATCTAATCAGTAGTTTGCGTGCATACTTGAGGCGCTAAACTTGGATTATAGAACAGTAAGGTAATGGAAAATTGCTGTAAAAAGCTATTTTACAGACTAATTGGATAGGATTATGTGGCATGAAAGTCTTTGATACTATCTTTCGCTTATCTTATAACTTAATTATCAGTTGTTGATACTTTTAATATTTTTTCTTGTGTTCAACAAACCTCATGTAAGATCGCTATAGGTTCTTGCACCACCAAATAATAAATGAACAACTAATAAAATTTGCAAAGTTATGACAGAAAAACTTATGATTTCTTATGAAAACTTATGATGAAAACAAATAGTATAACACTCCATTAACTCATTTATATTTCTGCAAAAATTTGAGTACTCTAGTTAACTATTTCAACGCTTCAATACCAAAACTATTTGGATCAAATTAGCTGTATAAAGTTGCTTTAAAAAAACTATCAAATAACGTGATAAGATATATTCCTTTCGCGAGTATTAGATATAATATCAGAGGAGGAAAATAATTGAAAAAAATAATTTGAAAATTGTAGGATGCCATGTGGCATTACTTTTCCAGAAAAGTTTCAGGTATTGTATTTTTTTTCTTTCTTGTATCTGAAGCCCCATCAAGTTGTGGAAATTGTTGTACATTGAACCGATGTATATGGGCCCTATATTATTTACAGAACTATCTAAATTCTTTCAAGTATAGCCGATATTGATGACTACAACATCTAGGTACGCCTTCACCATATACATGAATATAACTTTTAAACTAAATGAGCAGATAGCAAACGATAAAGGACTAAGACCCATTTGGTATAAAGTACGCCTGATCTAAAGTTTAACAGCTACTTTAAAAGCAAAAAAAAAAAGTTGAGTAAACTATTTGTGTTATACTTGAATGATTATGAATCTTTAATTGAGTATAACTTAAAATTGAAAACTTTACGTCTACCTAATATTCACAACTGCTTGTGTCATATTTTCCCATCATCAGGTTAGTAAAGATGGGTTTTAGAGATGGTCTCTCAGCCCAGCTTCTCTGAATGCTTTTCCTCTCTACATCCCAATCAACCGGTTGCGTGCTTCAATCCGCTTTACATTTCTCAACCACAGAAAAAATATGATTATGCAAAACCGCTCCACACGCGAGAAACAAAACAGTGGATAAGGGGGAAGAGGAGTCATCTCATTTTCGTACCGCCAGGAACATCTGCAAAACCTCTTTATGAAGTGGCGGGGTCCAATAATTCCTCGTGTTCTCAACCACCCTTCCCTTCTTCTGCAAACAACAAAGGGATCCAACCAGTGGAATGTCGGATCCCTCCAACAAGTAATCCCATTGGTCGAAATGGCGGCAAAACTTCCCCGGATTGACTCATATGCCCCAGGTGCCCATTTTATGCAAGAATAACAAGAATAGGACTTTCTTCATTTCGAATTCAGCTTTTTTTAGCAGGTTCTGGCTTAAATTTTCCACCGTTGTGCATCGCAAATAATCTTGCTGAAGTCATATCTTTTGCTCACCCCCCTTTTCGTCTTACGAATCTCATTATGCTTCGTATGTAGTATTTTTTCTGGGCCAAATTTAAGACTCCCTCGTCATCGTTGCGTATGCAAAGCAGGCCAGAAGGCGTGAAGAATTTTCTTGCTGAGTCAACAACTAGAGTTTGGGCGTTGGGCGTGTTTGTTCCTCTCTCTCACTCTCACTGGGGATGATGATGTTTGAGTTTTCGGGGAATTGAGTGTCAATACGGGAATGTGGGAATAACACAAACACTGACGTGGTAAAGAATTATCCAAAAGAACAGATACGAAATGCTCACAATGCAAGTTTAGTTTTTTGTTTTGCATTTCTTGATAACAGGCAGTTTTGTTGAAAATAGTTCCTTGCCGAGTTATTGAAAGACAGCTTCTTCCTTTTCAAAATATTGTAAGGAATAATACGATGATATAAAAAAATACATGTTTAGGTGATGACATGGGAAAGTATTAATCTAGTAGTTCGCCATAAAAGTAACTCGCTGAAAGCAATATATTCTTTTTTAACTGAAATGATATTTGCACCAATCCTATTTGGAATGGTAATAATTATTTATGGTAAAGAATATGTAAATATGAAATAGCTAAAAGTTATTGTGAGACAAAGTATACTATTTGTATTCTACTTCAAGAAGCAGATTTTGAAGTTTTTGTGTTAAAGCAAAGTCTACTTGTTTTGAGAACAAAACTTAACTCAAGGAAGTGCAAGCTATTTTAAAATGTTAAACGTTAGCATTCCTACTAATTATTGCAAAAGATTTCAATAAAAATTTTATCGCAGTTTGGGTGCCCTAGAAAAGTTAACATTGTATTCAAAGGGTTAGATTGGGTTGCCCATTTACTTTTTTAATATATTTCATCTTTCACAGCACATAATGATTTACCTATCTGAAAAAACTCAGCTGCGAATTGAAGTTTGTTTTAATCTGTCTATTGTCTTATAGAAATTTGTTTAAATTTTTAATGGTGCTCGGGAAAATATAAAATTGGTTGGTGCATTCAAATGGTTCTATTTTTCATCACTTTTTTTAACATTCCTTCATCATTGTTTGTTAAGATAAAATCTAACGTGTTTTTAGATATCAAAGTGATACATCTAAATATTAAAAAGATAAAAATATATTAATATCATGCCTTTATACTATTGTGGTTAATTTATAAAATATTTTTTATCAGCCCATTCAACAGAACAAAAAGTATCAGTATATTTTAAGTATTATTAAAGTACGTATACAATTATATTTATTAATAGATTTTTGAATAAAAAGTCTTTCACTCTCGACCGATAATTCAGATCCCAATAGATGACATTTATCAATTGAAAGTCATTTAATAATATATCCCTCATTGAAGTAAACTTTAACTACAAATTTTATACTTTGGTAATATGTTTAAAAATTTGTAAACACTTTTTTAATAAAATTTACAAAGTAAATTACATGCATTACAATTAAAAACATGCAAGTGTATATTATTTTGACTGAGCTTGGGCCCGTTTTCGACCCCTCACAGCCCAGCTTCTATTATTGCTAGAACTCTGATTTTTTCCCTCATCATGTTACCCCGGGTGAATAGAGGGAAAATTACAACACAATTGTTAACAGTAAACATGGTAAAAAAAAAATCCTTTGAAAATCGCCGAAGACACCGGAATTTTGCTCTTCCTCTTCTTCTTCTCCATCTGATTTTTTTTCTGGTTGTGAGCAAAACTTTAACCAGGGCTACAGCCAAAACTATTTGAGGATTTTACACCATTCTTTTTTTATTCTTCTCAGCTTGATTAGAGGAAATTCCTTTTGTATGATTTGATGGGTAAGAGGGTCTATACCCCCAGAAATGATCCCTATACCTGGGAATTTCAGCCAGACCTACAGCTCAAACGCTTTAATATATTCACACTATTCTTTTTTTATTCCTCTCGGCTTGATTAGAGGAAGTGCTAATGAGTACGAGAGTCTATACCTCCCAGAAATAATCCCGGAAGTCGGGAAATTTAGCCCAGGTAATAACTGATTAAAACAGGTCAATGGATTTTGGATATTCACCTTTCGCTCACTTTCAAGAAGTGCCTTTAATACTTTAAGTTAAACTATCAAAACGGTGTGATTAGAAAAGAATAAAAATTACTTATTTTTCAATTAAATTGCAAGCTTATCAAAGCCCTGAAAACACGTGTTTCAACTTTTTACTAGAACTTTCAGTTTAAAATAAAGTTTCCTAGGTGTCTGGTCGTATTTGAACCACACACCTACTGATAACTGGCCTGATATTTTGACGACACCTCCACTAAGGCTTGCTGAATTTCTCTTAAAATGATAACAAGTTTTATATTTCAAACTTAAAGCAAAAGTTGGTTTGAGGCGCATTTATATATATATATATATATATATATATATATATATATATATATATATATATATATATATATATATATATATATATATATATATATATATATATATATATATATATATATATATATATATATATATATATATATATATATATTATTGGAATGTAAAAACTGGTAATCCTCAATTTCGCATAAAAGCAAGTAATTTGTTTGTATGTTTTACTTACTTTGTATAAGTACTTATTTTTTAATATATTATTGCATGTTTTTGTGCCCAAGTTATAATCGCTACATATTTTTGATTATGAAATTATATTTCGTGTTGTGGTAAGGAAGATTTCTTCTTAAATGAAACGAAAAAGATTTAGATTGCAAAACTAAATCTCGCTACAATATTTAATCATGATATATATTGTCACTCTCAATAGTCAGCAGTATATGAATCTAATGGTGTTGTCGCTTATGCCATTTTTTTTTTCTTAGAGCGACGATATGATAATTCAAGCTAAAATACCATTTCGTCCTATCTTACTTATTTAAAACAAAACAAATGTAAAAAAAAAAGAATTGATATCTCCCAAAAACAACTAGACGTTTAAAAAAAAAAGTCCTCCAAGCAAAACAATTAGTCAGAAAAAGTTGTAAAATCTAATGTTCGCCGCCGAGCGGCCGCGTTTAGTTTATTTGGGGTATTGGTACACAATGAACCAAATTGGGATTATTAGGGGAAATCTCCATAAGCATAGGCAATCAGTACTTGGCATTCAAGAGTTTTTATAAAATTAATCTCAATTCAGTGCAATGGGTGCAAGTAGCTGAAGCAAATGAAATGAAATTAATCCGAAATAACTCTAGCCTTCCAAGTTCTGATTGCCTATGGGGATTCACCCTAATAATCCTAATTTAGTTCATTGTGTTCAAGTACCCCAAAGAAACTAAACGCAGTCGCTTGGCGGCAGACATTATATTTCACAACTTTTTCTGACGGATTGTTTTACTTGACGAGCATCGAGTTGTTTCTTGAGAATTTAGCTACTCAAAGTCTAAAGTACGATAAAAATTGACGCATCCATTTATTAAAAATCTACTAATGAATAAATTAGAAGTTGGAAATATCGATCAAAATAAATATCGATACTAAATCGTTGCATAGAAAAAAAAATCGATAAAATATCGATACATCGATGTATGATTTTTTTATTTGTTTTTCAATTTTGTCAGAAACGAAGGGGGATGAACACACACACACACACACACACACACGTACACACACACGCGCACACACACACGCACGCACACACACACACACACACGTACACACACACGCGCACACACACACGCACGCACACACACACACACACAATTAATACGTTTTTTCCAATATTATTTTAATTTTCGAAAGACAGGGAGGTGCACCCCCTTGTACGCTACTGTTGGAATCCATGATTACGAAGTGTATGGCAAAATATTGAACATTGATGCCATTTTAAATGCCTATCAGCCAAGTCCAAATTTTAGTTTTGATGTTTTTGAAAAAGGAATAAAGAAAATTGAAAAAACACATGGAACTACAAAACGATCATTAAAAAAATAAAAAATGTTTGAAAATAACGATATATTGTTGACTCTTATCCATATTTTTAATATCGACATTTAAAAAAAAATATCGATAAATCGCCGACCTCTAGAATAAATACATGCAATCTAGCAGTCTACAAAAGTAAATATTTTTTTTATATATAATTTTACTATTCATAAAAAAAATCGCACGCCGATGCATATATTTGTCTACATAAAAAAAAAACTTCACTCCCCTGTATTCAGGTTACTATGTCATGTCCTACAACGGAATGATTTACGCAACAATACAGGTCGGAGTAGGTGATCTGCATATCTACTGATAACCCTTGCTCATGGGGATTTTAGTCAATGAAGGGGGTAAATCGGGGTTGTTGACGGGATGAAGAGGGTGCTAAAGGGGGCAAATTTCTAATTTAATGGGCTCCTTTGTGGTGGAGCGACCGCTATTGTGTTGAGGCGCTGGTATCTAAGGGTTGTATGATTTGGTTACATTGATGGAAAAGGGTAAAAATAGCAAGTGGTGTTTGGTGATATAAATATAGGAAGTGCAAATCATATTTATTATATCATAAAAAGACATTGTCATAATGCTTCTATTATTTGGAAAAAGAAAGAACGTTTTTGATGTCATATTTGATGAGTATTATATTTAGAGTATACAAGTAAAATGTTATGATTTTAAAGATTTTTTTTTTTTTTTGCTTTAATATTTTTAAAATTTTATTAATATCATTCCTAACATATGGACTTCTTAGTAAATTACAAATGCCATTATTTGAGTTTATATAAAACATATAGTTTTCTTAAAACCTTATTTTTTGATCGGGTTAACCCGAATTCCGAAATCCAAGTTGCGCATGGCCCTAGCTAAGCCTTTGCGCCATAAAACCTCAATCAATCAACTAACTAACCGAAATCCAATACTTTTTTTAAATATTTAAAAAATAACATTTTCAACTGGTATATATTGCTTAAAAGCAGTTTTGTTAAAGTAAATAAAATAATATTACGAGTAAAATATTATTATAAAATATTATAATAAAATATTATTATTATAATAACAAGCTCTAAAAAATTCATACATGTATACAAGTTCTTAAACACCAATATAACTTCATTATATTAAAGCCTTAAACAATTATAGATCCCGGAGTAAATTTGCATATTTCATGCTGCATTTATACTTTTATTTCATAAATTGGAACTGACTTTTTTCGGAAAATTTATCTCATACTTTTTTTGGGGGAAGGGGGGAGAATTGAATAATTAAACAAATGTCATGATATGCATCTGTAATAAAGAAATAAAATACTGCCCGTAATTATATACCCACAACCATATATGTCTAACATAATTAAATATTTGTAAATCCCGATCATAGAAAATACTACCAAGTACGATCGCTAAATTACATTTGATTTTTAAATAATACAGGTTTATTTTTATATTAAAAACAAAATAAATTTTTAAACATGAGGCTAAAGGGGGTAAGGGGAAGAATCCAGTATGACTAAAAATGTATTGACCAAAATGCATAATTTGTGGCTGACCCCTCCAGACTCATTGCTCACCCCTTGCTTTCCTAATATGAGATAAACGTGGCTAGCAAGGGTGAGTGGTTTTGCGTTAAAAGAGAGAGATTGCGACTGATGCACCCCTAATTTCTGCTTCCCGCTCAGGGGCATGAAAAAGGGACCGTTTAGGGAAGGCAAGGGGTCAATTAAAGCACCCTCTTCCCTGAGGCTCTTTTCTAGTACATATTTATTGTATATTTCATTTTAATTTAACTGTACTTTGATGTCAAAAATGGTTTTGTAATGATTGAATTAATGTCCAGCAGTAGTTTAAATAAAATTTATGATTTTAACCAGTTTTTTATAATTACTCAAGTCGAAATGTACTGATTGTTCACAAATAAAGTAATACTTTTTAGAGATAATGTTATTGGTAGTTTTCGTCTAATAATCAAGAGTAGTTGAAATTTTGGGGAAATCATGGAAAGATTATAGTTTAAAACGAAGCCACACGAATTCAAATTATTTGGTTTTACAGATGAATGGAAATTTAGAGTTTTATATGAAAGTTAACTGCATAAGTTGGACCATATCTGGAAAGTCTTAAATTTAATTTAAATACAAATTAAAAATTAACAATTAATATATGTCCAATCGTTAATCTTTCTGTAGCACCATTTTTAAAATTTGAACTATTCTCAGCAATTTAAATGACTTTTTGTGTATTTTCCTATTTTTAAAATTAAAAAAAAATCTGTTTCGTATTATCTTAGAAGTAAAGATACATAATTTCATGAAGATATGCTGATTATTAAATGTTTCAGATAGCTTTGAGACAAGAGGAGTTTAATTATGAACATTCCGTGCTTCCTTTTCTTTCATTTACTTGATTTGAGTTCCTTTGTCTCTAGTACTTTTTGTCTTCAGTTCTGTTTATCAATAGTGCAATTATAAAACTTGTTATTTCCTAATGAAGTGATTTTGCTAGAGTGATAAACATTTATTTCTGGTCAGTGTCATCACTAAATAATATTTTAATAATACTAATCTAAATTTCAATAGTTACTTTTAAAGTGCAAAGTTTACTCAATGAGGCATTCATTCTGCACCAAATAATAATGTCGAGTCAAATATTAACGTAATAATGATTTTGAACCAAATAATAAACTGGAATTTTTTGTAATACATATAGAAGGTAAGAATTGTATGATATTTCCTATTGGAGGTGTCTCAGAAAAGTGTTATTAGGAAGCTTGATACAATTTAAATATATTGGGAGCGCAGAATTTATTGTTCGAGTTTCTTTACCACACGCTTATTGATTAAAGAGCACAAAGAGAAAAAGAAATATTTATTATTCCGAAAATATAACACAATATGTTTTTAAATAAGAATAACTAAATTTAGTAAATCCCCATTGCATTCTTTTGTGGCATACGAAACGAAAATTAAAAATAGTAAATTTACAAGAGAAAGCAATGTGAATATTGGAAACAAATTCTGTCACTATTACTAAGCATCGCTTCAGGAGCACGAACAAGAAACATCTATCTCCAGATAATTCTATTCGACGTTAGGCTAAGCAATTTTAGGAAAAGTATCATACACCAAAACGAAGCAGGAAAGTCCAGCAATTCATATGAAGGTAATGACCACGTCCAAGAAATCTTTATTCACAGTGCATGAAAATCCACTAGAGAAGCACGAAGTCACGAAAGAGTGCCATACGGATGCTACTTAAACTTGACTGTATTATTCAAAACATTTTAGCTAAACCTTACGAATATGCAAACTTTTTCAGTATGTTTTTGATCTAAAGCTACGAGGTAAAGAAATCCCTTCATTAAAATATGTGCATCCGGTATGTCTGATATTACATATACATTTAATACACTATACAAAAAAAAAGGTGGGAGGGGGGGGGGCAAAATTTATATTTTATTTATTAATCGTAATTTTAATTTTAAAGTACATATTATTGCAAAAAACACACAGTTCAGTTAATAACTTTGTTTTATCAAATATAGTTTGACAGTGTTCAATTAAGGTAAGGGTGAGTCTAGAAATAGTAACGCTTTTATAATAAAAACGTTAAAAAAAAATGAAATCTCAGAAAACTCTCCTCATATTTCAGAAATTGAAAAAGATAAATGACCATTGCAAAGGAGAGAAAAATAAAACATAATAACAAACAGACAGATACAGAAAAAAATCAACGAAAAGTATCCGAACTTTTCTTTAGTTATCGTTTAGTTGCTCGAGGTACCAGGACTTCCTAGAAATCGTTTTCAACTGTCCGTTTCGGTTTGATTGAAACCGGTCCCGCAAGGTGTGACGGGAAGGAAACGAAGAAGTGATCTGAGTCCGAGAGTATCCCTCAACCACGTGACAAGGGGACCGTTCTATTTCCGGTCGGTTACCGGAAATGAAAGGGGAAGAAATGGTGAGATTTGGACCGCTTATATACAAAAGAGTATACATGACTGCTGACTGTTCTGCTGAAGACATTTTTCAGGGAACTTTAAAACACTCTATAAACTGTGGGTATGACAGGTTGGGAATGGTGGTTTGTGGTAGGGAAGGATTTATGGTGTTATTAGATGTCAGGAAACACGTTGTTTCTTGAGAATGGTGTGTGTAGCTGTAAAAAACGTTAACAAAGATTATTTTGCTACATAAATTGCAATTGGAAAATTAAACAATAAATAAATACTCACCTAAAGTCCCCATACCACAATAAACTGAGCCTATAAGGTAGACTAATGTTTCAAAGAATTTTAATTCAAATGTTCCAACTATTTCAAAATAAATAGAGTCATTAATAATTCCTTCTAATACAATAAAATAACCACGAAAGTATTAATTTTTCATTTTCAAATCCTGTAATTTTTTTTATTATTATTAAATAAACTAAAATAAATTATAGTTGATATTGACCCTTTATCGGCTGCAAAGAGTTCCATTCGATAAATAACATAATATAGTGAAGATAAATTCCATGCATAATAAAGTTTTTAATTTAAATAAAAGTTCATAATATCAAAGACGCATACATTTTTTGTCAACACTTTTTATATTTTTAAATGATCAGTTCCCAATGGAGTTCCAATATAACTCTTTAAACCTTATAGTGCCTTTTCGACTTTTCAAAAAATTATCCAAACTTCGAAATATATTAATATTCTTTAAATATTCAACATAATGTAAAGTTATTTGGACCTATTATGTAACATATAAAATCAATAGTACCTAATAACTATTTTTTTTTAATTAATTTAATCGTAAAGGAATTATAAATTTATATGCATAGTTTTAGTACTATATCTTTCATCGTGCATATACTCAAACATTAAATCATCAATTAAATCAACACCTAAAAAGTATTTAGGAGCATTATTTTTTGATAAACAATTTCTATTTCCTTTATTTAAGTAAAAGCAATGTCTTATCACAATATCAACAGGTAACGAATTAGTTGTTTCACGTTACTCGATTGAATATAAATGCTTTCACCAAATAAAAGAATCTATTCAAAAATTTTATTAGCCAAATAAAATGCGTTCATTTTAGTATTTCACTATCCCTTTGAAAGGCAACTCTTTATGAATAACAATTTCCTATAACTCAATATTCCAAGAATATGACTTCAAATTTATCTTAGCGACATGAGGCTCATTAGAGCTCAAAACCACCTGAATCCAAACCTTAAATTTCCCACACAAAAAATCGAAAATTTAAGTGACTAATCTGAAACCAATATAACGAAAAATCCCAGACAGTCATTCTTCCCCAAAATGCATTTTAAAAAAAAGTATATCTCTATAGATATACTTTTTTTATCTATACAGATATACCTATATCCATCCACCTTGAAAGTACAGATAGCGTGTCCCACATCATAAAATCACAACTTCTATCCAACGAAAAAGTCATTTAGAAGCACCTATAAATTGAATTTTTTCGCCACCTTCTTTTAACGTCAGAAATTATAGACCATTATTTATTTTTTTCTCTCGTCCTTTTATTTTTGCGATTTCTACATGAATCAGTGGCAACAGAGCGATCGAAGGAATTTTCTCTGATGAAGTAGAGGAAGACCAAGAGGCTAGTTGTAAGAGATTGGGAGAGGGAGAGGGGGGAAAGAGATAGATGGTAGCAGCGGCTAATTTATCTTATACACCGTTACGCTAAGGTGGGTATGGGTAATCGCAATTTTTGTCGTTTTTTTCCTCCTTACGGTGTGATGTAAAATTGGATTGAAGGGAGGGGGGGGGGGAAAGAAGTAGGAAAAAATGCAATTACCCAGCCTGCAGGCAACTACTGACAAACCAATGTTTGGCACGCCAAAGGCTAATATTGAAAATCTTCGATATCGGAAAAAGTCATGTTTCTAGCAGGAAATTAATCTCTGGAGCTTCTTCTCCAATGCATCAGTTTTCGAAGCTAGGAAGAGAGTGGCTTGAATCAGAGAAAGAGCTTTGACGTCGAATATGAGTGAAAATATTTTGGAGTGATAAAAATATTTCTCATGTGTGAAGTGAAGAATTGTAAGGGGCTTGGTAAGTTTTCAGATGTTGGATTTACTTTTAGATCAATTGATCACGTTGAGATATGCCTTCATTAAATTGAATTGATGTGGAATTTTTCTTAAAAACTAAATAATGCATTGAATAAAATAACATTTGAAACAATTAAAATTAAGTTGAATTAATTTTTCAATAATGTCTTTATGATATTTTTATGAAGATTATTTCAATTTAAATAATTTAATATTTAAAATTGTTATCTTACCACGAAATAAAATTAAACTGAGTTTTTTATTGCATACTTTTTACTAACAAATTACGAAATATTTTATTCAAGGAATATATTGCAATCTTCCTTATGTAATTTTAAAAGAGCTTCGTATGATTTTTTTAATATTCAGCACAATTAACTGGTTCCTTTAAAATTCATTCGGTTGTTATTCTAGACTTTACTTCAAATTAAAAATACTTAATCTTATTAAAAATAGCTAAAAATACTTCTTTTTAATGAACATTAATCGATATTTAGTACTAGGAGTTAAAAGTGTTTCTGGATGCTAAAATGATGTATTTGTCTTTTTTTTTTTTTTTTTTTTTCTAAACGTTTCATTTTATTTTTCCATTTTTTTAAACATATTATAAAAAATTACAAATGAAGTATATTAGAGTTCAAGTAAATTTTATCTAAAATGGAAAAAATAATAAATTTTTTTAACCTAAATCTCATTTGTGTTTTAAGTTTCAATGCAATTATATATTTTGAAACTGTTTAATGTAAAAATATTTAATATTTGTGGCATATTTCTAATATTTAATAATTTTAATTCGACTTTAGATAGAAAACTGAACAACTGAATAAAACATAAACCTGAATAAAAAATACTTATAGATATTTAGATACATTTAAAATGGTTATTATGATGTAATTCAACAAAAACCACTGACTTCTTTATAGTTACCAAAGCAAGACAATAAAATTTTAGTTACTTAAATACGCTAATTATAATTTCTATCATCTGAAAAATTTTAATAGTACATAATACAGATGAAATTGAAAGTTATATGTAAATATTTATTTTAAATTGCAGGAGATATTTGGTTCAAAAAAGGGTTCACAAACAAAATTTACAATCTTTAATTTAGCGTTATACATTTTATGTTTTATAAACAAGTAGGATATAGTTTGAGATACATAAAAATGCATGATTTTATCTACCTACTGATTGAAAAAATTTAATTTGTTTATATGTTTTTAAAAGTTGTTTTTTATAGTAAATCTTATTTTGAATACTTATACTGATATCAAATATTCAGAACAACAATTTCTTTGAATTCTGATGCAATAATATCTTATGACGTTACAGACACCAAATTGCTTGAAATTTACCAAAGGATAATCATTTCTTAAAGTTCAGCGCCTTTAAACTTTCTTCAAATTTCAAAACTCAAAGATAAATGATTTTTTGTCTCTTTGAAAATATTTTATAGGATTAGAAAAGGTTACAATTTGGTTTAGGAAATATGATATTTACGAACTTTTTGACCGACCTTAATAAAGGAGAATGTTATGAAGTTTATTTTTATTTGATTTATTATGTCCTTTTTTTATTTTTTTATGTATCCCTACACCTATCACTGTTATATTTTTTTTTGTTGTAAGTTTACTTCCAGTATCAACCATAGCGATATTTTTTCCCTAGTACTCTTCTAAAAACTTCTAAAACTTAGTTTTAGTGTCACTTTACGAATTATAAATTGCGTGTAACTATTTGAATAAATCCTATGCTTTTAATCTATCGATTAGTTTTTGCGAACATTTTCATGATGTCTGCAAATGAAAAATATCCGCTTACTAAGTTTAAAAAAACCAGTGAGAGACTTTTACAAAATAAGTCGTTAGTTTTAATTATAAATAATGAAATTGGTACGGAATTTGTAATTAAATCTAGTCAGCCTTTATAGAAAAAATTTCTGGTATGAAATGTCACCAAGTTTTGTTGGTTTGGTATCTCTGCTTCTTATGAATAATTTGAAATGCAGATACAGAAAGTAATTAGTATTTCTAAAAATCGCAAAATCATGTAGGACTCTTGTTTTAAATTATTGAAGTTAGGTACTTAAATGAAACACTTACTTAGAAGTGGATTTTTAGTGAAAGTTATTGTTGTAAACCTTTTTTTTTTTTTTTTTTTTTTTTTTTTTTTTTTTAAATAAAACAAATAAAAAAATTATTACGGATTAGTGAAAGTACGATTGTTTTTTCTCAATTTATTTGGCACTTGATAAAGTTTGGTGAATTTATTTTAATATAATAATAATTTTAATATAATTTTTGAGAAATATTAATTAATTTTGCTGATGTAATTTGATGAATGTGTATTTACATCAAGGTTAAAATATGCTAGGAAAAAAAAGAAGGAAAGAAAAGGGAAAATTAAAATTAACTTAATGAAAAAAAGGGAAAATTAAAATTAACTTAATAAAAAAAGGGAAAATTAAAATTAACTTAATAAAAAAATAAAGACAGAGGCATTTTTTTTTTAAATGCACTAAATATGGATGATAAATTTCATTTCAGATATAAAGTTTATGAAACTGTGAACTCAGAATCACAGAGCTGAAAACAACAATTGTTGACATATGATACGGATACTTCATGAACGAAACTTAAAATATATGTAAAGTAGAATTTTTAATGGGTTTTTAGGGATCTTCTATTTATCGACAGAGTATGAGTTTTATTCTTTGAATTCATTTGGGTATAACATCAAAAATTAGCACTTAAAGTATAATGCATTTTTTACGTTTTAACACTATTTAATTGCCGCATCTACTATAACAGGCAAAAAGTAGCAACAGTGATACAAAGATTGATTTATAACTGTAAATTATGTCCAATTCAAACAGGAAACATGCTTTTTTATGTACAATTATTGGAAGTCTGTAAATCGGCCTGTGAGAATATTTTTCACTTCGTATGCACAGGGCTAGAAATCGGTGTCTTCACCTGAAGTGCTCCTATCGTCCTCCTAATAACGTCTCTTGACTCCGTAATGACTCCAGAGAGGAGTATGATGTTACATGAAATGGAAAAACAAACGATGCTATCCATACATAGAGCATTCTGTCGCTCCCCTTTGCAAATCGAAGACACTACCATCATCATCAACACTATGGAACGTATGCCCCCGTCCCATCCTGGGAATAAGAGGAAGGGGACAAGAAAGAGATAAAAAAAAAAAACTGACAGTGAAAACTGATGCCTAGATAAAGATAAAAGGGGAACCCTTTAAAGATAAAGCGTCGGGAAGGAAAAAGACAGAAATGATAAGAGAAAGGTGGAGGCGAATGATTGAAAATAAAAAATAAGTTTAAAAAAAAAGTTCCCTTAAAATACGAAATATCTTAGAGAGAAATAAGAATACTATTTCCAATGCGCCGGATACATTGAAGCACGCTAAAAAGCAAAGCTAAAAAAGCGTAAAAAGTGCCCGGGCGCGCATCGCCGTCATTTCGCCTTTTTACTTTTAGCTCCCACCCCCTTTAGGGTTCTTTTTAGAGAAATCTCTTCTTTTTTTTTACCATTCGTACATATACATATAGATATATAAAATTTCGGGGGATTCGGTCTTCACACGAGCCTTATACTTATTTCCCATCTTTGCGACGGTCCGTGTAAATCACGTCAGACTCGGTCATCTACGGACATCGCCTGTCCGTCATTCCATCCTCCCCCTCCTCTTCTGATGGGGGGGGGGGGGCATTTTGAGGAGAGGGGGTCACGACGGGAAGATAACAAGATGGCGGACGACGGACTTTCGCAAATCGATGCAAAAAGAGGGAAATTCCGAGGGATGCATGCGTGTCTCTGAAATAGAAGGCTGAATTATTAGACACCACCCCCAACCTTAAGGCGCTTTCATTTCACCCCTGTGATTTTTCTTTTTTGAAAGGGACGTGCCATAAAGGGAAATTTTAGGAGTATTAAAATAGAATAAGTTATGTATTGTCATGTGTAAAATATATTAGAAAGCCTTTCTGTCTTTTGTATTCAATAAGTAAATTAATTTTATAAAGTGATAATACACAATATGTCTTTGTACGTACATTGTGATTCACATGTAAGAATAATTTTATTATAAAAATATTTTGAATTTGTTTATTATATAGCTTATATACTATTTGTGAAAGATGTATTTTTTATGATCCCTTTATACAAAACAAACAACTTTTTATCCCTTTATACAAAACAAAAAATTTTAAATGATATACCAATTTAAAGATTAATAACACTACTTCTAACGAATAGTTTATTTGCAATGACACGTTGTGCTATATATTCGAAAATCATAATTATTATTTTTATTTTCGTACTTTATAAGAGGGGACTCCATTGCTTAGGACATCCTAGTAAGGAATGCACCGAATCGGTTTTTCCATCTTTTTCTCTTTTCCCATCATATTTTAAATTACAACAAATAAATATATTTCTGTTTTAAAATGCCATTCGCCTTTAAACAGTTCTCTTGATTTTTCGCTGAATAGTTTTAAGTAGAACTTTAATTTTGCTGATAAATATTAAATAGAAGTTAAATTAAAAAAAAAAAAAAAAAAAAAAGTTACATTGGATTATCTACAATGCACTTACGGGATACGATTTAATGATTAGACTGATCAGCTGCACGAGCAGTGCCGATTCAAGAATAGCTTTCTAAAACAAGTTATATCTCTCAGAGTTTTTAACTCTGACGAGATTTCAAAAAATAATTTGTCGAAACAATCTTGATTTTGCAGGCTGTGCATAAGGTTACTAATTTTTTTGATAAAAGAAATGAAAAAATTGTTTGTGCTGAACCAGAATTATGCAATTTATAATTCCTTTCAAACATGGTTTCTGAAACATACTTTCCATTTAGAACTGTAACATATACAGTCCTCTTTTATTTAACTAGCCAACTGAATAAGGTGAATTTTTAGATTTATATGAAATCATTTATTAAAGTAGATGAATATTTTCTGTCTTCTAATTTATGGATTTTCAATCATAAATAATAGGTGGTAAGGATTTTTAATCATAATTAACTGTAGTAGCCCATTGTGTTATTAGTTCACCGGATGCTGTACCACAAATATCCCTTAAATTCCAAGTTCTAGGAATTAACAACTTAGTTTGCTAATAGGGAAACAGTCCCAAATTCAGACTCAGAATTACTATTTCTTACAGTATGACAAGCAGACAGCTAGACAAATGGACTGTTTTTCCTTTAGGGACCAGATAACAATTCACTTGAAATACTATAAATGTCTTTATGAAATTTATATTTAATTGTTCTTAATTTTACATTTCATTCATTTTTTTTAACTGTCAATCAAATTTAAATTTAAATATATTCTTACAAAAGATTATATTTCAAATTGTGTTTCATTTATCAAGTTTCAACTTAAATTTTGTGTTAGTTTACTCCAGAATATTTTAACATGTATTCCAAAACGTATTAATTTTAATAGGAATATGCTATTCAAACTTTAAAAAAAATTTTTAAAAAAATTATGTTTAGAAGCAAAATTCCTTGATACTGTCGATGTATTACTTTAAAATAAAATAAATCATGAACACTCACATTTCAAACAAATTCAAAATTTCCTAAATATAGAAAAGAAGTTTACATTGAGATACTCTATGTATGTTATCGATACTGCAAATTACATTATACAAGCTCCAAACCACTTTTCTTTTATATTCATTCCTCCCAACATTTCCTTACATCTACAGTCATCGAACAAGATTTCATCCGAAAAGCGAAGCCCATACAACTCACAAAGCACTACAAAACTCAATTTCCGTTTTTTTTTTCCTTCTGTACCTGCATCATTCATTCCTACTCGACATCTATCAGTTCAACTTCCAAGAAATATAATTTCTCGAAATTGTCATTTCGAAATTCCAAATCACATCGAGACTTGGAGGGATTCCAATCGTATACAAAGGTTTCCCTTTCAAAACACACAGTCATATAACATCTAAAATAACTGTTCTGAAGAGAAGATTCGTAAACAAAATAAACAAGGAATCAATGGACAATAGAAATCATAAAGCAACTGCAACGGCATCTTCTGAACAGACGAAGAAATCTCCTTTGAGTGACATTTATCCAGTGACGCGGACGTTTTATCCATTTACCAAGTTACGCATGCAGAGAGACGTCACGGTAGAACCGGTTGGAACCGGACGCAATTAGGTGTGACAGTCACATCGATGGGCCCGAAATTGTTCTACGTTAACGAAAAGTGATAGTAAGAGAAATATCGAGAGAGAACAGCGATTTTCTAGCTGGAGGATCGAAAGATACCACTTTCGTATTTTTATCCATAGATACTTTCGGAAGGATTTATTTCGAAATATTTAGCTGTAATCATTTTGAGAGATACATGAGATGCTGTACATTTTCAAACTTCATATCCCGAAGATCAACAGAACACTTATAGAATCCCGTATACCAGTCTGTTTAATTCATTACAAATTTAGGTAATAAGAAACTGATTTGTGTGATTCAAACCATTAGTCTTCAAACACCACATTGAGGAGAAATAAAAAAAGTTTTATTCATGAATAAATTTTTGTAAACCACTAATCCATCAATACCCTTATGTAGACAAAAAACATTTTATTTGAAATAAAACACATTGTAAAACACTAGTCCATAAATATCACAATATAAATAAATAGGTTTTAAAATTCAAATTTTGTAAACCACTAGTCAATAAATTCCATAATGTAGATAAATAGGAAGTTATAAACCACTTATCCATAAATAGCACAATGTGGACGAAAAAGAAATTATTTTTAATAGAATATTGCAAACTACTAGTCCATAAAGAGAATAATATAAATATATTAAGATATTTTTAATGAAGTTTTATTTAAATAAACCACTAGTTTAAAAATAACATTAAGAAAACAAATAAAAAAAAGTTAATCAATATTTTAAAACTTTACAAATTAAAAAATTTAAAAAAAAAAAAAAAACTTTGTTTTTTCCAAACACATTGTATTTGACTATAAAATAAAAGTTACACATTTTGGAATATAAAAAGAAAGTCACATATGCTATGAGTACCAAATTTAATCACTAAATCAACTAAATAAAGTTCTAAAAACCACCACCTCCCTTGATTTTAACAAGATTAAAATATAACAAAAAATAATTCCTTCCACATCAATATTACTATATGATGCTTTGGTCATTTTAAGCTCTTTTTTTTCAACTATCCAAAAAAAAAAAAGAAAAACATATTTCGATTTCAAAATTTCCATGTTTATTCATTTATTTCTTTACGTACGTGACGATGTTTCTTGGAAGAAATTGATCATCGATCATACACTTTTGCAACAAAAGCCATCTTCTAGGCCTTTATTCTTTACATGTTAGTGCACGAATCGAAAAGAATCGTCCGCTGCTATTTTATATTGCAAAATGCCAGAAGGATGCATTGAAATTCTTTTTCAAGAATCGCCCATGCATTCAAAATGCAAATAAACGACAGGCTGGGATCTGAATGTTTTAAAAATGTAGGTACGTTTGAAAAAAATATCTAAATAATTTTATTGAAAGAATCTTGGGGAGGGGGGGAGGAGAAATCCTTATTTTTAAGTTTCTTATTCATGTATTAAAAAGAATTTTCATTGTAAATCATTCATAGTACAATACTATATTTTCACAACATTTTATAATAGTGAAATTTATTCACTAGTATAAACTGTTGTAAATGTATTTTGAGTTGAAGTCAGAATGTAGCCAAGTTTTAGAATAATCGGATAATCGATAAAAACTTTATTGAATTGCTTAATAACCTTAGGATTATTGATGAAAATTGGTATCAGTCAAATTTACAATTACTTTCTCGCATCTACATTTTTTAGATATATTGTTTTATAAATATTATTGAAATGCAAATAAAGTGAAGGTTTCTTTCACTAGAGATGTTATTTGAGAGCCCAGGGAACAAAACTAGACTTATCCTCATAATTGCTATGATTTAAAAAAAAAAATCGGTCACCTTTAACTCACCTTTATTGGCGAGCCAGATATTTTCAATCAAGAGCAACTCTATACAACTAAAAATAATTATGCAACATATACAGAACAATGTTCATTTTGGTCTCATTTTTAAGAAACTAGTTAGAGGACAAGACCGATTTTTTTTCCCGCCAAATTATCTTTTGATGTTTTCTTTGTAAAATGATTGCTGATAAAGTAAACTGCATTTAAATAGCCTCTTTCCGGAAGTAAAAAGTAAAAAGCATACATTATTTAAAGAGTATATATACGCAGATTTTGACATTTTCATCAACTTTTTACTGTTCTCTACTAAAAAACAAGAAAAAGTCGAACTCCTTTTGAATATTTCTTCAAAGTAATTTTACTAGGGAAAGAAATTAAACACAAAACTTTTAATTAGAAATTTATTTTTAGCAATTACTTCTTTCTATTATGTTTAATCTCAACTCAGTTTTTTATTTTTGTTTCTAATCCCTAGAATAATATAATAATAATAATATAACCAAATCCTTTGGAGAAACTAACATGGCATTTTTATTAATAGAAAATGACGTCGATCTTTAATCTGACAGCAAAGAAAATAAAATGTCCACCTGAAAGAGCCATAATTAAATGTATTAGTTTTTCCTTCCACCTTCATAACTTATTGTCCACGTGATTACCTGAGTTGGCAAAATCTCGTCCGAATCTCACCGGACGCGAGAATAGGCGTTAAGGTGGGAGGAAAAAAGAAGTCGCAAGAGTCCAGGCCGAAAATCCCTAGTTATTAAAAGTGCGGTTGCTATTGACAACTTTGACGTTTTCTTCGTGTATTACTTGGGATTTAGATTGGTTTCCATGGAAACTAGCGAAAAGAGTCACTCTCCTATAGTAGTGGACAGTTTCTATCGGAGCACTAAAAACTAAATAATAATAAGAGAGAAACACCTTAGAGGGAGCATAAGATGTAAAGAATTGAAATGTCTGGACAGAGGGAGAAAAAAGAGACATATATCGAAAATCTGCCCGAATTTCACTTTTTCTATTTGATTTTTATTTTGAAGTAAAAGTTTAATAATTCTAACGTAGTCAATACTTCAGTATTTTCACTTCGCCTGCCAAAATCCCAATATATCCTAGATGGACAGCCACGTGCGATCCTTCTGTGTTTATTCGGTAAAGAGAAATGCCTTGAGGTAGAAATTTCTTAGTACGTCAAAAGTAAAATATATTATTAAAAGTATGTAACACTGTACAGTTACGTATTTTAAAAACCAACTTTGTATTATATTTAAGGTATACGTATAGGCTTCAAATCGCAAAACTCGCAAAAATCGGGGAAGATTTATAAAGCCGTAAAAAACAAAAGCAAAATAAAAACGACAGAAAAGAAGGAAACCCTATGATTTAGGAGCATACTAAAAAGGAAATATATAATAATTAGTATAATAATAACAGTTTTTTATATAAAAAATACTTTTTTAAAAGTTATTCTCAGATTGTAGTTTTTTCTACTTTGCATTTCATTTAAACAGTAATAACTCCAGTTTAAATAATATTTTTTGAAATTTATTTTTTGCTATATAATCTGCATACATTGTTGAATGTTTTGAGCCTAAATACTAAGTGATTTGTAAATAAATATTTTTTTAATTGAATTTTAAAGATAAGATTCTGTATAAAAAAACTTGGATTTTTCTAATAGATTCAGTTAAAGCAAGATATCACAAAATATACACACTGTAAAATTCTGTTAATAGGGTCAAAACATAGAGTAGGGTATTCCGCATTATTGAACACCAAAATTGTATCTGTAAGTGAATTAGAATTGTCATTATCGTTCGAAATTAACCTAATTAGTTGATTAAATGTTAATTAATTATTAAAATTGAAGAAATTTAAAAAAAAAAAATATTGGAAACAGTTTAACAAATAATGTACTTTTCAAGGTGTAAGTCTAATTTTTAAATTGAAAATAAAAAAAAATGTTGAAACCTATACATATACCTTAATTAATGCGATTTTTTTTTTTTAATTTCAGACTTTTGATTGGCTGGTGAAGAGATGTATGTAAAGTTATGCAATTTCAGATGATAAAGAGATGATGATTCATGTTTACTAGATAATTATAAAGATAAGTATTTAGATAGCAGATATATGACAGATACATCTTTTAATTGCATCACAAACCCATACCCCCTACTCCTTATTCATTACCCAATAATAATATTTATTTAGAATAATTAGAATTTTATTTGAAAAATACTTACATTTATTTCAATCAAATGAGTTTTTTAAAATAAACTCTGAAAACTATTTGAACCATTTATTCTCTGTATAATTTTTTTAATTAAATTTGATAATGATGATATTAAGTGAACAACTTATATTTTTTAAGTAATTTTATCTACATGCAAATTTTAATGTATAATAAAATTGAAAAACGCTCTGCTCATTTGAATTTCACTCTGAAAATTCCATTTAAAAAAATTTAGCATACAATCTTTTTGAAATGTTGTTATTCTTAAGTTTATCTGTAATAACAATTTTCATAATCTAGTTAATTCAATCCCGTAAATTGATTTCTAACAAAAACCATAGTTTTTCTATTACATCATAGGAAATACTAACTACTTTTCTTAATTTTTTATATTTCTTACTGTTTTACTTTTTTAAGTCAACAAAAGGATATTAATTTTACAATAATGAGTTAAAGAAACAAATTCGTCTATTTATTTTAGTCTTTTTTCTTAGAATTACCATTGGAGAAAAAAAATTTATGTCTCAACGTTTTATAAAGTTCTGATTCTAGAAAAGTACCTTCAATAAAATGTCAGTTTTTATTATTTTTTTGTGGTAAACATAACTCCCGAACTAAATGTAATACGATCACCAAATTTAATATACAAGTCAGAAGACATTAAATACTCTAACTGCTATTTCCACACATTTAAGAAGGGGGGGGGGGGGAGAAGGAAAAAAAAATTCGAATAATTTCTATTCCATAATACTTGAAATCTCATTTTCAAGAAATTTATGTAAAAATGGGATTATGGCAAAAACTGTTTTTAAATAAAAAAGGTGATTTTAACCATTAAAAATCGCCTTTCTCTACTCTCATTGGTCATTTCTTAAAAACGAAATTTTCACTTCATTTGAAACAAAATAAATGAAAAGATGCATGACCATTAAATAAATCTTGATACTGTAGTTACATATTATATAAAATTACTGTAGTAAATATATAAATACTGTAATGTAGTAAAAATATAAAATTTCAGACTTCTTCCAACATCGTAGTGACAAGTACATATTAGGACAATGTTCTTAGGAATGTCTGTTTAAGGTTAATTATCTGTCAATACTTATAACTGGCTGCTTAATTTATCTACAAAAAATTTCTGGCCAATTTGATGAAATTTGGGACAATACCGTTCACCAAATCACAAATTTTTGTTTTTAATTAAATCGCAAAACATAAAAGAAATTATTTAAAATTTAAAGTAATAACTAATATTATAGTAACATTGTAAGTTATATGATGTTCCACCATCGTTAGTAAAATATTAGGTTAACAAAGACATAGTTTTAAGTTAAGAAATCTGTTATTTCTTACACTGCTAATTTTAAAAAATCAATACTTCCGTTATGAAAAATTGTATACGGAAGTGCTATAACTTTTGGAAATATATATATAGCCATAACTTGAAAATCGTAGAAAATGTAGTTACCTCCATATATCTTTTTTCTTTATTTTTAGGAGAATAAAATAGAAAAAATTTAGGATTTTGAAAAGAAAAAAAGGAAAAAAAAATTGCTTACATTATTAAACCTTGTGCACAACTTTTATAACTTCTAGAAAAAAATATGCTGCCATAACATGAAAATTGTTGAAAATGAAGAAACTCCATACTTTTTTTTCTTTACTTCTGAGGGAAGGAAGTCAAAAACGTATAGTATTCTAAAAAAATGAATACTTCTGTGATAAAATCTTCTATGTTAAAATGTTATAACCTTTAAACTTGTTATAACCTTTAAAAGAAGTACGCAATAATATCTTGAAAATTGCAGAAATGGCAGATACCTCTTTTTCCTTTTTTTTTCTGATTGAAGTCAAAAAACTATAATTTCCATTAAAATTAATTTTCCAACAAGTTATGCCCTCACTACTAGACAATAGGTTCCAAGTATATCTTGTTCCTTCGACATTTTTTATCCACGATATACTTCAACATTAATTCGAAAATTAAATTAAGGCCAAAAACTTTAGAAAGTACGAGAAAGAGAAAAAAAAAAAAACTAGCCGACTTCACTGAAGGAAGTGTACTTGCTCTCACTAATGGGTTCAGCCCTTTTTCTAGCCCCACCAACTAACGAGATATACCAGTAAATGCAACTGAAGTCCAAGACTCTTTTCTTAGTTATGTTACTTTCCATTTTAAGGACTTCTCAAGCGAGTGTATGAGAAAATAAATACCAGGAAGCTAACAAAAGAGAGGGGAAAGAAGTTTTAAAATGAAGGAGGAGAGGCTATCTCTAAGGGGCCTGGTCAATTCGTATTGGAGGGTAGGTTTATTTAGGTTCTATGTAAGGTGTCTGTAGATATTTTATTCTGCTTTGAGTTTTATCGAAAGGTAAGGTTCAAGTTTTTATGGCGGATATGGAAATAACGAGCGTTGGAAGTTGCTAAGGTATTTTTTTTTGCTTGTTAAAGATTGAAATGTAATAAATGGTGCATTTTAAAATGTTGGAAAGATTTCTTTTGTGTGGTGCTTGGATATGTGAAATTCAATATCATCTTTATAAACCTCTTTCTGCATTCAAAATTACATGATTGTATTTTACACCCAAAAATAGGCTGTAATGAAATGTAGTTTGGTATCTTGAGTTTCTTAGAAATTCAAATCTAATTTATAATGTCTTGAATTTAAAATTTCCCATTTGTTAATATTTTATTCTATTTTGTCACGATTATATGTAAAAAAAATTACAAGTGGACTTTTACTACATTAGTTTCATTTTCTTGCTGTCAAGATTTTACTGAGTGCATTCCGAAATCCTTTTTTTCTCATGGTGTTGCATATTTACCCACTCCACTTTTTCTGTTACAGAACTACACTTATCTTAAATAAAATTCATGTTAATAAATTTATTTAGAAAAAAAATTAAAATTGCATAGTAAATACTTTACGCTTATCTTGTTTAAATCATTTTAAACTTAAATGGATTTTTTTATTTATTTGTCTTAGAATTTTAGATGTGTGTTTTGAAAAAAATTAAAATTTTTAATTTCTGTAGCTTCTTAATTATTCATAGAAATGTTTCTAAACAAACTTAACTAATTTTTAAAAAACTCTTTAAGATTCATCATTTATTTTTCTGATGCATTTTTCCTTAGTAACAGTATATTTTACAAGTCTGATAGGAATTATTTTAAATTTCTTGACTTCAGAAGAACTAGAGATAATTACAAAGTTTTCCAATATTATATCTTATTGATTAAATTTGCAACTATTCATTAAGAATCATTAAGCTTTCAGTTCATTGGTGAAAGGGCATGGTATTGATATCATAAGATTATCCTTATCTGAGTAAATATTTTTTTGTAATTATAATATATGCGTTTGTCTGAATAGTTCTCCCTCTGTACCTGACAAATTTTCTAATTGATGCAAAAATGTATGTCTCTTATGATAGGAATGCCATTTCTATTGAAAGAAATATGTCATCAATATTGATCAAATGCGAAAAGATTGCTGCAAGTATAGTTTTATGTAAATGCACGAGTTTATTTGCTTATACAGTAAAGATTACCTAATTTAACAATATAAACTTTATCATTGCGTAGTTTGAAGAACTAAACCTAATTTTTAACTTTTCAAGAACAGTTTACTTTTATTTAAATGGCGTTTTAAATATGTAATGTATAGCACATTTCTAGTTAAGGTCAAAATTGAGTTTAATGGCAAATGTATGTCTAACAATATTGCTTTATTCTAAAATCCATTTCAGGTAGCTCTGCTATAGAAGAAATGCAAAAGAGAATAGGGAGATTGGGATTAGGTTAAAAGAGAAATTTTTGTAGCATTACTTCTCATATATTCTATGTATTGAAATGGTTTCATAGAAACGTATCGAGTTCCATTCGGCTGTCCAGAATTCACCGGAAACATGGTATCCATTTCTGAAAAAGATTATTGGCAAAGTGGGGGCTTTTAAGGAATTCCTTTTTTTCTCTATAAAATTCATTCTATAAAATTCAAACAAGAGTGCTTTTGTGAATATAATATGGGATTTAAATTCATGTTATTTTGAATATTCATTTTTAAAAACTTAAGCTTTTAAATATACATGTAGTTAATATTCAATAATATTGCAATAGGTGTATGGATTGAGGACATCAAATTTTAAAATGCATATAAAATGAATTTAGATCAATCAACAAATGTTTTTTTAATCTTTAGATTAGATACTTCAAAATTAAGTTTTGATATTTTAAACTTCTAATAAACATCAGCTTTTATCCCTTTTATTCTGTATTTTTAGAACTAAGGGTATTTTAGGAATAACACTTAAACATTAATCTTTAAAACAAAGTTTTGGATATAAATCCTTTACCTACATTGAAAACATTTCGGTGCAATTGCAGCTTATTTAAGGGAAGTTGGTACCCTCTATACGGATAATGTTAATTTCTCATGTTTCATGTACCTTTTTCTCAGAAAGTATTTGACATAGAAGTCTAATTTTTTTCAGAGCATTTAGCAGACACTTGTTATTCTACTGAAGTTAGATTTTGATTGTGATTCATTTCCTTTTTTTTAATGAATTTTCGTGAAAGTCACTCAAATTTTTTAAAGATCACAAGTTTTTTTTGACAAAAAAAGCCATAACAAAAAATATTTTTAAAATAACAATAAAATATCACTTCAGTATATATGCATATATAAAAGGAATATATGATAAAAATTTCAGGCAGATAGTGTGCGCAGTTTCTGAAGAAAAGGTACATGAATAATGAAAAATGTAGTTTTGAGAAAAACGCATTTTAACGAAAACTGTACTCGTATAACAGTTAGCAATTTTGTTTCTACAAAATTATTAAAAATACTTCTAGTTGAGGTAGTATTAAAATTGAGGTATCTTTATCTTTTTAAAAGTAAGACATTAAATTTTGGTAAACAATAATAAACTCAGAATCAATTACTTATAAATTTTTGGGTACCAACTCCCTTAGCGATTTTGAATTCAGATCAACTTTTCAGTGTTTGATTATTTGTTTACTCTCTTTCTCCAGTAAATGTCGATAGCATGCATTGTCATTAACAACAAACCTATCTCAAGATTAGTCGTAATTGGATGGCCACAAGTATGTTTATCAGTCCTCTTCATATTTGCAAACAAACACACCCACTAGCAAAGAAAAATCGAAGTTAATACAAGGGATTTAAAGCAGAATAGATGTATATCATATTAAAATAATTCCACTGCTACACACAGAAAAATTACAATATTAGGAAAACATTCCAGTTAAAAACTAATATTTTTTTGTTTCAAAAACCGCGTATAGAGAAATGTACAATATATATAAAAACGAGATCAAAAGTAAAACGAAACATAAAATTAATGATGAATCGTACTTTGATGCATAAAAAGTTGTGATATATATATAAAAAAAATTATTCTTTCAGTGACCTTATTTTCTCGCCATGGGACTTTGGGTAAGAACGAGAGGAAGGGGGGGGGAGGAATAAGAATCGTGCAACGGGTATTGGTCACGCATTCCTAAATCCACGGACTGTCCACTCCGCGCACAGATCTATCACTCAAGCGGTCATGGAAGAGTTTACTTTTGCCTTTTTATTCATCTTATTTATTCTTCGGACTTCGCCTCCAACTTTGAATGTTAGTCATTTCCCTTCGATTCTTCTTGGAAAAAATTTGAAACCGTATTTCTTGACTATTTCATTTTATTTTAGCTTCCGTGGACCCGGGAGTAATCTGGCCCAAATGGAGATGAAGGAAATGTAAAAAGAGATGCGAGAGGGTAACCGAAAGAGAAAGAGTATTTTTTTTTCTCTCTCTTTCATCTTCTTATATATTTCGGTTCTTTCGGTTTTTGTATTTATTTTGAAGTTGAAGACACTCAATTTGAAAATAGGGTATCATCAAAGTAAAATGTATACTCTTACTGGGTTTTGATTTCGGTGCCATCAGAAGATAGGATTTCATTTCAAGTTTTTCTTAATGTCATGAGACCTCAAAAGTTGCATATATTTAGAAAAAGTATCTGAATTTAGATACATTTAATAGTAAAATACTTGTCATCTGAAGATATTAAAATGTCAGACCAGTAACACATTTCGAATCGTACACTTCCTCATCATGGTGATAAGTGTTGTGTAATTTATATTTTAAAACATATAACATTTTATTTCTGTTATTACTTTGTAACAATTTCAATAATAAAACTGATTTCTGTTTAACAAAATCTGATGCTGATGTATGGTCAAGTCTTAACATAAGTAATTGAATATTAAATTAAGTTTGATACTTGTGCTTAGCCAGAAGTCTTGACATTCTTTATTGGTCAAGAGATGCATATATAAAAAGAGTAACTTTGGATGTTTTTGTGAGCACCCACATTTAGTGACAGAAAACTAATAACTTTTGATAAAAAAAAATTAAAGTTCGAAATTTTTTAATATCATGGGTTTCTGTTGAAAAAATTATGATACTGATGACTATCTTGACCTAAAGTGATTTAGTAATAAATATAGGGATAACGATTATTTCTGAATTTTGTTTTTCAATTTCAGGATTATTTTATGTCTTTATATTTATTGGGATTGTTAGAATAACTTTTCAAGAATAGCATTTAAAAATAAATTAAACTTATTCAACATGATAGAAGATGAGTTTTAATAAAGCGTTATTAATTTCTCTTAAGTATTAAAATTAAGTGTTAAACACTTGTTCAATTTAACTAAAAAAATACAAAAGTATTCTTTGGAATGTATTGCAATAAAAAATTTCGCAAAAAAATTTAGAGAACAAATATAAATTTATCACTTTGGCGCATGTGATAAAATTAGTTCTATAAATCAGTTCTTCCTTTGAAATGGAATACTATATGATATTTATTTCATCGAACCAACTGAAAACAGTTTTATAATCTATGCCATATAATTTGCAAAGGTATTGTTTTAAACATCACAAAATTTTGAAATTTTTTATGATTTTTTTTTTTTCAATCAAACAACACGTTTACTACTGAAAATAATTTGCAACGTATTAAATATGAATTCCTTAAAAATTGAAATTTGCCCAACTTGGACACAGCCATTGTTATCTACAAAAACTATGTAACTTCTTATATATAAATGCTAATTTAATTTTTTTATCTTTGAGGGAAAATGTATCTATTTATCTTTTAACTTCTCAACTGAAAATAAGTCGGTAGGAAGTAAAAAAAAAAAGCCAGAAGAAAGAGAAAACTTCAAACTTATGATAAATTGTAAAAGTTATACACCCGCCAAAGTCAAGAAGGCTTCTTTTTATTTCTTTAAAAGTGGAGTGAAGAATAGAATGGAAAAAAAAAAGAGAAATTTCTTCAAGGGTTTAAGAGTAGAAAAATTCTAAAAAAGTTGCTCTGTTATCTGCTTCATTGGTTCCTCTGACCGGCACAGTATATAAAAACTCTTTAGATGAAAAGTGGACTGATTTAAAATTATGAATTTTTATTTAGTCTCTAAAATGAGAAATTCCTGAAAATCAAAATCTGCAAAATAATTTATTTTATCTGAAATCACCAAGCCGCTCAGATACTGACTTATTAGTGATGAATTTGGTTGCTAAAATATACTTTTTAAATGTAAATTCAGTACTCTGGTTATAAACTTCAAGTTTGTGGTTTGGCAAAAAAATACAAGTGACCAATCATGACTTTTGAAGTAAAAATACATTAAACTTATGCATACTACTCAATTGCTTTTAAGCTTAAAAATTAATTTTTCCTATCTTACATAAGTTTATCAGTTACATATATTAATTCTTGGTAAAATGTTTTGACAAAATTTATTAATTTCCAAACGTTTCATGTAATGGGAAGGGGTACATTACATATATCACGGATTTCAATGACTTTATTTTACATTAGAAACTTCTTAAGTTTATAAATTAAACTTAAAAAAATTATAAATTTGACACAAAATTTAATTTTGCAGATTTTTTATCACGGTTATATTAACATCCTTTAATTGTTCAATGCGAATTATTTTAATTGAGAAATATTAAGTTTCTTAAATATAATATTTAATTTAAATAAAGTGATATTCTCTAAGATTTAAATTGCTAGAATGTATTCATTTGTAATGGATTTGATACCTTCGATATATTTAATGGAAAAGATATATTTCCAAAGGAACTAAAATAAAGCTACGTCATGTGGTATTGGAATTAATTAAAAGAAATAAATAACTCATAAGGGATTTAAATTGACGCTATGATTGAATATAGACCAAAATAATATAACATAATAATCTGAATTTTTATAAATCAATACTTTAAGAAATGTTTACATATCTTCTAACAATACTAACTATTACTTGTAAAGTTACAGTCATTTCAATTCAATATATATTTAAAAAAAAAAAAAAATCTAATATGTTTATCTTTAATGGAATTCATAATTTGAAAGAAAAAAAAAACATGTTTCAAGAACATGTTCATTTTTTGGCTGATAATACTGATCAGTCAGCAGCCAATAGTTATTTTTCTATCGCATTTTTTATTAAAATAAACAAAAAATATGTATATAATGATATACATAAATTTAATATTTTTACACATAAATAAACTACTATACTAATAAAACAGAATACAAATGTATCCATATGCATTTTTATATATAAATAAATTATTAATACAATAAAGTTCATGTACATAAATAAATAATTTCGTGAAGCGATGAATTTTATATCTGAGTCGCAACACCTTTCTATCGATCCACGCCAGTTTCTCTCTGAAGTACAGTGGTGGACAGGGTCCAAGGGTGAACTCAATAAAGGCGAACCTCTTTCTCGGACCTTCTTATTGCGAACTCCGGCCTCCTGCCACTCGAGACTCGTTGAATTGTATATTTTGGGGACAGATGCGCGACCTTTTATTAATTTTTCGCCGGATATTTCAGTTTGGAAAGGAAGAAAGTTTTTTAACTTCTGGAAAAGTGAGTCTTGGTAAAAGTTAGTGAGTAATGTGAAATGAAAAGTTGTTTTTTTTTTTTTTTTTGAATAGGTTTAAATGCGAAAAAGCGTGACGTAGAGAAAATTGTATTGAAATGTTTTTTCGAAAGAAAGTTATTTGTATTTAATGGAGTTGAGGATTACTACTGGGATTTTTTTATATATGAGTTTGCTTTTTTCTGTTATACCTTTGAATGTATTTCTTTTTTATATAAGTATTTGAATAAATATTTAATGGCATAAATTGGTTAAAAAGTTAAATGGAGTTTTTTACAAATTTTCCAACCATCTAAAAGACTTTTTAAAATTTGATTCATTGGATGTTTAGAAAGGATATGGAGATACTATCTTTATTACTGAAATAAAAAATATTACTTTTAATTAATAAAATTGTGTTTGCTATTCGTAAAAATGTCCATTATTAGAATTTATTACATTTCATCAATTTGTTTGCACAGGGTGACAACTAACGTGCTTTATGAAGAAAAGAAGAAAAAAAGAAAAAAACCTTGATAATTTTAAACCTTTTGTCAGTTAAAACTTGGAGGTTGAATGAAGAGAATAACAATACAATTGTGGCTTAAAAGAAATTTGAGACCAAGTACAAGCTTAAAACAGCTGGATTGAATGTTGTAACAATCAAATTAAGGATTCAAAGGTAAAAAAGAACTGGTCTCGACTCTTCGTGTGCTTTATGTAATTTTCTATTCGTCTGCACCACATCATAATCATTGAGGGTAAACAAATCGAATAAATCATAAACTAAATCCGAATACATGTAGTTGTTTTTTAAGATTTGAGTAAAAATGTTGAACTCATTACTTTTTGAATTTTTTTTATTTATTTTTACATAGCTCAATAAGTGTTACTCTTCATGCAATTCGCATTAAGAAATTGATGGAAGGTTTACAACTAAAGGAATTTGTATATAAATCTTGATGAAGTATTTTACTGCTGCTATTCTTATGCATATGAAACTTATCTTCTTATAAAAACTGAATTGGTGTACAAGGAGGATATTTAATTTCCCGAACTACCAAAAAAAGTCTTCTCTAAATTAGAATGAAATATTCCGATATCATCTAGAGTGTCTTTATTTTCCGTAAAAGCCTCCCGCATTACCTTTATTAGCCCACAACATCGATACCCACCAAAGCCAAAAAACTGCTTAGAATACCAAATCCCGCATCTTTCACGTAAAGATTTCCCAGGACAGGTAGAGATATGCAAATCCCTTAAAAGGCGACCCGCTATCAGATTTTGGATTCCCCCAGTAAATATTTAAATTGCAGCGAAAGAGGCTTTCCGAAAGACACACTCCAAAGAAATGAGAAAATTCCAAGAGGACCTTTGAAGGCACCGAATGAGGTACAAGATGGGGGTGGCCGAATGAAAGAGACACATTCTAGAGAGAAGCATCCAATCCCAATCAGGCATCTTCCGATTCCTTCGAATTTCTCTCTCTCTCTCCCTGAATCTACATAAAGGGGATGACTCGTGATTTGAGAGCGAAGAATCCCTTGCCTCTTAGCATCCTCATCCTTATGCGTTTCTGAGACAGCTAGTTGCCTAGGAGATGCTCAGAGATCTGTCCAATGGTGGAAGAGGACATTTCTCTTTCGAGTTGCAGACGCCATTGAATATGTAAGAAGGGGTTTAATATGAATAGAGGCTCGACTCCGCCTAAATACCCTTCTCTCTATTTCGGTTCTTTTCTTTCTATGTCTTGTCTTTTATGTTCTTCTTTTTGAGTTCCCCGGCCAGTGCCGCGTGGTCTGGGTTTGACGCGGGAGAAGCGGGGACTTTAATTGGATTTTGAAGAATGTAAAATGTCCCTCTCTTATCTGTGAAAATAAAGAAGAAATTTGTGATGGGGACTTTTATTTGGGGGGGGGGGGAGGGGGGAGAATATTGAAACTGGATGGATAACTTTGGAATGAAGGATAAGAGTTTTATTATTTTACGCTTTTTATTTTCCAAATTCTTTTATCTATAAAAGAGAGAGAGAGAGGAAAAAGATACAGTAAAATCCTTTATCAGAAGTTATTATTTTTCACTACGTTTCCTATTCTGATGTGACTCCTCTTTTAGATAAATATCTAAACCTTTTTGGACAGGAATTTTACTTTTTTATGTGAAACGCTTTAAGAACAATTCACATTTTTAAAAAAAAACTTCTATCATTTAAACAGATTTTAACCATACATAAAATAATTATTCAACTCTCACAAACTTTAAAGAATTTTACCTTTTAATTTACTGTAGCAATAATATGAGGATCACTTTTGCGCTCTTTGGAAAATAAACTAATAAAGCCATAATATTTTGTTCATTAATAATCACAAATACAATACATAATAGTTTTGCATACTATCACACATAAATATTTTTTTTTAATTTTAACGATTATACATAGTTTTACATACTATCAGAATAAAAATATGATATTTAATACTTAATAAAAGTTTTGTATAATTAAGTAATCAGTTGTCATCATATCATACACATCATTATCTATACACTGAATATACAAAAACTAGAAGTTTTTTATAAAATTTGATTGAAAAAAAGCAATACAAATTCCTTAGAGAACTATGATCACAATAAAAAAAATGTATTAATAAATAACTTCACTAACCACATCTGTCAAATTTATCAATATACTTGTCCGATATCTTCTTAAGTACACCAAAAGTAAGTATTTTCTACAATATAAAACAATGTTACAAATCAAGCCACAGCTATATAAACAACGAAAAAGTTGACTGACCGCCAACCTGTCTCTCCCCAGAATCCCACCAAAATACCATTGACCTTGCAACCAACAAACCAATTTTTTTCTCCTCTATATATCTGACCTATCTATCTATCTGCCTCTTCTATATATACAACATATTTCCTTTCTTTAGCCCCCGATGTCTGCTTTCAGTCTGAACTAACGTCTAGGTCTATTTTTTCCCTATTGGTGTTTCTTTTATTTTATATCGCAGTGAGCTTTTTTTCGTTCATCGGTTTGTTAGATGTTTACCGTTATATTGTTCCTGGTAGAGATTTAGTACTTGGGATTTTATTACTGTAGCAAAGCTAACGGAATCAAATGATTAGAGAAACTTTTAGGAAATATTACGTGGATTTTCGTATAAATGTAGGTTGAAGTTTCATAAGGAATTATTTCAATTGAGCTCTTTGCCTTTATTTATTACTTTTTCTAATGCAGTCGATTTTAAGAAGTGATATAAAGCATTGGATACTTTAAATTTAGTATAATTCCAGATAGAGGATAAATGTTGATAATTCATACTAAAGTAATTGCTTGATATATCATTTAAGAAAATGAATATTTTTTATTACAAATAAATTCTGTTTGGTATAAACAAATATATGTTTTTGTTTGAAAATTCTGTTTAATAATTATATTATGGCAGTTTTAAATTAATGAATCATGCTTTCGAATTATTTTGAAAAGTTTAATCAAATTTTTAAAAAAAAGTCACTTACATACACATATAAAGAAAGTGTAAGCAATTTGCTTCTATAAGTATGATTTTTGAATTAAACAGCATTTTTTTAAAAATAAAGACTACAACAATGTGTTCTTTTATTATGTATCAGGTTTTTTTTAATGCTAAAATAACATTTTAACTTTACTTCCACGTTATGAAATTTCATTCAACAATTACTTTGGCGTAAATTTTTTTTTAAGATATTAAGTTTTTATAGGTACAATAACCATGCATCTGAATAAATCAATGAATTTAAACACTCTCTGTTGTACAAATAATGCCATTTATTTATTACTTAGACTAGAAATGGAGATACTGATATTTTTTCTGATAAAACTACCATCAGTTATTGAAACATGAGAATTAAAATTTCTAAATGACATTATTTTAAAATAAATTGCCTACTAATTGAGAATAGTTAAATATAATAAACTTACAAACCAAAATTTGCTTTTAAATTATAGATCTAAGCCAGTTATAACTCAATTTATAAATTATTCAGAATTTTCTTTAAAATAACACAAAATTATTCTAGAATTGTAAATTTAACTGAAAAATGCTTTTTACTTTCAGTTACACTTATGTATACATAGGGTAATTAAAGTATAACATTCGGTCAAAAAAAAATCGATTTTTTGCATTTCTTCACGTTTTGGAACATCCTGATTTCAAAAAAGTGATCTAGAAAAAATGTATGTCTGTGGTCAGCATAACTCCCTAACAAATTGACCTACTATGTTCGTTCAAATTTGGTGTGCGGGTTGGTGGTAGCCATGGGACCTACAGTTAAGGTTTTCTTCAAAATCGAGCATTCGCATAAGGTAGCTGCTATTGAAAAAATCATGTTTTTATGTAATTGCTATAAAACGGCTCTAACGATTTTGTTCAAAATCGCTGTGGTAATGCCTCTTAAGGTATTCTAAACATACCCACCTCCAAAATTTCCGTAAAAATGCTTTAACGGCGTAAAAAGTTGAAAAACGAATGTCTTCAACACAGAGTCTTCATTCCTTGAGCATACCTCAGTATTGATCGTTTTTTCTTATTTAGTCAATTTCACTTATAATAAAGGATAAAATAAGGATTATCGTGAAGTATATCGCCAAAAGCTACATTTTGAAGATGTATTTTTTTTTTTTTTTTTTTTTTTAAAGATGCATATAAGAATTATAGTAAAAAATATCGCCAAACTGGCAATTTTTTTTTTATGAATGAGAAAATATAATAACGGTAAATGATACAAATTGACATCAATACTAAAGTGTAATTGAAAGTTGTACGATGTTACACACCCCTAGTTTATAAAAAAATTTATTTTGAAAGTACTTAAAACTACATAATTTTTATTAAACTAAAAATTAAATAGAAAATTAATTATTGCATGGATGTATCAGATCCTAGTAAATTTCATGCCCTGTATACACTTTGGAAGAATTTGTTTGAAATATTTTTTATGATTCAAACTAAAGAAATATCTGGTGAAAAAAAGTCTTACACTGCCAAAAACCAGTTCTTCACAAATTAAATTTAAAATTTACAGTAGAGATCTTTTATCAATGGGTATCTTCATGAAAATGAATCCAGTTTAAAAAGTATTTTGAATATCATAAAAATTAAATATCATTTTTAATGCAACCAATTTCGAGGATATTTTAGAAAAAAAAGAAGAAAAAAATAGTTATTTTCACCCTATTTCTTAATTTTCAATGTATACTTGTGTCTCAAGATAATTCTTCAAATAATAACTTTAAGTTTTGCAAAAGCATTGAATCCCCAAAATTTCTAATAAGTATATTGATATTTTAAATCTATTTGTTGTTAAAAAGTATAAAATACTAACAATTCCATAAAAGAAAGTAAAACCTTATAATAGAAACTTTAGTGATCACAAACACTGCCATTCTATATAAAAAAAAACTTACAACTTGAAGCTTCAAGTATCACACACAAACAAACTCTAGCTTTTATAGATAATTTAACACCTCATTTTTTCAAGAAAGATTCCCCGTATAGGAAACTTATTGCTAAAGATTCAATGTAAAATAATTGGGTTGGAAAACTGCGTCCTTTTGAAAAAAATGCTCGATTTCTATAACATAACGAGACACAGTTTATCAAAATTTCTTTATAAAGTAACCCTAACAAGAGAGAAAAAAAAAACACAAATTTTTTGAGTATGTTATAGCAATTTATTCTGATGCCTTTCTCTTCCTCATCTTTTCTTTCGGAAGACGGAAGAAACTATCTTCCTTTTATCCAACAAATTTCCTAACTAGAAAATACGATGGTCCAGTTAGAAGCTGAAATGAAAACATCAAAGGCTGTTCTTACCACTATTTTATCAAAAAATGGCTAACAAAGTTTGCGATTTTTTTATCACGAGAACTTGAAGCATTCCTGGCTGAAATAAGTGTGTGACTTATTTATTTTCTTTTCTCTATATTGAGTTTTTCTGGGATTGTTAGTTCCCAGGTTTTTTTTTTTTTTTTTTTTTTTTTTTTTTTTTTTTTTTATTATTATTATTATTATTTATTATTGGGGTTTGGTAGAAATAGACTTATTTTTTATTACTGAATATCAAAGTACAAAACATGTTATAAATAAGACATTTAGTTCTAGAATTACTTGTTTCTTATTTTTAATAAAAGTAATAATTTTCAGGAAGTAGAATTAAAGTTGATTTGAAATAGAAATTAATTGCAATATATTTCACATTTACATACTCATTATCATATTATAATCATTATTGTGTCACATTATACGAATGCTTATAGCTTAACTTAATTAGCTATCATATATGCAAATTAACATTTAAAATCATATAAATGTGAAAGTTTGTTGGAGATTTGTTGTAATGATTTCCTACCATGGATGATTAAAAGATTCTGTAGATATTGATGTAACTGTCGGGCAAGTGGGGGGAAAAAGGAAAAAAAAAAAAAAAAGGAAGAAGAAGGGGAAGAAAAAAAAAAAAAAACCTTAGATGAACATGGGCTAAAATTGTAATACATTTCATATTAGTTTGATAGAAAACGGCTCTTTTTGAATTTTGTTACTTTCCAAATCATTATTTGAAAATTCCGAATTTTTACTTTCTCGAACGATGGCGTTTGAAAAATTATATTATATTCATTTTCAAATATTCACCATAAGAAATATTCACGTGAGTCTAACTTAAAGATTAAAATTATTCAATTTTAAGTTTAATTTAGCTGTGTGTAAGCAATTTTAAATTTAAAATAGCTAATAAACTGTGTTTAAATAGATTTCAATTTCTAATTTTGAAAACCTCAAAACATTTAAACACATGTTTAATTTGTTAAATAAGTTTTAATTGATCGAATAAAGCTAGAATTGAAATGCAAGAAAATCTACCCTACCATAATAACTATGACTCAAGAGAACTGAGTGACAAACTTCTTAGAACTCAGTTGATGAATTAAGATATGATGTTAATCTGATCTTTTGGCACTAGAAGTATGGATTTCACTGTATTTTGAAACTAAAGATGGTTCAACCAGTTAACCACTGTACATGCCCCAAATGGAAAAATCTTTCGAACCATTAAAAATCAATATTATATTCTGCTTCATAGTTGATTGCATTATATATCTTTAGGAGTAATAACTCTAAAAATTCTGTACCACCCTAAGTCTTGACTACTGGTAGTAGAATTGAATAGCGAAGTTGACATTAGTTTTAGCATGAGAGAAGCAGCAGGCTACCTAGAAACGGCTCATACTTAATCATAAGTGCAGGAAGGTACTTTAAGTGCATTGAAACATGATTTTCAACTTTGAAGTTGGTTTTAAGAAACTGGTAATGGAATGAGAAGACTAGTGTGAATCTATCGTAAGAGAGGAATCATATTAGGATTTTTATCTTTACCTTGTCCGAGGATAATTCAATAGGAAGGCGGCTGTCCTAAATATTGGTGCACCTACAGATACCGACAGTCCAATTAAACTGCATCTTTCAGCTACATTTTTATGCTTGAATGATTATTTAAGGTTTTTATTTTTACGCATTCTGCTCAATAGGAGACTGAGTATTCAACAAAGGGCCGCGTAGTCCAGTCGGGAGAGTATCATTCTCGCAACTAGAAGGTTGCTAGCCCTGAGGTTCCGAGTAATGGCCTGGGACCAACTAAAGACCGCCGTGTTCGCTAATGGTGACTGGAGCAGGTTAAATCAGTCATGGTCGCAAAGTCCTCCAAGTTCCCATACAAATCAATACCTCTGGGGGTGGCAAAGACAAGTCTTCTGGTGGAATCTTCTGCTTGATATTGCCTCTAAATTAAGAAGTTCCCCATACAGTCGGTAGTGCTGCCATCTACCGGATAGCTACCGAAAGAGATAGAAATGAACTCTTCGGCGGCTATAGGTAGACTTGTGCACTCCCTCTTGCGAGTGTGCGCTTACATTCTGTGCAGTACTGCCCACTACCGATCTGTACGGGATATGGGGTTGGTACAAAATGCTTAAGCAGAGGTGCCTTAGTCCCCATAGTCCTTGATAAGAAGGAGAAGAATGAGTATTCAATAATAGGCTGGTTGGATAAGATATAAATGAAGAAAATTGTTTATATGTTTTACGTTTTCAAAGCGTATTGCGCGTTGTGTTAATTGTTCTTTAACGGTATAGTTCTTTTTTATAAATAAATCCACCAACTATTAGCAGAATTGAGTGAATTCCATGATATTGGAAAATCATGTTCCAAAATCCTCAAATTAATACACTTCCAGTATTACAACAGTTCAATTCAGGGTGATAAATAATGTATATAATCAATAAAATGTCGAATAAAATTTGAGGTGTAAATGTACAATCTATAGTAAAATTATTATACTCTATGCTGAGAGTGACTGTAGTTGTTTTACTTCCGTTTGATGCGAGCAGACTTCATATGAATTTAGCAAAAATAATTTTCGGTACTCTATTGGATACAACACATGCCCCTCTTTTCAGTAATCAAATTTTAAGCACGTATGTATCTTTACTAGATTGTAGTTAGATGAAGACCACAAAAGTTAGTTAAAAAAAAAGGTTTATATGACGAATATGGTTTTATACAATTTTAGAAATCGCAACCATAATGGCAAGAATTATTTTGCTCTCCATCAAAAGCATCCGGTTCAGAACAAAAGCAAGCTTTTTTTTTTCTATAGGATTTGTCTTTAACCTCAGAAGCAATTTTATCACAGGATAAATAGAGTTCCTCGGGATTGTTAAAAAGGTATCTGAATGCATATGGAAAAGTGGACGAGGGCTTTTCTAACACTAAAACTCTTTTTATTTTTTATAGCGTCCCCAAGCAACTAGGGAAGAAAAAGTATTCAACTTTATGTTTCAAATTAATAAGTTTTTCCACAATGAACATAAACTTTTTTACGTATACAATGCAATGATCAACTAAAACAAAAAGACGGGTATCTAATAGAGGTTGGTTCAAATGAAATCAGTTAAGTTTTGTGATAAAGTATATATTCAAATATTTTATAACACCCATAAATTTTATAGTAGATTTAAGCTGATTTAAATTGAATGACTAAATCATGCTGACTCATGCTGTATTAGAAAAGTATTGACTTTAACTCATACAATCAATCGTGAAAAAAGTTTTGGTCCACTAGAATCCCATTTTTGTGTACGCACATAAAACCATTTTCTGACTTAATACCAATTCTGAAACTCTCGTCCAATCTCACACGATTTACATCGTGTTTCAAATATTTTTGAAATTAGTATTTCTTAAGCAGCAATTCACTTGCATCAATAAGCTTCCACGGCCCCAAACTCGAAACCACCAATCATCTCTAAAAGTTCTGCAATTCTCTCCCAATCCCATACGCAATCAATTCCTCTCAGAGAAGGGGGCAAGCAATAAAATTCCGATGAAATATTTCCACCTTTTAACTCGCTCGCTCGAACATTGGACGAGGGGGCATAAATCACAATTCGTCAGAAGCCCGTGTTCCATCTAAAGAGCATCTGTTTAGAAGGAGAGAAAAGCATTTTCAGCAACTCGCGATGGTGGATGGTTCCAATTTGAGCCATTAATTACAAGTGACACGCTCTCTTGAAGCTCTAAAGCGCCAACTTATCGTGGAATTGGATGGATGGCCGAATCTCGGCCATTTGTTTGTGAGATTTATTCTGATACATGGCAAGATTTTTTTTATCGCCACTCGTATGTTATGAAATTGGGGGGGGGGGGGATACTCAAATAAGGTGATGTATAGTTGTGTTTATTGGCTGCCGAAAAAGCTATATATGCAAATGCTTCTCAGATTTTTTTTGGGTTGTGGGACTCGTGGATATAAATGTATTATTGTGTCCAGTGGAAATATCTTCAAAGCGTTGATTTTCCTGTTTGCTACGTTAAAGTAAATGAATGAAGTTAATCGTGTAAGTAATGGAGTCGTAAAAATGCATGACATATTTTAAATTTTAATAAAAAAAATAATCTCAAGAAGAAATAAAAAAATGCAAATCAAATAAATTGCTCCATATTTTACACATTTAGGGCACAGCCTCTTTAAAGCAACAAACAACGCTCCAAAAACTCACATTAATCGTATATTTGGTTGATATTAGATTCAAATGCTAATTTTTTAAACTGTAACTCTAACTTTTCTTACTCATTTTCTTGAGTTGTTAACACGTTGTTTGTTGTTTTTTAATGCATTCGATTTATGTGCTATACTTAGTTGTTATTTTTTTATTAGCATAAAAAATCTTTACTTAGCGAAAAGCATATTTTAGTGCATATAGCACTCTCACACACTGATTACTTGACTTGTTATTGAAATATAAAATGTGTCGTGGATTCAGGGGACACCAGGTATACGTGTACCATTGCCATATTATTCTTCAATTTTTGTTCATGTTTTTTATAATCAAAATCAAAACGATTGCAAATCTTTAATTTTATTTCTCTCTTTTAATTCAGAGTTAATATCTTTATCGAATTAAAAATTAATTTATTTAAAAAGTTTTATTTTAAAAAAAATTAAAAAAAAAAGTAATTTAAAAAAATAATTTTAACCATCAGGCACTGCTTAAAGTAAAAATAAAGTTTGTGTCTTAACTGTATATAATTCATTTTTATTTACCTTCCAACGAGTGAAAAATGTTGACCGTTGTTTCCGGGAGCAATGTGCTAATTGAATCAACATTCAACAAACATTATAAATACATAAGTTCATTTATACAACTTCCAAATGATGAAGATGATTATTAAATGTGCCAAAAGGAGAAAAATATAAAAGTTTCATCAAAAACTCCATGTATTTGACTTAAAACTTGTCGGCGGACTGATGCGTTTAATGCTTCCGTTGAAAAGTTATATATTAAGCAATACAGGTTCGAATAGAAGTTGACTAAAATATATTTTCTTATACAGCACTGCATATAAATTAACGAAGTAATTTTGTAAAAAAGTATATGCAAAGCCAAATGTATTTATTTTTGTTATCAGTAAATAAAATATAGATAAGTGTAAAATAGAAAAAATGAAAAAAGAGTGATTTTTATTTCACCAAAAATCAATTACGTTTAAATCGATTCCGAAAATATTATAGGCAATACATTATTTAATACACTGGGAATCGTAATTCCAAAACGTATCCAGATAAAAAAATAAAAAAAAAATAAAAAAAGACGACAGTAGTTGGTGGTTAGATTGATCTCTACAATGTTGTTTCTATAACTTTCCGAAAATAGAAACACAATCCAAGCTTCAACGCTGTCTTTAACACGGTCTGTTGTGGCTGAAAAAGAAAAGAACACTAGAGTAAATCGTCGAAAAGAAGACGAAGAGAGCCGAAACAAAAATAAATCCCAAGAAAACCGCTGGTAAACCACGTGTTTCGACGACTAGGTTTCTGGCTGCAACCAGTAAAAGAAAAGGAGGAAAATATCAGCAACATGGCGTGAGAAAAATATACAGAGTTTTCTTAGTTCTTCTGTTGGCTATGACGTTTTGCTTTGTAACGTTGTCTTCGTTTATGAATGTGATCTAGTTATATTAATCTTCTGAAATTGGAAAAACAATGTATTGGAAAAGTTATATTGAAGAGAGGAAATTATATAATTAGAGCAAAATCATTTTTTTTAGTAACCATTTAATTAAAAATATTTTACCTAATTTATTGACATTCAATGGATTTTTAAACAATAAGCTAATATTAAAACTAATTTCATAAGTTAAAAAGAGAAAAATAAGCATGAAATCATGTTCCCTCCCTAAAATGCTAATTTATTCTTAAATAAAGAAAAAGTTAAAGCAAATTATCTTCGGCATCACTAACTCTAGGTCACAATTATTTTTATTAAAAGAATATTCATTATAGAATTAATTTTTAATTGCAATATTGTTTCTTAAAACTAGTTGCCATTTTTTTAATTACATTCAATCCCTTGAAAGAATTTAATATAATTATATGTATATATTTAATTATAAAAAAAATTACAGTAGACAAATATATATATTTATAGGAAAATTTAAATAAGAGATTTTAGATAAAAGTTTGTTAAAAACAGTAAATACAAATAAAGTACTTGTTTAAGTCATTAATAATTAATGCTTATTAATTATTATTAAAAAGTATATTTTTAGGTATATACAAGTAAATTTGAGCCATACTATTAAGCCACAAACTTAAAAAAGTAATGAGCACATTTAAATGAAAATGCAAATAAAAAAAAGTTTCTCAGTAAATATGCTGAAATAAAATGTCTCATGACGTCATGAAACCAACAATCAACAAATTAATTCACCAAAGCCAATTGCTATTAATACATCTTAGCCACACTGACTGAAAAAAAAAAAAAAAACATACATATAATTTAAAATAAAATTTAAAGTAAAACTACTAAAGATTTTATGTAAAACTACATCCATTTTTCTTATTATTTGGCACTCATTAAATATCACATAAAAACTACCTTATCTTCAAGTCACAACCTAACAGTTTAACATAGTTGTTTCTTTGTACTAAAATCCTTTTTACATTTTGAATAATTTGTAGACGCTCCTGAAAGCTGTGGGTACACAAAGAGCAATTTTCTCCCATTTCTATCAACGGCCAAGCCTGTTAATGGTCACCCTCTATTAGGCAATTAAGGCCGGCCTCAGCTAAAGAGGTCGGTGTCTTGGCTTCGGCGCCATCGATGTATAATTACTGCATTCCGAGTAAATTGTGCTTGGATTAAATGGATAAAATAACAACTGGCCGCCTACACCCTGTGTATAATTAAACGAAGAGTAGAGGTCAAAGGAGGCGGAAGTTGAATGTGGGGAGCGGATACTAAATTCTTAAAGTAGTGATTCATGATCACGTGTCATGAAATTGTTATACAATAAAAAATAGTCACTTACAATAGTCACTTATGTTACCAATATATATCGGAAATTGAGTGAAAGTAATCATTTTTGTTTTCATGTATTAGAATACTCCTTCTTGAACTTGGTAGCTTTAAAATATTACTTTTCTCTTAATGATAGATATTCAAAATATTTTTTAAACTACGTTAATTTGGGTAAAGGTACACAGAGTTAAAATATGAGCAACACAAAATTTAAATTGAGTGCTATTATATTAACCCAAATAACCAAATATAGTCCCTGCCGACGAAACGGTACAGTGGTTAGCATGCTAGCTTCTAGACCGCGAGGTTGCGGGTTCGAGTCCCATGGTAGGCTTGGGTGTTTGGCATCAACGTAAATGTATGTTGGCTTATCTAATGACGAATGCTTCGGTGCATTATAGCCCTTGTGTTGCTGACGGCGCCAAATAATCTGAAAACAACCAACCAACCAACCAAATACGGTCCCAGTATAATTCGGAATTAAGAAATAATGTGAAAATCAAAAAAATTGTATTTTTAGTCTAGAAAATTCTCGAACTTGGTAGCTTTAAAATAGTACTATGTTCTTAATGACTTTTAAAGTACTTCTTAAGCAACGTTAATTTGTGCACATTTATGTAAAGGTACCCAGAGTTAATAAAAATCAGCACAGTAAATTATAAACTTGATTTCCATCATATTAATCAAAGAGTCCCTTACAACAGTCACATAAAGTACCGGTATAATTTGAAAATTGAAAGATTTGATCAAAATAAACATTTTTGTTTTCCTGCTCTTAAATATTCTCGAGAAAGGTAACTTTAAATTATGACTATGTTCTTAATAATATTCAAAATATTTTTTCAACTACTTAAATTTGTGTATTTGCGTAAAAGTCCTCACTGTTAAAAGATCACAACCGAAAATGTAAACTTGACTTGTGAAGAACAAGTTTTTATCAGTGTAATATTTTTTTCATCAGAGGTAATTTCAGTTAATTTAATTTTTTTTATACAATTTAAAAATAATAAGGAATGCCTGATAATCTTCTAGAATCAAATATATCTGCGAGATAATTTATTAATTCAATTTTAAATCCTAATTAATTTATGAAAGGTGTGAGTTTGTTAAATCAAAGCATAATTCTACGAACACAAAGCCATCTTAGTTACATGTATAATTCTAGAATACTTTAAGTAGAAAACCAAGGTGTATGAGATGCAATTAAAATAAATTTTAAATAAAGTATAAATTGAGCTATGATTGGTGTCATTCAACCCTAATTAGGCTATTAAGTGTCAAGTAATTATATATAATTAAATGGGGAAAATTTTATACAGATATGTTTCTTTCTAACACATTTTAAATATGAGAAAAACTGTGAGTAGGTTGAACAATTTTAAAATCATTATTCCATTGTATGCTAGTACATTAAAAATGTAATATTTAAAAGTAATTAAAATATAATGAATTGTATCATTTTCCAATAGGTGTATGTGTAAAAATTAAGGACAGTTTTCTAGTTGATAATTTTAATTTTTGGTTTTTGAGAATGTATAATTTATAAATATTGATTGAGTAACCTCGTATGTTATATCAGTAATGTTAAAAAGGGGTGTTCCATTCCGAAAAATTAGGTAATGATTTGTTTACAAAGTTAGTTCAATATAAACTGGACACTGCATAAGTAAGTTACTTAATTATTTGCGTGGTATGGAACGGCTGACTGTAGTATATTTGAGGCATGGTAACTTCAAAACCAACTCCACCTACTTCTTTTCCCATTTTATTTTATTTTTTTCTGATTATTTGTCTTTTCCATTAATTGTAAATTAATCTTTAAACAATAAAGTAATTTGGTTCTTTAAATACATAAAAATTATTTAAAAAAAAAAAAAAAAAAAAAAAAAACTGTTCAGCATGGCAATAATGTTTTTTTTTTTTTTTTTTCCTTTCTTTTTGCTCTCCTGAATTTTTTTTTTTAAATGGATAGCTCTGGTTTTGAAGCTCCATGCCTCATTTAAAGGTACATTAAGTACACACCTCATTTAAGAAGGTGATTTTTTTTATAGTTTAAGAAGTTAACTAAGCATTCAGGTTTATAAAAATGCATGCATTTTTTTTTTAATTAAAAAAATGTCATTATGTGTGATAGTGCGAATTTAAATTTGTATGATAATGCAAATAATTGTAGAAATTTAAAGTAAAACAAAATTGAATGATGAAATTGATGCAGTTCAATGATTTAAAACAAAAAAATTAATTAAAAATTTGAATTTACCAAATATTATTGCATCTCCTTATCCGTAATGTAAAGATAAATTGTTTAATTAGATCTTAGATCATAAATAAATTATGTTGTGCTTGCCTAAAGGGCTATTGCTATTTCATCTCAGGTAGTTCCTAGTGGGGAATAAGAATAATGAAAGAGAATAAGGCGCTGAGCGCTTGCCAGAGCAAATAACAAGTATGGAGAGGGGGGAACAGGCTAAGCAGATGTTTGTACTAAAGTAATTGTTTAATTATATTACCATTTTTGTTGATATCATGTAAATATTTAAAAAAATTACAGGTGATTTTTTTTTACTAAAAATAAACTTAATGGGGTAAACATTAAACTTTTTTTAATTATACGCTGATAAAATATAAATCATGAAAATTTAATATTTATGAGAGATCAAAAAGTGTTATGTGACTCATATTTCATTCCCTTTATCAAAGTAAATTGCACATGTACAAACTATTAGTAACAAATAATTTAGAAAGGTAAATCATTGGGGTCTTATTGTAAATTGCCATCATTTTTATTAAAATTAATATCTCTTTACATAAAGAGTTTGAGCCCAAGAAATAACAATTCGAGTCCTATGTCTCAAAGAAGTGTGTACTTTACTTTAAAACATTCACATTTGGTACAATAAAATTTATAAATAAAATAGATATTTTTTATTATTGGAATTAGTAAAAGACTACCATGGTACTAATTATCATTTGCAACTTGAGTTGTGAGACTTCATAAAAATAAATATTGTTTATTGTATTTAATAATAATACTTTTTATAAATATACTTTAAAACTGAATGAGAATTTCATCTCTTATTCATTCAATTTTCTCCGCAGATACCATATCTTGTTTCTTTTCAACATCACTAACGGCACGTGGCGGTAGAATGTGGGTCTACATTGAAACAGATATTGGAATCGAGCCTCTGTTACGCTCTCCAGTCTTTGTTTCTAAAGTAAGTAGGTAATCGTGAGAAATAATCTCGCGTAATTTGTCACTCTGCTGATGGATGATTTACGGGTTTCACCCATTTGAGACACAAATGCGAGACGGTTCCAACTAAAAGTACTTGCTTCAAATACAGTTATTGATCTAACGATAGAGTAGTATAAGCGTACCAAGAAATCCTCAATACAATAAAACAACTTTTCTTTTCAAACACTTATTTTCTCAGAGACGTTTTCAAGTTTAAGTACTCCATTAAACGACATTCTGAATTTTGTGTAGTATATAGAGAATACTAGTAGTTAGTGATGTCATCATTGACGTAATATTTATCGTCAACTTGAGTCACTTTTAAAAGTTGCAAGTGTTTGACGCCACAGACCTGAAATCGTCTGAACCTTTCCTCATTGAAAATTAAAGAGTGGTGGGTTACTAAATAAAAAATACTACTCATTACTTGGCAAGTCAAGACATACTTGGCAATCATATTTAGTTAATTCATTCAAGCCTATTTTTTTAACAGTTTCGGGCATTTTTGTCCGAAAGACCAGTATATTCATAATCTATTTACATTTCTTTACCGTTTTTAAAAAATCAGAATGATGTTCGATGGGGTCATAAACTTGAAGTCGCCTCTCAATCTGTAAAATATAATAATTCTCAAACCAAACATCCAATATACTTTTACAGAAAAAAAGTTAATGAAACTATAACTCCCACAATATATAATAACCCAGCGAACCCTCTACCCAAAGAATTTTCTCACGACTACCTATATACGCCCCCGCAGTGTATTCTGACACGACCTGGTCACGTCTGCCTGCCCAACGTCACAGCCGTATCATTAAGGTTGGCGCTTTTCAGTCCTAATTATAACCTTTATTTATTATAATGCGTCTCATTTTCTAAGGACGCGGTCATCTCTATGAGAGGCCTCAGAACGATTAGGTGCTACATGATATCCGTTTTCTTGGCGTAAATTAAGAAAAATGCTGCTTGCGCTTTGAGGATAATGGATTTATTTTAGAGTCTGGACGCGTCATTGCTGCCTTCTCCACGTACTTTATTATGTATTAAATCACGGGCGATGCTGGAAGGGAAAGGTTATTCTATGGTTTTTGTTAGTGGGTATGGATAAGTGGAATTAAAGTGAGTTTGAGTAGGTAATCTGAGTTTATTAAGGTTGTGGAGATTTTGTAAGACTTGATGATCGATGTTAATGAATCTAGTTTTTGTAGAATTTAGAAATTGAAAAGGTATATTTTTGATATTAATTATTTTACTTAATTGAGTTTGTCTTTATTTAATAATAATAATAATAATAATAATGATAATAATAATAATAATAATAATAATAATAATAATAATAATAATAATAATAATAATAATAATAATAATAATAATAATAATAATAATAATAATAATAATAATTTAATATTTTTAATAATTATTATATTATTAATTATTATAATTATTATTATTATTAATAATAATAATAATTTTAATAATAATAATAATAATAATAATATTGTAAGTGTATAACAATTACAAAAATGGTAAATATTTTCTAACTAAACCCATATGGGGGGGGGGGGAGGAACTGGCAAAAAATAAAAAAACGCACATATTTTTGGTTTAAAAAAATCCTTCAGAAACCTTTTAAAAATTATAAGTAATTTATAGTAATCAACATTTATTGTAATAAACGATAAATAAAAATTATTACACTACTCTAAAGTGGCATAAACATCTGTCCAGCTGTCACATTAACTACCTTTACATTTTGCAGATATTCTACCATATTCAAGCTGCACTCTATGTTTAGACACTTGTCCCGACAAATACATTTAGACAGCTGGTGTTACCTGTTCAAGTGAACAAAGGAGAAATGTAGACTAATAACCATGTATAAAAGGGGAAAAAGTCGGTTCCAAAAGGATTTTTACATGGTACTCATATGTTGTCACGAAATCACTATAGCGTGGGATTTTTTTTTTTTTTTTTTTTTTTTTTTTTTTTTTGCACTTGAATTCATTATTAATATACTGCCATCGCGCGGATTAATTTATAAATTGGAGGGTTACCATTTAGATAATTTTAATATTGCATTCATATTAAAAAATTTGAATTGAAAGAATAGATTCATCTTACATTACGTGATAGTTTCCGCATAGGCTATTAAATGAAAATTGTAACCAGTTGCAATAAGCTCAAATTTGCTTCGTAATAACTTTTAATGCCTCTTAATATATAAGGGACTTTTTTTATTTATATTATTTGAAGATTCCGGTCTTTTCTTTAAAAATCTTTTTTTAATTTACATTAGTATGTATATTACGATATTTTAAGATATTTCTACATAAAACGTGCATATTTTTAGAGTGTTTAGTTTGTATTACAACCTATGTTTCAAATGAACAAACAGTAATATAATTTAAAGGTATTTTTTTGGTTGAAGCCACTCTAAAAGGTAATATTCTTTGGCACATTTAAAGACGTTGAAGATACAATTAATACAAGAAGTATTACTGAAATGAATACATATTTATAAAAAAAAAATGTATACGTCAAACCCCATGAATACGAAATCGATGAAACCGTCCAAATTTTTCACTTTTACCGAATTTCGTGTTAACCATCTGAAAACTTTTTTATGTAATTAATGCAGATTTAAACTACTAACCATATGTGTATTTAATACTATTATTTTTACTTCACATCTTGTTTTTTGCCAGTCCACATCCTTTTCCTTACTGGTTCAAATTGATTTACATCTTAAGCCGCTTTAATCTTTTCCAATTTTATAAAAATTATTAACAGAAATTTTGGCGCATTTTTTTGAAATATTTTATTATTAATTTCATTTCCAATGTTTTGCTTCCTTTCTAAGCATAATGATTGCTGCTTCCGACTCATATTGACAAGATTTAACATGCAAATTCTATTTAGTTTAATTTCTAAACTTACTGTTGGATACAGGAGAAGTACGTGATTTAAAGCAGTTTACGTGGTGATGCCAACTAAATTAGAGCCGAAATTCTTTTAGTGTACGATAATTTCCTTAAGGGAGACCTGTACCCCAAATATCGAAAAAGTAAGAAAAAAAAAAAGTTTTTTATTTTATTGCGTAAAATTAAGCTATTCAAGAAGACGTGGAAAAAAATTCATAGTTTTAGGGAACTGCAAACATTGGATTATTAAACTTTTACATACCGATCTACTATGAAGTTGTATGCAAATTTTTATTTTTAAGTTCATTTTTCTCGATTTCTAGATTTGGCAATTTTGACTGTGCTTAAAATGCTAAGGCTTTGAGAAAAATTTACTTAGAACTAAACTGTTTGTAATTTTGAAATCTTGAATATCTCTTTTACAAATATAGCGAATTTTTTTAGGAAATTGTGTTAACTTTTTTTTTTTTTAAGAATTAAAAAAATGAGGGTTTTTTTTGTGAAAATTTCGAAATTTCTAGTGAAAAACACAACATATTTTTTTTTTTTAATTATTTGTCAAACAAATTCCAAAAAAATTCTCTCCCTACATCTTTAGAGAATACTTAAATATAATTAATTAGTTTTGAAATTAAAAAATATATATAAAAATTGAAAGAGGAATTGTCTTTTTATAAAGGGATATATTTCGGCCAAAAAAAACCAAGAAATCAAATATTAAAAATAAATATATTACATTTAAAAAACAAAAAATTGTTTCAAAATAGATGTTGTACTTATATAAAAAAAATTTGGTTGTAGTGAATGCATAAATACAAATTTTAGGTTTTTATTTACGGGTCTCCCTTAAAATTTGATCACTCGGCATTTTTCTTGTTTCATAGAGTTTCAACTTGAGGATTATTTTTGAAACACCTTTTAATTTTGAGCAAATGATGACGAACAATATTTTTTTCGCCTTCAGTGAAATTTTATGTTATGTGATCCATGTGATTTCATGTTAAACGTATAAATTAACTTTAACTTTAAGCTTCATTGTACCGGAAACTACTTATATTTAGCGTTAAAAGGGATTTTGTGAAAAGTCATTTCCGTTAATGGGATTTGATTGATTATCTAAGTAGTACATAACTTGTGATACGGCATAATGTTAATGGACTAGGTAAAGAAATAACATCTTGTTGCATATTTAAAGGTGCAATATTTACAAATAAATTAAGATCGATTAATGATTTCAATGCTTATATTCACCTAACTGGCACTAATTTTAATTTGATTTGGACTTAATTAAAAAGTTAGATAATTTGTAAAATACAGGATCGACCGAAAAAATACTTTAATTATTGCTAAGTGCTGAACTTTTAACAACCTCAAAGTTAATAACCAATTGGAATACATGTATGAGTAAAGTCTATCCTCAGGTAATATTGCATTCTATGACATATGGGGATTGTTTATTTTACAAAACACTTTAGCTTACATTGTGTAATCTAAAAAGATATATGTTAGATGCTTCTACTTCTGACAATCAAAACACGTGCATTGATGCTTTTAAACCAATTGCTCATATTAGCAAGTTTAAGTGGAGTTGCGTGAAGTAAAAAAATCCATATTTCTGTTCGATTCTAAGAGCGTAGTTAATATTAAGTGACGTACCTACTTTTACATAACCCCATTATGTCCAACTGTGCTGTAATAAACTAAACAGTCACGCTACGAAGTTCGGAACAGTACAACTAAATATACGCATTGTAAACACTGATATGAATATAATAGAACAAATTATGGATTGTACGAAAAATATAGAAATTAGTGTTCAGGTGCCTGCTTAGCGTGGTAGATAGAGAATGCATGGCAAACTATTGAATATAAATGTTTGACTTCAATCTATCACAATTATTTCTGAAATATGCGTGGTGAGTTGAATTATGATATTAAATGATGTATTCGTCATAGAGTACGAATAATGGGAGTAAATAGAGCTTATTTGTGAAAAGGGTAAGAGTTTTTATTTCCATTTAAACTCAGATGGTACAAATATCGGTAAAGAATCTACTAAATTATTTCCCGGAATATTTTTTCATTTTCTACAATAATATTTTACTATTTATAAACAAAGATTTCAGATGTTTCGTTAGTTATACTTAAATATTTTAAATGTTTTTACATATATTTTTCAGTTGGAATTTTTTTTTAAGACTCCAACTTTGATAGAAAACTCACAGAGCTCACATAAATTATAATTGCAATTTATTTATTTATTTATTTATTTATTTATTTATTTATTTATTTATTTATTTATTTATTTATTTATTTATTTATTTATTTATTTGTTTATTTATTTGTTTATTTATTTATTTATTTATTTATTTATTTATTTATTTATTTATTTATTTATTTATTTATTTATTTATTTATTTATTTATTTATTTATTTATTTATTTATTTATTTATTTATTTATTTATTTATTTATTTATTTATTTATTTATTTATTTATTTATTTATTTATTTATTTATTTATTTTGTCAGTTCAAAATTCAGTTATAATTGTTAAATCACATTTATATTATATTTGTGTGCTTTTTTGTGATGATTCCTCATCCTCTCTCTATGCAAAACCGAAATTGATAAATGATGGACCAATTTACACTTTAGACCTTTGCTTCTGACGAATAGTTTATTTATAATTGTAGTCTGCTTTTTTTGTTTGAAAATAGAAGCTAAAACTATCTAGAACTATGTGAATGAGGACTCTATGTAAAATCTTGTAATCTCACTGAATGTCAGCCACATCACATTTAAATTCAGATTCTTGGTTTTATTTAGATTTGTGGAGAGAGGAAATTAAGTTTTTTTTAAGGCTAAGTTAGAAGGCAGTTTATTTTTTTAACTCGATTAGTTTTTTATTATTTCATTTAAAGAAAAATAACTCTAATTTAGTAATAATTTATTTAAAAGCAATTTTATTACATTTTTTTGTTTTTTTTAATAAAGTTGTTTCTTTTCTAACACAAAATTAAACTTTTTTTGTAAAAGCATTATCGTGCTTGTTTTGATTTGGATATTTTCAGGCACAAAAACTATACGAGAGGTACACTGTAACATAATATCGATTTTTAAAGTTATGAATGAAAAGGAAAATAATAAATGGTCTATGATGTCTTTCAAGACAATATAGTAAAAATGCGTGAGCAATTTGAAACTATATATAACTTTTCCAGATTTAGCTTATCTTCTTTTCAAAACGTACTGATATGCATCTTCACAGTTTTCACTAATTTCATTTCATGAAATAATATAAAAGGTTAAAATATCGGGAATATGGACATACTTATGAGTTCAATATATAAAAAACTTGGCCTAATATATCCACTATATGTAGTTTAAATAGTTTGAAAAAAGATTCTGAAATGTACGAGTATGTGTTCATCCACACATTATTTATTTTAAAGCATTTAACATTTATGAGAAACCGACAGAAGAGCAAATTTTGACATTTTCATAACTGACTTTGGCTTATGAAGAGAAGGTTATTTAAATTATATAATCTCATAAGCATATATCCTATGCTTTTTCCAAACTTTTTTAAACAACTTACTCTAAATTTGTCTTAAGAATAACGCAACTTAAACACGTTGAAGAAATCTGAGCAATCTTATTGGCAATAGAGTATAATATCAAACACTGATAAATTAAAAAAAAGAAAAAAAAATCTGAGAAACCATAAATGCGCAGGCGAGCAAGAGCTTACTAGTTATAAATAAACTAATATTAATATAAAACAAATTTAAAAAATAAAGTTTGAAACTGCATGTAATAATTAATAATCATTTTTAAATTTAATTTTTTTTTTTTTTTTTTTTTTTTTTTTTACATAACTGAAGTCGTATTTAAAATTGAAGTTCTATTTTTAGAAAATCATCTGACGGAGACAAAAATTAAGAGTCGTATCCAAACATCTATTTCCAAACATGTATTAATAACTATAAGATCATAATTACTAAATAATCAAAGCGTATAAACAATAAGTGGCAGTACTGAGGTTTAATTGGGATTCACTGAAAGAGATAAATATAAAACGTTCATTTTGAGGAGAAAATAGCATTGAAAAGTAACTGTGGTACTTTGTCTTGTAAAAATGCATTCAATGAAAAATTATATAATGAAAATTTTTATACATAAAAGAACATGTGTTCTAAGAATGAATCAGTTTAAAAAAATATGCGGTGAAAAAAACAAGGATTTGGAGCATTTCAAGTAATAAGGGAAAATTCAATATTAAATATTAAAAAAATATTAAAATTAAAAAAAAAATTAAATTCAATATTAAAAACTAATCTTAGATATTGTCTATGTTTAAATAAAGTGCAATGAGCACTCGGAGATTTCAACCAAAACTCAAATGACAAGAAATAAAATGTCAATTGCAGCACTTTCATGAATGTGCCGCATTTCAATTCGCTTTAAATCAAACCCGGGAATTCAATCCTCGCCCCAAACTGACCAACGCAAAACAGATCCATAATTATTCAACGAACCGCGCTCTCATCGAATCTCACTTTCCGATTTCCCACACGTAGAAGGAAAGAAGCCGAGGCATAAATCGATGCAGACGGCTATCTGCATTCCCACATTTCAGAAAATGCACTGCAAAAGAAAAAAAAACCCTATTTCTTTAACGGGGTTGGGGGGAGGGCAAAAAAAGAATATGTGCCTTGCAGCATACGTCCGAAATTTAGGCCCACCCCTCTCCTGGGCATCAAACCACATCCTAGGACTAGTCCCAGGACTAGGACAGTAGGAGAAGGGGGGGGGGGGGTAAAAGAAATCTATCAAGGATGAACCTCCGTATATCTGGATACTAGTGCCATGCCATTAGCATGGACCGTGGGCAGTGTCAGTAAATAATATATTCCCTTCTTTTTCTGCAGCTTGCCTTTACCGAAGAAATATAGGGAGAGAAGAAAAGAATAAGAAAAATATATAAGGAATTTTCTTACTTTTTAAAGGGGAGGGAGGGGAGGGAGAATGTACGTGTACGTTCACGATTCTGGACTCAATTTCACTTATAGGGTCCGAAGAGAAATATATTTTATTTTACTTTATTTTAAAGCCCGGTTCTTCTTTTAGGGGTTCATTGCTGAATTCGAAATCAGTTGCAAATGGAAAGTGAAAAAGAAATGCAATAGATGGAGTTTAGAATTTTCATTTATTTTATTTTTTTTCTTTCTCTACTGGGTTCCCCCTTTTCTCTTTGGACTTATTTCGTTTTCGACGTTCATGGGAAAGTAATCTGAACTTTTTCCTCGAATTTCTTAGGGATGGGATTTTCAGTTGTAGTCTTCTTGTTCCCTTAAGATACATTAGTCTTTAGTGTGTGTTGAAGATTAAAACTCGGTTTAATTGTAAATAAATATCAATTTATTTATAACGTTGAACATAGTAGATATTTTTATCCTTAATTATTTTACTGAAAGCATAAAAATAATAAAAATTATACATTATTTTACTTCGTTTTTACGAAATACTGAAATGATGAAACGGTTATTTTATGTTGCAATAACTAAATATTTATATCTCTAATTTCCTTTCCATATTTGATATTTTTATGATTTCGATATATTCAGATTATATAAATCTTTCTAGTATTTTAGGAAGAGATGATTCCCGAGAAGATATCCGGATGTTACCTACATTGTTCTAAAATACTCATAGGTATACTAGACAAATGAAATCTGGCAGTTTGTTCCAGTCATTCCAAATTATCAAGGGCAATTTTTAATGCATACTTTTATGAAGTACTGATGCCAATACTAGAAATTGAACCTAAGACCAGTTATTTAATTATTTTTACAACTACTGTGCCACAAGTTGGACATTATTATGATAAATAATAATAACTATTGGAAGATAGTTGACTCATATGCATGTTTTTCATTTCATTAGTGTACTTAAACATTTTGGATCTGTTTACAGTAGGAGGCAATAATCTAAAAAAGTATCCCTCTTACTTTAATTAAACTTATACGATAATTTATTTACCATCCATTGACGTCACACAAAACCTCCATCAATACATTAAGCAAGTCTCACTAAATCGTTTTTCGTCAAGCCTCGAAGCCTCCCGTCAAATAAACGTTGCCATCCCTCCTCTTCAAATTGCGGTTTTCCTGCAAGACGATTCGGTGTTAAGAGAAAAGCACGCGTTCCACACAAACACTCCACATAATCAAATAAAGCGGAAGGAGGATATCAACAACTCAACTCCGATTAAAGGTTCTGGCGAATTTACTTCGGCCACCGCATCGGACGTTTAAAGAAATCCAATAATAATTCCTATTTCTCGTTTCTTCTCCTTCTCCTACGCTACACTCACAGCCTCTATTAAGTTTACTTTTTTCTTGTTTTCTTATTATTTCTTCTTCTCCCGTTTCACTGTTTCTAAGATGCGATGCCCATCAAAGGGAAAAAAACATACTAATAGTTCAAGTGACCACAAATTATACGTTTCTGAACTATTAAATTATAGCCGCCACTTTGATACCGCGGGATACAAAAACGGTTGTTTGTCCATCAACCTATTGCAGGGTTTCTTCCTAATGGTGGATATTTTTTTTTTATATGAGGACGTTGCAATTCCCCTTTTTTATGAGAATAACAAAAGCGAGGGCTATTTCTTTGCTTTCAAATTAACGCTGAGGGGCTGAAATATGAGATAGAAGAATTGATGCGAATGTCTTTTAACTCTGAAGGGAAAATGGAATCATTTTCTTATTAGAAAGTACTTGTTTGTACTTTGGAACCTTTCTCTTTTGTTGCTTTCCTATGTATTAAATATAAAAGATTGTTTTGAATATAGACTGGTTGATTGACAATGAATGGGGAGATTGTTGCTGGTATAATGGTAATGAACAGCCTTTATGCACAATTGCCATTTATCATTTACTTTCTTTTAGGTATATAAATTTTCAGTAATTTATCAGTATCTTTATTTCTTATTGCATTTTTATTGATTTCAGAATCAATGGTTTGTAAAGAAAATTCTAGTTTAGACTTTATATTCAACAGCCAACAATGTTTAAGTTTGTAGAAAGTTCATAAAAAGAATTTTATCTGGGATGTGTGAAAGATCTTATAGTATAAGACTGGTGTTAAAAAATTATAATCCAAATAGTTTTTGCATTTTAAAACATTCCCAAAATTACATTTTTAAAGTTATATCATCAACGTTACACTTACAAAAGACGCGACAAAAACTACTTAAGCATCACTATGAAATGAAAATAACATACATGAAACATGTTTTATTTACAACAAGACGTTTTGAAGAAAAACTTGACACGACGAATAGTAATTAAAGTGCCATATCAAACATAAATATAAGTATGATAATTATCATAAACATTCCAGGAACCTGCGTGTTACTCTATTTTACCCTCCCATTCTTCATTGCTTGGGAGAGCCAAAATTAAACTTAAAATAGAATCCTCATCTGACTTGGCTAGATTAAAACTTTTAGTATAAATACATTTATCAGAATGTATATGATATCGTTATACAATGCTATTTTATCGTGGTATAGCTGTCATTATAAAAGTAGCTTGATCAGAGTTCGCAGCATAGGTACATACCAAAAGAGGCAAATTAATAATTTATATAAAAAAAAAAAAAAAAATATGACAGAAACAGTCAATGACCAAAGATGATATAAGTACGATATTTATTTTATATTTGATCAACTAATTACTACTTAACTGAGGTACTGAATGACTTGCATCTTGGAATTACCTGAAACAAGACTATTTTATTTCGCATACTATTTCACCTCTCAAACAAAAACTTAACAGAATGTTCTCTTTTTTTTACAATGACTGAAATGTAATTAATGGTAAAAGTTTATTTTCACACATTAAATGCATTCATTTCTTTATCCTCACAGTGGTATAATGGTCAATATAAATGTATCTTTACCAGAGTCCCCATCAGAGATAAGAGACACAAAGATATAAGTTAACAAATTACAAAAATGTAAATGTGTCATAAACGATCTATTTAAAAAAAAAAATCTTTATATTTAATCAACTATTTATTTACTGTGGCACCACCAGGATAGAACAATTTCCTAACTCCTTTTACCTCTCAATCATTCCATCTTAATATTACTTGATACTCGACTAATTTATTTAACATACTATTTCCTCTAACAAACTGAAACTTGCAACCTGATCCGAAAATTAAACTGTGTTTGTCAGCATCAGAAACACACTGTGCTTTTATTCCACGACGGCAATTCAACCAAATCTTAAAGTATGCTTTCATCCGGAGCATGCTACATGAATTCACATAGAATCACCAGATGCCCATCACACCCATAGACTGAACCCCACCATAAACCACATAGCACCCATACACTCTACGTCAAGAACATCAGGGGGAAAAAATCAAGCAACTGTCCATCGCGTGAAGTTCATCTAGAGACATCATCGCGTGAGGAACACCATCCCAATCTCTTGCGTGATTCCTCATCTCCGATAGATATCTAAGAGACATCCAGAAAAGAGATGAAGAGGTGTGACCGCTCCAGATGAGATCGGACGGACGGACGGACGAACGGACAGTCACGCTTGTGGCCTTTTAACGCGATTGGATGATTACACACACCAGATATCGAAGGGGCCTTGACGTACCTGTGAACGTTGGGTTTGTTAGTGGAGGGACTGAGATTTACAGATATGTGGAGTGACAGGGGTCAGATGAGATTGGAATGGGGTGTAGAAACTAAGAAGAGTGTGCTTGTATGTGAGTTTTCGACTCTTTTGCTGTGTGTGCTTAATGCTGGTTTTTGGATTTTGAAAGATGTAAATATGGTTTTTGGATTTTGAAAGATGTAAATATGGTTATTGGATTTTGAAAGATGTAAATATGGTTTTAGATAAATAATTTTTGGAAGTATTTATGTATTTTTTATTGTTGTATCTTATTTGTAAATAAAAATATTAGGCCATTTATAATATTTTTATAATAAATATTGTTGAATTATTGTAGCTTTATATTCAAGACACGTGAAAAGATTGGAATTGAGATACATATAGAAATTAAATGTTTAAATCATTTCTAAGTGAAAAGGGGTTTAGGTTATTTATATTTTGCCTAATGTTCAAAGTACATAAAGCAAGAAAAAAAGTGTAAAAATTTACTCATAATTCGCTGTATAATATAATATAATATAATATAATATAATATAACATAATACAATACAATACAATACAATATAATACAATACAATACAATACAATATAATACAATACAATACAATACAATATAATATAATATAATATAATATAATATAAAATAATACAATACAATACAATACAATACAATATAATATAATATAATATAATATAAAACAATACAATACAATACAATACAATACAATGTAATATAATATAATATAATATAATATAATATAATATAATATAATATAATATCATCAATAAATCTTAAATAATTATTAAAAAGGATAAATAAACTATTAAAATCAAAAATATATTAAATGTATTAATGATATTTTGATAAAAAGTGTATAAGCAATCAGATACATAATTACAACCCATGGGCCAGTGAATTTAAGAATTAAAGTTGTTTAGAGAGGAATTACATTTTAGGAAATTAATCAAGGTGAAGGAAGATACCGTATTTTAATACTGAGAATTATAAGATTTCGTAGGTATCCTCAACGTGCTTAAATTACTACTTTCTTTCACAAGTGCTGCAATCTACTGTGTATTATCACAACTTGAGAAAAGGTAAATTTTTTGCTTTTCTTTTTAAACTTCGATTTTAAAACGAATAACATAATGTGTGATTTTAAACCAAACTATTTGACAAAAGCAGAGATTTTAGCCTTTAAATTGGTAAAGCATTAATTAGATTTTTATATCAAGGAGAATAAGTGATCGTCACAAAAAACAAAAAAAAAAAAAAAAAAAAAAAAAAAACGTCAGAAATAATATAAAATTACTATTATAATTTTTTTTATATAATTTATAATACTAAACTATTACTTCAATAAAATAGTTAACTTTTTTATGTAAGATTTCATAAAACCTTTATCTTGTTTCTACAGAAAACACTAGACAATTCCAAAATAACTGCAACTTCTTTTTCGAACAAAAAAAAAATTCTCAAATTTTTATTTGTCACTTCGCCCGAGGTGGCGCTTACTTCCCTTCAGTTTAAAATCTCGAAGATTGGACAGGGATTGTAAGAGCATCCAAGATTACTGAATTAGACTGCAGTATATTGAGGCAGCTGAAAAAACGGTGAAACAAAATTCAACCAATTTTATCTTCTGAGTGAAAAAAAGAACATTTTAAGACCAAGAATGGTGCAACAATATTTTGACCATTTCCCGCCGCGAAATAAAGTAACAAAAGAAAACAAATGGACAAAAAGTCTAAAAAAATCAACTCTGACTGGCACTACAAGCACCCCGAATACTATAATAAAATAATAATAAAAAATATCTTTGATTTTCTTTTCGAAAACATCAAAAAGTATCACTTTTTGAAGTCAATGAAAGTCCAGAGAAGTTGTCATTTTAGAATTCTTTTGTTGTTGGTTGGAAAGTCATTTTCTAAAATGGAAAGTAAATAGAACCTCTCCACATTTTCAATCGAATACCTTGGAATTGAAGATTAAAAAAATGAAACAGGTACAACGGATTTACTTTTTTGGGATTTTTTTTCTTCTAGTTTTTAGAGCGAGCTAAAATTTTAAATTGGAAAAAATATATTAAAAGTAGGTGTTTTGTAAGATTAAAGAGTCATGTATGGAGTGTCTCTGAAATTGAAAAGCGTTTTTCATTATTTCTTATAATAAATACGAATGAAATTCATTCTTCTTCCTTTTAGAGTCTATTGAATAATCTATTGTTGCAAAATGTTGTTGTGTTTCTCTGATCTCTAAGTTCTAGGTAGTTGAGTAACGGTTTGTCTTCTACGAAGATATGAAGCCAATTGAGTTGGTGCCATACTGTTTCCCGTCTGTTGTTCTGAAATAAGTTTTCCTTTGGTTACCAACAAGTCTCTACCATGGGGAGAGTTTCTAACAAATATCTATGGCGTTTGCTAAGCCTTTTTTGGCTTAGAAATCACCGACCTCTCTAATCCGAGAAATAAGTAAAATGCTACGAAACAAAGAGAGATGAGTCGAGTAACTGATAATACTATTCTCAAATACCAACTTAAAATCAGCTTCCACAGCACCAAGCCAATACAGAACATTTATAATACATAGGAGTGCGTTCACCATGCATCACAGTCTCACTTGCATCTAGATTTTATTGACGTTTGTTATCTTGTTTGGTCGATAGCACTTTTCGCTGTAAGCTTTTCGGTTTCTCGGGCCTGTTAAGTTGCATTTTGATTTTGATTTTGTTATATTATAATGGAAAAATATGAATAGCCTCGACTTTGTTTAAAAGGAAGAGAAAAACTTATGAGGAAATCGCTATTTCAGAAAGAAGAAATTAAATTGTTTGCGTTCATTCCACCAAAAAATGTATTATCAACTTGTCTCATCTGCCATGATTTTTAAACCATAAAAATGGCGTAAAAATGTTTTACTCATATTATTATTGTTGAACTGCTTATGTTTATTTTTTCCTCTTTAAAAATTTTGCTATTCTGATTTTTGAATGTTTCACTCCTGATATAAACTATTAAAAAAATAAACTCTGTCTAACTGCATTATTCCTAAGAAGCAAATATTCCTGAAATCGAAGAAAAAACAAAAGAATACCGATAAAGTAACAACTAACGGAACACGGTAAAAATCAGTTACCTACTTCAACCCTTTCCTTCCCCTAGAAAGGCAGATCAGGCAATATGCACACGACCCCTCGTCCAACAACAAAAAAAAAAAGGTTTCTGGTCAACAGCAAAACCTTCTATTTCATTTGCCATAATTGGTTGGCTGAAGCGAAGGAAATTGTAAAATCTGATTCGCCTGCCCTCGCCATTACTATACACAAAAGAAGAAAATAGATGAAACGAAGGGAAATTCCTCGCCTTCAATGTCCGCGCCCCCTTTTTTTGCAAAAAAGAAGGAAACAAATTGAAATGTCCATGTGTGCTGGCCACTGAGGAAGAAGGAAGCCCAATAATAACAATGCACAGAAAAAAAACTAAGTCCGAGCTGAGATGAAGGAGAAATTGTAGATGTAGAACTATGGATGGGCTTTCCAGAAAGTCTGATTGGTTTGGAAAAGAATATTTTTGCGTTAGACTTGGGAGTTCGGGCGCATAATGTTGGAATTGAAGATGGGATTTTTGTCTTCTTTTTCTGTTTGGTTTTTAGTTTTTTAAGTTTGTTCATTTATTTTTGACGAGAAAAGAAGGGAATATTTTGCAGAGAGGAGGATTTAAAATTCTTAGGGGATCAGTTCATCGCTGTGTTTGAAATGGTGGTAGTTTTTCTTTAGGCGAAGATGGTTAGGCGAAAATCAAATGGAAAACTGTTTACTTGGTTTCAATAAAGACCTAGTTAAAGACCGTGAAATATATATATATAAAAAAAAAATATTTTAGTTTGCAATATGATTTAAATAATGAGGTTTGTAGTAATATTTAATTACATTTATTCTTCGGTATCAACACTAAAATAAACAGTACTTGCAATAACTGACGAATATCATTCCAAATTTTATGTTTTCTCCTTACGAGAAAATACCAATCAGTATATTTGTTACCTCGAAACCCGTTAATGTGCACATTTTCTAGCTAATGTGCAGGTTAAATGATTTGCTCCGTTAACAAACGCAATCAAGAGTTTTCCTCATTTTACTTAGGAAATGTGCACATTAATGACCTCCGCATTGCTAAAGTTCACATTTTGATTGATTTATGATTGATTATATCAACTAATTTTTTGATTGTTTGATTGTATTAACTTGATTCTTTGGATATCGAAAAATAAATAAATAACATCATGTTATTTTCCTTAATTATAACATTATTTTAAACCTTTTGATTCTTTGTATTGCATTTTTTAAATTGATTGGTGAGTGATTCTATCAACAAATTTATAGATTGTTTTATTGTATTAACTTGATTATTTAGTAATTGAAAAATAAGTAACATATTAATTTAAGCTTGCATAAATGTTGCTATTGTTCCAACAAAGATCTTATTTTCATTTTAAGGAGTGCCTAGTAGGTAATGTGCAGATCATCCAAGTAATGTACCTGAGTAATTTGACAGATGATTTTTTGGCACTTAAACGGATCTCTCTAATTAATCTGCTCATTACCTAAATAATATACAAAATAACTGGTTTCTGCACTTTAGCGGTAACATATTAACAACTGGTTTTTAACAGTGCACTGTAAGTTTTAATTAAAATGAAGTACTTTCATTTAACCAACCATTGGAGTAAATAAGTTAACGGTTCAGAAACGTACATGCCCTTTAATAAAATTTATTATATTAAAAAGGAAAAAGAAATCTACTAAAAGTATTTCCAATTAAAAATATATTTACCATTTCTGATGCTTTGTTTAAACTTCCGAACTTAATATTACCAATTCCTAAAACAGTTGCTAACACCACATATCGATTATAATCCCTAAATCTTTTAAAATCTTATAAATTTAAGTCAGGTAACAAACATGAACTAAGTCAAACGCTGATCTCTGAGATAAAAAATATGCTCATATTACATTAAAAGCACAACAAAATGTAGAACATAATGTTAAATCCCGTGTCATATTTTAACTTTATGCTACACGAATTTAGTGAGAAACTTATAAAAAAAGATTTTGTACGTCTGAGGCCAAAGTTACCCTCCCCCCCCCAAAAAAAAAAACGGAAAATGGTAGTGGCAAGTGTAATATATTAAATAGAAATTATCTTCAAGACCAGTCCAAAGTTTAACCAGAAACAGAAGCAGATAGAGTCAACTTACTATTCATTATTCCTAAACTATAAACTCTACAAACACGCCCCATTTATCAGAGATTAATATGGGAAGTTCACACATTGTATCTAAATATAAATATTGGTTAAGAACTGGAATTTTCAGAGATAAGTTTACTCTCTCCGATTGTCGCCAAACTCGCATACTTTGTAATATTTTTATTCATAAAAAAAAAAAAAAATCCCAATTTCCCAAGTTTATTTTACCTTATGCCATCAGCCCTAACAAGAAAATATTTTAAACATTCAAACTTTTTTTCAGCGTTATCCGATTGTCTATGCTTGGTATCTGAACCTGATGAACAAAAATAAAACCGTTTGTAGTGATAAATTAGAGACTGATACTATCCAACTTGTTTAAATAATGATTTCTACTTTTATGAGATGAATGATTTTTTTTTGTTTTAAAGTAGTGAAGTATACAAAAAATAATGCTACTCAACGACATTAACTTTAGGTCTATAACTGGCAACATACTACATCAGCCATCAACTGAAAAACCTCATATCCAAATGGAAAACTAAACTTTTCTCCTGACCCCAAAACACCTCATTCTCTTTCGCATATCGCATCCCCCACCACGGTACGACCCGCAATCTGTATTCAGATGCTGTTCTCCAAGACTTTTCTCTATTTCCAGATATCCCTAATGCCATCTTCGAAATAAAAACAGCGCCACTGCCTCTGAAGGAGTCCTATGCAGATTAAAGACCAAACCCCGAACCCAGTGATCTCGATTTGCATTTTAGGAATGGTCCTTTCCACCAAGCCAGAAATAAATTCTGTCAATTTCAAATCGGGTTCACGGGCTGAATTTCTATTGGGCGAATCCGAAATTCCTGCTCTCGCTACTTGGCGGCTCTTCTTTTATTTCAAGGGAAAGGAGACAGAGAAATCATCTTATCATATTTCGAATATGCGTGGGGTCTACTTTAAGGAAACGTTGTCTCTCCAAATGGGGGGAGACCTGGTTGCTTCTTCGGGATTGGATTTTTTGATTTTTTTTTTCGGTTAATGCATGTTCTTTCATTTTTGGGTACATGCACTCTGGGGTAATAAAATATGTCGCCGAAATATACAACATATGCCGTTGAACTTTGATGTAATTGAAAAGTAAGGATTGGTGGGAGTAAAAGTATTGAATATTTAAATTTGTTAAAACAAATTCGTGTGGGGAGAGAAATTCAGTCAGATACCATGAATTTTAAAGAAAGCTAATGTATTAATAAATACAGCCTAAAACGATGTAATTTAGTTACTTGAAACTATTTAGTAAAGAATGTGTTTTATTTCCACTTAAAATTTTTTACTATTTTTAATTTAGATTGCTTAAAATTACACACAGTTTTCTCACGTGGAAATATTGTTATATATATCAGTAAAATTGATAATTAAAAAATACCATGAAATCATTTTAAAATAATTTAGAATAATCTTAACTGTCCTTAACCCATTATAAAGACGAATTTGAAATGGATAAATTGTTAATTCTTACCTTGTTTATTTTGATCATTTAAGGTATATTTTGACTTTCTCTGATTTTTTGGAAAATTATTTTTATGATTTTTAAAAACCCCTAAGTGAATCCACAATCGCAATTTATTAGCAAAGAAGAAGAAAAAAAAAATCAATTGACAAGTTTTCTTACTAACCATCGCTAATGGGTTAATTTGTGTTAATAAGGCCACTTTAGGTGTATATACATAATTTTATTACAATTATATATAACTCAACTATAATTATGTATATTGCAGAATAATATTAAAAAAAAAACTATTTCTATTATTTATAATAACAGCTCAATTAAATAGATATTTCGTTGGATGTAGTGTTGACTTTGCCGAAATATCATCAATTTACACAGTATTAAATAAAACTGTGTAGGTGATACAAAGATAATAAAAATACCTTTGTTCATAATATTCAATTAAGAAACTAATTAAATTTTTATCAATACCATGTATTAAAATTTTGTTTTTCTAAAAAGACCTTACCACTGACCTTATAATTTCCAGGCATGTGTTTTTTATGAACTTATCTTTTACAGCTTATCCTATATGAGTATTTATCATAAAGTTAGGAGAGTAGAACATCGCACAAACTTATAATTATACAATAATACTAGTCACCGTTACAAAATTTGAAATGAATTGTTACCTTTATCGTTTTTTCACTTGCATTTCATTGCTTTTACGTCGAGAATTTTGCGAGTTTCGCAATATTTTGAGAAACATGTTTTTTACAAATCTTGCCAACTTGGCGACAAAATTCGTTGTGACAGAGAAAATTAACCTCAAAAACAGATACTAGGACATAGCTTTGAAAAAGATTATGAAAAAGTAAAAACTATATGTTCTTTTTAACAGTGCAAGTCACGATTGATTAGATGCCATGCATTACTTCATACATTTCAGTTCATATGATCTGACAATTTCATTGTCGGTTAAAGAAGAATGATTGTTTTTTTAACTTTTTACATTTTAGGGAATTTCGGGAGAGAATTTCGGATAGCACGGGGATTTAAAAACACATTGTAACAGCCATTACCAGAACGAGTTTTCGGCAATTGTTAAATTTTTCAATATAAGGTGAAAAGTACGCAAGCGCAACATTGACGCACCCATTTTTGCCTTATCTCATGGGTACTATTGACTTACTAAATTTGAACATCGAAGCAAGATCCGATCTGGCGATATACCGACCACTGACGGAACCTTCTTCAAAAATCCCTTTTTTATACTCGGGACCATCCAAAATGACTTAGATCATCAGAACATTCGACTTCTATTTTTTGAACTCTATTAACAATACTTACATTATCTTATTACAAATAGATTAAAGGGACACCCGTATGCAAAAAGTTAAAATTTGTATTAATTAATTTAGTGGCACCAATTATTTTTATATAAGTTAAACATCTGTTTTGAAATAATTATTGATACAATTTATTTTCTTTTAAATGTAATATTTTTTTATATTTTTGATTTTTAGTGTTTTTTGGCCGAAATATACGCCTTTTTAAAAAGAACACTCCTCCTTCAATTTTTAAAAAAAATTTTAATTTCTAAAGTAATTAAATATATTAAAGTACACTCTAAAGATGTAGGGAGAGATTATTTCAATTTGTTTGACAGGCAATTTTTGAAACATATTTTGGGTTTTTCAAAGAAATTTCTAAATTTTCACAAGAAATTCCTATTTTTTTAATTCTTAAAAAAGAGTTCATACAATTTACATACAAAAAAATCCAATTTTTTTTTTCGATATTTGGGGTACGGATCTCCCTTAATTGGAAATTAAAATTATGTACCATATTAAAATATTTCAATATGTGTGGGTTCAGTGTTGTGGATTTTAAGCAAAGAGAAAAGTAAATACAGATAAGAGGGATATACAAAAGAAAAATAAGAATAGAATTACATTTATAAAAAATGTGTATTTTTATTGATTGGAATTATAGGAAAAATACTCGTGAGTATTTTAATTCATTTTTATTTCAAATAAAAATTATGCTTTTTAAACTACTTCTAAATTGTAAACCTGTGCATTTTTCCTGCTTTCATTCGTAAACACATAGAAATAATCTAAAATCCTGAAATTAAATCTTATAAAAATCTGTAACTAATATAGTGACTACTTCTGCTGTTCATGCTTACTTTATTTTCAGGTATCATGGAAATACATGTCATAGAAGTGAAGATACAATGTATCCTTGTTATATTAAAAATTGTTAACTTAACTTTTTATAAAATTTAACAATTATTATGTTAGAATATGTATCTTTTACACTTTTGCGAAGTATTTTTCAATTTTACATGACTTTCTTTGAAAAATGTACTGAAATTTTTAATAAATTTTACAGAATCAAAATGTTATTTTTCTAAACATATTGTAAAGTTATTTAACATTAAGTTATTAAACTTATATTTTGATGACTGTTATTTTGTTAAATAACTTTACAATATGTTTAGAAAAATAACATTTTGATTCTGTAAAATTTATTAAAAATTTCAGTACATTTTTCAAAGAAAGTCATGTAAAATTGAAACAGTCATCAAAATATAAGTTTATAAAAATAACTGTATATAAAATTAACTAAAATGCTATATTAGTTCCAATTTATATATATATATATATATATATATATATATATATATATATATATATATATATATATATATATATATATATATATATATATATATATATATATATATATAATTTTTTACCACATTTAACCATTTTAATATCGTGATAAATTTAACATTTTTATTTAGAATTTTGCTTTTTTTTTTCTTGTTGCTACCTAAATATGGTCTAAATAGGTATTCCAATTCAACTTCAGGAAGGAAACATATAATGATTTCCCACATGAAAAGTCTTAAAATCACTTTTATATTCAATGACTGTTCGAGTCAAAAAGTATTTTTCTAATAAATGTATTTGAATCAATAAAATAAAATGAGCATCTAAAAATATATTCCTTGAATATAAAATGAGTTATGTTGTATGTTTAAAAGTAAATCGTAAAATTAAATTATTACTACAAATAAGTCTAATTTAATGTCTGGTTGTTATCAATGAGTTAAGATGTATTAAAATTTAATATTTAAAATTGAAGACATTTTATCTGTTACAAAATCCAATTATTATCTTTTGTTTGATTTCATGTTTATCAATTAGGAATGTGTTTTAAGATACTATTATTCGTACAGAATCTATAAATTATACATTTCACCCCTAAATAATTGTTACTATATTAATACATTGGCACATAGCAATACTATACATGAAAAACTTACCAAGAAACAAAATTTAACTGATATTGAAATTTATCAAACGATTTTAGATGTTATATGTACAAAAAAATTGTTTTACTTAAAAATATTTTTCATGTTCCAAAAGCAGTTTTTTACAAGATTTATAGACAAATCTTATACTACTCAAGTTTTATTTTTACATCACATGAGATCACTTTACTCAAACCAAAATTCTATTCTAACTTATATTCTAGAATAGCTGCTTCGAATTTACATTTCAATTCTAAATTATAGAATTAACTTCAACTTATTATTTTTTTCCTCTTTACCTTTTCATATTATCCCGTAGCAGCTAATCAAACAAACAGTACACACTTATGAAATAAGTATGGAAAATATTCACAATTTCCTTCTTCTATGCAGCAAAAGATCACAATTGAGGATATTCACAATTAAGGACTTGAGAAGCAAAGGGATCCAAGTGATATTATTTAATGAATGAAGATAAGTAATAAATGTCTTTACTTTTTGTTAAAAATCATAATTGGCATATGTAAAAACAGCTAGTGATATCCTCATTCAAAGGTTAGTAATTGAACAACAAATAATTTTCATAGAATTTAATATAAATAAGAAACTTTAAAGTGTATTTTCTCAAAAGTTAAGAAAAGTCACTTAGATCCTTTACTTCTCAGTCCCTCAATTATCATAATCCATTTTTTAATTTAGACATAAAACAAATAACACAAAATTAATAACTAATGGTTAATTTTTTTTAAAAGTTTTGCAGATGGAAAAGCTTGTAATTACTATTTCGCTCGTTGACTACAAGGTAAAATCTTTTTTTTGCTAATCGAAGTTTTCTGCACCAAAGAAACTAATTTGGTTAGTTCTAACCAAAAGTACAAGTTACAAAATTGTAGTTATATCAGTGTGTCGGGAAAATAATTGACAATTTTACATTATATTTTTAAATCTTAAAATAACACATTTTTCAAACCACAGTTTTCAGTACAAATAATATTCCATCACCAGGGTATTTTTATTAACTTTTCTCTCAAACATTGTTTAACTAATAAATTTGGCAAGCGGAAAACAAACAAACTTCTAAATTTTAATAAATAACGGCTATATAATAACTTAGCTATTAACGAAACATATTTTTGTAGTTTAAATATTTCATCAGATTTTAAAAGATATTTACAGAGAATGAAAAAATAAAAATAATTTTAAAAAAACACCAGTATCTAGTATATGATTTTGAATGATCAAACGTTCTACAACTCTTTTAAAAATATTTTTGTATGATACATTTTATAATAAATTAATAAAATTATATTCTTGAATAGTTGACTTTAGTTAGAAAATTGTATAAAAATGACATTTCTGGCAAGGATTTATTTGAAAAATATTTTAAAACTCAAAATTTAAAATGACTTTAATCATTAAGAACAATAAGTTATATAAGGGATTTCCCGACTGTAAAATAGTTATACGAAACCATTATAAAATATTATAAGTATATGTCTACACGTTAAACATGGAAAGTTGAATAAAGTGATGATATATTGACTTTGAATTCGCACATGTCATCTCAATAACCATCTAAAACACAGAATTGTTTCATGCAGTACAGCAATAAATATAAAAATAAGTACTGTATTTAATACATTGATCCCTAATATAATGTAGTGTGATTATTTTGTTCTCAATAATAATCAACTATATTTTTTTTAAACTTTTTGAAATGCCAATACATTAACTATTTATATATTTTTCCTTAATAAATATATAAACAATCAATCTTTAGAATTTTCTGAATGTCTTATAATAATTGCCATACCACATATTAACCATCTAATACTTAGATATATTTATATTTCATTCAGAAGTTCGTGAAAAATCAATAAATGTGCTCCATATTTTTTATTAACGCAATAATATTAAGAAAAAAAATAGTTTTCCAAAACTTAAATACTGGTTTTGTTAGATATAAATTATTTAAAGTATTCTAAAATTATTTACTTGATATTTGGATATTTTTATTTAATGTATAAAAATAGATAAGTTAAGTGTATTTATCGAATATGAAAGTGCAATTTTTCAAAATAACATTTTAAATTTTGAATAAAAAAAAAAAAGAATTACCAGCATTAATATTTTAAAAGAATTTTATAGCGGTGAGATTTGAATATTTAAAATATTTTACTTAATTAACATTATTCTGAAATTTAAAAAAAATGAGTATATACTTAAAATTATTAAAAGAATCAATTAAAATAATTCTGAAAATTAATTACTTTTGGCAACACATTTCCTAATTCCATCTCTTGCAACGTGTTTGAATAAGTTTATTTTAAAATCCCCAGTAATGCAGCAATGATATTAAAGAGTATATTTCTTTTATCATTTAATTATAGTTGTAAAAATAAAAATAAATTAAATAATTCAGCTTAACATTTAGTATTAATATGTAATATTCAAATAAAAGATACAGATTCCAATACAAGATACATATTACAGATTCTAATTTTTATCGTTTCTATTGTTAAAGTAAAATATCTATAAACTGCTTTTTAATTACTTTTAAAGGATGGATTGTATAGGACACCATTAAATTGAATGTGTATTATGCATACAAATATTTTCTTTTGATATTAAGAATTTATAAATGATTTTTAGTGAGATATTATTTTTATAACCAAATTAACCAAAATTTGGATATATACTTTTACAAATTAAAAACAAATAAAACTCGTGAAGTGTTTAATGCTTTTTTTTTTTAGCTATGGGCGGAAGTTTTATTCTATGAGGAAATTCTTTCACGCTTGATGGTCATGTTAATCTATTGTGGTCACTGGTCAGTTTTCTAGTCATACAACTAAATAATTCAAAAACGCGGCTGCCTGGTTCAAGTCAAGATGTAGTGTCAACTTACACCGGCAGAGGGCGGTACTGTTGCCGATGAGCAAAGTTCGTTTTCTCTTTTTCTCTTCGTTTAATTTTAACGCATCAAGATCCCAGGCAAGGGAATATTCGTTTTCGGACACTTTTCTACCTTCAGCAGTGATGTTTTGTTTTTCTAGATAACTTTTAAGAATATATTTAAATCGGATTGAATTTAAATACTTGTGTAAAAGTTTCTAGCAATAAAATATTCGAAAGTTATTCTGTTATAAACTGTTTTGAAGTATAATTTTGGCTGAATATTTATTAGATTACAAAGTTTTTAAGACAAGGATTTGAAAGATACCTTTTAATTTTAATGTTGAGACAATATGTTATGTTTTTTTTTTTTTTTGGTTTTTTTTTTTTTAATTGAAGGTAAGAATTATAGTACATTAAGTGATTTCATGTTACTTTTACGAGATGGAGACTTCCACTTTTACTTTATTTTAACGTGTGTTCTTTTTTATTGCACATTCATAAGAAATTTATACTATCGATATTCTTTTAAAAGTTACGAACTTAAATAAAAATTATAAATGTGTATTAATCGAATTAAACAAAATGCTTAAATATATTTTGATTATATAATATATAATTTTAAAATATATTTTGTCGTCGTCAAGTCGACCACAAACTTATGCAATTTTAAATTAACACTAGAAATTAATTATATTTTAAAAATGAGTAAAATTTTATTGTTATTAGGTGTCAAAGAAATATCAGTTGAATTGACGCTTTGACGTTAATTTTGGCTAAATTACCAGAATTATTATTCATAATTTCCGCAAAAACTTATATAATAATAATAATTATAAAATTATATATTACCTATCAGAACTTATAGAGTTGATTTTTAATATATATATATATATATATATATATATATATATATATATATATATATATATATATATATATATATATATAACAGTTGAATTCACATCAAATTTAACGTTTTTTTTTTTGTTTTTTTTTAATTATAAAAATACCCTCGTTATTGAGAATAAACAGTTATACACCCTCATCAAACTAATTAAAAGTATTAGGCAACTAAACATCAAACTAAAAACGATACTAAACGAAAACTAATTTTCATGATTGCCATAAACTCAAGATCATGAACATTCTTACTATATTTAACCTTCAAAAGATTTTAAATGAATTTACATTATAATCACACAGATATAAAAAAATACCATTATAAAAAAAAATATTATAATTAAAAGGTAAAAAAAAATATTAAATATTAAAACTCAAAAAAACATATTACAAATTCTCTTGAAATGCAAAAAACTAATTCCATTATCTCTAAACATTTATATAAACTTCAATTAAAGTTGGACAATCTCCAATTCACAGAAGCATCGCAACCAAAAACATAATTCCATCACATAATCAAACACCATTTCATTCCAGGCAGACAATAGCAAAAAGTAATTCATAGCCACAACCTAATACCGTCTTAAAAAGAACTTTTCACCACCAAAGCCCAAAAACTGCGCTTTTTTGCTAGAAAATACTAGATAGATGCCGCAAGGAATCGGTTCAATAAAAAGCATAACTTCTCTAGTTGATCCGAAATACCAAAAAGGCCGAACTCTACCTCTATTAGCTTTGAGTTGTTGTTATTATTTTTTATCAAGTTAGAGTTAGTCGGAGTTATTATTGTGTCTTTTGAACCAAAACAATAGACGAGTGGTCTTTGGGGTCGGATAGTTTTACAGAAATTCGAGAAAGAGGAAATATGAAGAAGAAACGGCAAAAAATGAACAGAAGGTCTATTGTTGGAAACAGACACATCAAAGACCGGGGTTTTATGGATTGACTTTATTGATGTATATAGTTGGATGGTTTTCTGTAAATGAAAGAAAGAGCTTAAAATATACTTTGTTTAATGGCTGTTGCTATTAGATGTTAAAATAAGAAAGGAAATCGTTCTGGATATTATTTAGGAAAAAAAGGGATACTTTACTAAATTCCTTAAAATTTAACAATTTATTTTTCTGTGTAAAAATATGAATAGATCTGAAATAAAATATATAAAATCTACCTCAATTGCAACTTTAAATATTAAATAATTAGCACCGTGACAGTTGCTTGTAACCATGGTATTTTAAAGTCCAAATTTCTTGCGTGATGATATTTTCGCCACATTTTTAACTTTCAATCGATGTATATAGAACAGTGTATAAAAATAATTAAAAACTTTCACAGGTATTTTTAAGTATATATCTTTAATTCATGTCTAATGATCATTGTTATGTGATATTTAAAACATTCTAAATAAAATACAAAAATTTTAAAAAATAAGAAACATTATTTCAAGTTTTGGAGTTATGTATTTTAAAAAAATATTCTAATTATGATTAACACGTATTAAAAAGACAATTAATTTTATGAATTTCTGTGACTTATTCAGGATAAAAAATTGTAAACTGAATTATTAGTTTGTGGACTCTAGTAATAACTAAAATACACTTACTTTTACAAAATTAAATTTAAAAAAAATCAATACTGCTGATTTCATATGAAATAACTTATACCATTAAACTATTCAAAACACATCTACCCAAAATATGTCAGAAGAATCTTCTTAAAACTATAGATTTTGCAGTTTTGTGCCCTATACCACCTCAAAAAAGTAAAAGGCAAGTACTACCTTCTACTTTTACACTTCTTAATATAACCCCCAGAAAAATTATAATTAAATTGTGCTAATAACTTAAGCTACAGACATCATGAAGAAAGTATCTCTATTTTTCATTGATTAGCTTTAAAAAGATACAATTAAAAATAAAACAAAGTTCAAGTTTTGGCTACCATTTAGTTATTCGACTTATATTGTGAATTTTAATACAGTGCTTCCTAAACTGTGGACCACGAATCAGTTTTTAGTGGGCCCCGACAAGATCTTGACAAGAGCTCAGATATGAGAGTTTAAAAACATTTTTTAAACATGTATCATATGAAATAATGTAAACGTTTCTGATTACATAATTTTCAAGATCTCAAACTATTTTAATACTTTTAAGGGGGTTCAGAAGGCTTCAAATCTCAAAATTATCGAATTTATGATTTTTGCATATCTTTAAATTTCAAACTTATCTGCTTCTTTTAAGAAATAATTTTGACCAGTTCTCCATCTGGTTCCGGAGAAAAATTAGTTTTAAAAATGTAAACACTCGTTTGCCATGCCATAATTTCATATAAAAAAGCATTTATCTCAAAATGTCACTTTTCAAACTTTTATTTACCTTTTTGAAAAAACGACTATACTAGCTTCTTTATGAAATTTTTATCCTACATTTAGCTCATATCAAATATTAATCTGAGTTTAACATTTTTAAAAAATGTTAATTAATTATTTTTTTTAAATTATTATATCTTTAAAAAAAATAAGATTTTTAGAGATTTTTGGTGTTTTATCATTTGATATATTTTGTAAATAAACCAAGCAAAACATACTCTCTTACCAATAACTTCCAATTAGAAAAGAAGGTTAAAATAATATTCCGGAAAGAAATGTCAAAAGTATCCGTGTTTTAGTTACTTAGAAAAGGTACTAATAAAATTTTCCATTTAACATTAGTGGTATAGGGCCAACCGAACCCTCTTAAGATAATTAAAATTATTGCTTTAATGAAGAAATAAAAACTGTCAAAGGAAAAGTAGATTTCGCCCCTCTTCTCAGGGAAACATTACTATACAGGAATATCATCGAAAGCTGATGAATTTATCGACCTATCTGAAAATATTACTTTAATAGATTGCTTTTTTTTTCTCCAAAAACACTATTTACATTTTTTCAATAAAGTTATAAAATATATAAATATTTCCTCCGAAATATTATGACATTTAATTCAATTTTGAAGAGCACATTTAGGTTATTGTTTTTGTGTGTGTGTGTTTTTTTTTTTTTTTTTTTTTTTTTTTTTAATAATAACAAAAATTGCATTTAAAAATTTACCAACAATTTAAACAAAAAATTTTATAATTATAATTCTTCTCGCAATGATATCATCAGCTTATTTTTAAGAAAAACTAATTACGATGAACGGTCGAGCATTCGCTTTGTTAATAATCATTACTGTTTTTACATCATTTATATCTAAGAACCACAAACCAAATAAAAAAATATATCGTTTGACCATTTTTCATACGTAAATCTTTTTTTATGTTATTAACAAAACTTAACGAAAAGTATAACAAATTAAATAATGGAAGTTCGAATGCTTTTTTTATCGAACTGTGATTTAAAACTTGTTCTGCCATCTATCGGACAAAAATGATACTACTTGTTTAAATTCATTGATTTCAGTAAATATGGAACAAACATTATTTTATTATTTTCTGAAGTAGTTTAAATAATTTTTTAACCTTCATCATATTCCATAGATTTTTAAAAACCTCATATAATTAAAGTATTAATTTTTTACCTGGTAATTTCTAGATATTATTGACGGTTTTAGAGTAATTTCATAATTAATTTTCGTATTAAATTTTTAATTTCGTAGTCCCAACTACCTTTGAGATTTTTTTATTTCATTACTTCCGTATTTTAAAACTTAGAAGTATCTCCTTGACATTAAATTTATGAGTCTTAGTTTCTTTTGATAGATTTTTTATCACATATATTTCTTTAAAATATCTTTAAAAATCTATGTAAATATCCAATGATTATTCCATATTTTAACTTCCTTGGAAACGCAAATTTAACTTTTAAAAACGAACTATTTCATAAAAGCTACATTAAGTTTAAAATTTAAATTCACACACAAAAAAAATCATACAAATGCGGATATTTCAAGTCATTTAATTCACTTTATTTAAAAGAACACATTCCATATATTCACTGGAATAATTGAGATTCTGTATTTTTACTAAATTAGAGGCATGTTGATCATTCAAAAAATTAAAATATTGAGGTTATTTCCTAAAAATTCAATTGTACAATTTCAATAATTATCTACATATTATATAAATTTATATTTCAGTAAAATAATTTAAATTCAAGTCAAGAATAGCCGAAAAAAATATTTGTAAGAAATTATCGCACTTTATCTCAAATTTACATAATTTTTTGCAATATTATTTATAGGTTTATATTGTTTTTTTATATCATCAGGTCAATTAATCAATTAAAACGAATGCCAAACATTTCTTAAATTGGATTTTATTTTTAATACTACAGCTAAGTAAAAATTAATTTTACTTTGAAAAAGCATAAATTTAGAATAATGTTCAGTTACAATAAATTCATTGATAATCCGTTTTAATTTTAGAGATACTATTATTGTTACATTACATATTCATTGTTTAATTTAAGATTATAAGATTTTGAACTAACAAATTAAGTGAGTTGAAAACACATAAATCAACAAATTTTGATAAATAACTTTATAACTTGATATCCAGAGATGCATATTTTTGTATTTTAAATTATTTTATCAGATTTGATTAGACATTTAGAAAAATTAAAAAAGGGGCATTTGTATGGAGTATATGATATTTGAACGATCAGTGGTACTTCAACTCTTTTATCGTGTTAAAAATATTTTAATATTTTTTTTCTAAAAAACTTTATAATAAATTATATTTCTCTGTAGTTGACTTTTGAAAGGTATCCGTGAAAAAAAGAATACTTATGGTAACACTTAAATTGAAAATTATTTTAAGAGTTAAAATTTAATATGACTTTGATAATTAAGAACAATTAGTCCCTTAAAAGATTTCAGTACCGTAAAATGGTTGCACAAAACTTTTATAAATGTAGAAAAAAAGTTTTTGTAATTATTAATAAGATTTTTACAAATATTTATCACAATGTAAAAGCAATTAGCAATTGTAATACATTAGATGTTATATGAAATCCTCAACTTAAAAATCATTTCAACAATAAATAAAATAGTAGTTATTTAATATAACAAAGCATCAAAACAAATGTTTAGCAAATTATTCCGCTTCTAATTTTAAAATTTGTTTGAGAAAAATTATCAGAAAATAATAACAAAGATGGAAATAGTAGTCTTTTTGAATAACAAAATGTTGATTGACTGAATATTATAGATAATGTAAAAATGGGAAAAATTAATAAAAACACAATGGCCAATTTACTTTTGTAAAAATAATATTTGTTTAATCTGTCTTGCTAAATATATCGTTCGATGAAATCTATATTTCATTAAATAGTTTCGGAATCTTTTAAATGACAAATGAGAAAATTTCACAACTAAAAAACTCAGGATTTTACATAACTATAGATTTAATTAGTCTTTGTATTACTTATCAATTAATTACATTTATTCTATTTATTTCATTTTATTATCATAATTAAAATATTAGATAAAAAGTATTAAGTATATATATTAACGAAGTTTAACGGCAAATAATTACCCTATAAATTTAAGTGAGGAAAAGGAAATGTATAGTTCTAAAAAGCATTAAATTGAACGTAAATATATATTTATCATATTTTATTGAAATTATCATATTTGTGTATATTTTGGTGTCCGATTACCATTTAAAAACATGAGACACAGAAATCACCTAAAATGACGTGGGTTTTTTTTTTTTTTTTTTTTTTTTTTTTCGTTCTATAAAAATTATTGACGTCGCTAGCTTAAATAACGTGTATGAATTTTTGAAATTCGATGATTTTAAGTGGCAAAATCTTTATTTTAGCTAACTATTTCAACGTAACGCACACTTGACAAAAGTTAAAAAGGCATTTTTTTCATGTTCGTTGGGTTTTTTTACATTTTACGTATGTTCGAAAAGCTCCTTACGATTCATTTTTTGATAAATCCACCTATTTTTTGTATAAATAATTTTTAATATACTATAAAAAAATTCACACATACTTTTTTGTGTCACATAATTTTTTTTTTTTTTTTTTTCATGTTGGGAATTTGAAATAAGGGCATTTCTTAATGAAGAATCACATCTTCCTACGTTTGCGCCAAATTTTATTTAATTCTAAGCAAAACTAAAGAACTTTGGAAATAGTGTCCCACGTTCCCTTAAATGTAAAAAAAGAAGGGGGGAGGGGAAGATAATTATTTAAAGTTATTGCTTGATATTGTTTTCCTCTGGAAATCAAGTGTCTGCAAATCCTCGTTACTCAAAATTTATATTTATGTTGCTGACTACCTGTCTACTTTACCTAAAATATATAATTCAAAATTAATTTGAAATTTATATGAGTTAATGCAAGTTGATTTTAAAAGACAACTTAGCTTTAAATATATATATAATGTCAATACTAAAATGAACAAGGAAAACTAACAGTTCTAAAATGTTAACAAATCAAAACTTTAAATAAACAACTGACTGAAATGTTTAGTGATATTTGAAAATGCTTTATAAGATAACCACTTTCACAAACAGATCTTAATGCATTCTATAAGAAAAAGAAGGAAAATATAAAGAAACTTTATTTTCTTTACTCTGTTGCAAAATATAGTCATTACGTTGGTTATCGTTATGTGGGTGCTATTAATTGTTGTTGTTGTTGTTTTTTCAAAGCAACTATAAGCAATTAGTATTATAGTCACTTTCTATGTTCAATTTTTTTTTTCGTGTGTGTGTGGAAACATTGAAAAAATTGTCAGCTGAAAAAAATTAGTACTCTCAATACCTACACATTGAGATAACCGAAAATTTTTGAGATTAAAAGATTTATTCAGGAATTCATTGGTATAATTGCCGTGGGAATGGCATACAAATACCGAAAATCATTGAAAAACTTTTCATCATCTAAAAAAGGACAATAAAAAACACTAGTGGCACTAAGTCACACTTCAAAAGAAGATTTTTTTATCATTTATGGTATAGCTTTCAATCGGAGTGAAACTTGAAAGCATAGATCGACGTACAAATTCTTTAATAATATAGTAATGGAAAATAAAACTTAGCTTTCATCCATACACATAATCAATACGCTTCCTTACGAGATTCACACTGACTTTCAAAATTTTAGCAAAAACATACACTCACTAAATCCCAAATTCCACATTATAGGATTTCATGTTAATAGTTAACGATATTTTTTTTTAATTTACTCGATAGTTGGAGCTGTATAATAACTAGTAGTGCATTAGTCTAAAAAAGGTCTTTGGTCTACCCCGTTCCTGAATTTAATCTTTTTAAACGTATAGTAGTCTATAGAGATGACGGGGTTCTTGTGCGAGTTGTTGCATCTTCTTTTAGAAACAGGTAAACAAGCTGGCGACGAAGATCAATTTTATTTTCGTTGTGTCTGATCCTTACCATTGTATTTTTTCAAGTTATTACATGTAAACTACAAATGAAAGAAAATGATTTTGCATTTTATACATAGATAAAATTAATTTTTCCCCCTCAAAACAATGTTTAATATTGGATATTAAAGCACATTATGTACGGGCTACTATTTATTTTGAAGAAAATATCTTAAATCTTAGAGTTTTATAATAGTTGAAAAATGTCTTGTTAAATTTATTTTAAAATGTATGGTGATCCCTAACTGACTGACGTTCAGTTTATTTGTTAGTTTAAACAACCCGATAATATAATGGTTAAAATTTTGGAGATAATTATTCTATAATATTACCAATTCTCGTTTAATAAAGAGGTTCATTAAAGACATGCTGGACTTAGGCAATTTTATTTATACAATGTTTGTAAAGTAACAAAATATCGCGGTTTTAGAACTTAAAGCAACTTAAAAAAAAAACAAAAAAACATTGCATTACCTTAAACCCGTTGAGGTTCTTAAAGCTATTTAAGTGCTCGGTTATATCTTAATGTGTATACAAATGAGGTTTGTTTTTATATTAAAATAGTATCTAGTAGTCATAGCAACTATTTGTCAAACGTAAAATGTACCAACAGTTATAGAATAGACTTATATTCTCAAAACAAAACCTTTTTCAAAAGCAGAAACACAGAGTCGCAACTTCCTCCAGACTTTTTAAAACTGCTTTCAACTGTATAAAACGATCCACTGCCGAAGAAGTCGGAAAACATTATTCATACCACTCCCATACATCATGTAACTTGTCTGGAGCTTCAAACCATCACTTTATCTGCATATGGCCCGTCTACAGCAGCGACGGAAACACACGGAATAAAACCTATCAAACTGAATAGAAACAGGAGTACTGCCACACATAACTCCTGGATTCGATCCCGTATTTTTTTCCCTTATGTAGAGCCAGATTATCATTTTCCAGTTTTTCAAAAAGCCAAGAAAAGGGGTTGAAGCCGGTTGACTGATCGTTTTTTCCTATGACTCCTTCACTCAGTGATATCGAGGATAGAGATCTACTGAAGATTGCCTGCTATATAGCTTACATCTTTTCTCTGGTTGCGATTCGATTTTTTTTTTTTTTCGTTCGAGTTTTTTCGCTACATACCGACGAATGATTTGATAAATTTTTAGCGAATAGTTTTTTTTTTTTTTTTTTTTTTTTTTTTTATCCTTCTTGAAGAAATCTGCGGTTTGGATCCTTCATTTTTTTCGTCCTTTTCTATCATTTGAAAGGCAGACGGGAGTGAAATATGGAACTTTAGAGGTTTTTCTACTGGCATGGTATCTGATCCTGTAGGTCAATTTTGGAAGTCGGTGTTTCTTTGCGGTTTCCTGCTTCAAAGTAGCGGTGTTTGAGTTTGTGTTTTCACTTGAAGTTTACGCATCTTTTGATTTAGTATGGCGGCGTATCGGTTTATGCTCTTAAAATTTGTAGAAGTGTCTCTTTCATGGCCAAATCATCTTTTATGGTCAAAGTGAAATCACCAATTTATTCAACTGTCCATAAGTTCTGTTAACAAATGCATATATAAAATGATCTCAGGAAGGCCCATCACCAGGTGGATACAATTGTGGAAAATTATAAAGAATCAATTCTTGTTCAGGTAGCCATTTACGCAGTCTATTTTGGGAAACACAGCAATGCACGTTTGATTTAAATGGGAATTAGCGAGTATCTGCGAAAAAGGGATCATTGGTACGCAAGGGAAGATTGACGTCACGAGTCTGGGGATATTTAATATTAAATAGGGATAGTTAAACGATTCATTCCTATGTTAGAAACACATGTTTAAGGGAATTAAGACTGATCAGCGTATTTTAATGAAGGCCAGTGTCCACAACAGGATTGGCCAGTGTCGAGCACATATTGGCCAGTGGATTTGTGCAAGTGGGGTAATTTAAGACTTCGCCAAAGATTTGAGTGTTATGTGTTGCAGTCAGAATTCTTATTCCAAATTATCGTTCCTAGTGAGAAATGTGCTTATTGCTCCAAACGATTATTCGATTTAAAGACAAAAAAATCAAATAAAAAACATAAAAAATATTTTTATCCATTTATCATACAGGCCTGCCTGATACTTATTTCTAGATTATCAAAATCGCCGTCGCTTAATACATCTTACTAAAAGAGCATATGATTTTTAGCCTAAAAGAAGCTTTGGGAAAAGAAGCCGGGAAGGGGGGAATTCAGTAAAAACTTTGAAATATACTTTTAACATTAGCAAACAGATATTCAATAATATTTCTGAGGACTATTTGTTATAATTTTATGGCTTTTAACAGGAAGTTAATATGCAGCATTAAAATTTAAAAAAAAAAAAAAAAATCTACAGGTATCAATAGATTCGTATCGACACACTATACTTAAATGTAAATGGTATTTATACTGTCCACACGCCACATTTGATAGTGTAAATATAAAGCTTAAAAAAGACTAGTACCTCAAACTTAACATAATTTATTAAAATTCGGTAAATGACTAGAAAACAACAACAACGACTTCCCTGAAGGAAGTGATCCTGCTCGTATACGGGAGCAGTTAATACAGCAACTGTCTGTGCAAAGACAGGGTTATTAAATACATATAACGTACGGTATGGTTACAGGAGATTGGCACAGAAATTTACATAAAGGCAATTTACTAAATCTTACTAAATCTGAAATTACTAAAAGTTCTACACAAAAGCAGGCAGTCTGATCAGGCTTGGCGGCAGTCTGTGCAGGCTCCATGTGCTGGTCGCCACATCACCCCCCTTCCGAAAGGACTGCTCAAGGAAACCGAAGACGCACTCTCCTTCCACTCCTGGTAGTGACCATAGCGGGTTTCTCTGCCAGTAACCGAGCAGGTATTGTGCGGTTTGCCACAGGCTCTCCTTGGCAAGGGTAGTTCATCATTAGCAACAAAAGCTGCCTTTAGCCGATCTAAAGAAATCCACTTAGCCTGTCTAGACATCAAAAATGAATGTCTAGACTTAGCCTATCTAGACAGTAAAAGAAACACTTTAGATTTCCGCCTTAAAATTGGGAATGGGCCATCATACGGAGGTTGCAAAGGTTTCCGAACTGCATCATGTCGGACGAAAGCATGAGAGCAATCTGCCAAAGCTTTAGGAACATAAATAGGCCTCCTCCCTTTCCACATAGACTGGACAGGCCTAATAGAATCAAATGCTCGTTTTAACGATGTTATGAATTCAGGCTCAGCCAAGTCCAAATCAACTTCGGATAATAGCTGTCCGGGGAGCCTAAGAGTTTGACCATAAACCAACTCAGCAGTAGAATGCTTCAAGTCCTCCCGTACGGCCGTTCTTAAACCCAAAAGTACAAGAGGCAAACGATCAACCCAGGACTCTTCAGGAAAACATTTAAGAGCATATTTAAGTACCCTATGCATGCGTTCTACCATTCCGTTAGATTTAGGGTTGTAAGCCGACGTACGTATAATTTCTGAACCAAGGGATTGAGCCAACCTTTTAAAGGTAGCAGACTCCATTTGTCGACCTTGATCACATGTGATACGCGCCGGGGCACCAAAACGAGCAACGTAATGGAACAAAAATGCTCGTGATACTGAAACAGCAGTTATGTCCTGAAGAGGGATTGCCTCAATCCACCTTGTGTAACGATCAATTATAGTTAAACAGTAATACAAATTTTGAAAAGTAGGCAAAGGCCCTATCAAATCCAAGTTAATGTGTTGAAACCTAGAGTTGGGGGTCGGAATTTGCCCCAGAGGTGAAACTGTATGTCTGTGCACTTTAGCACGCTGACAAGCTATGCACGTACGACACCAACCAGCTACATCCTTACGAACTGAAGGCCAAACGTAACTACCAAGGATTTGCTTTAACGTAGAACGTGAACCTACATGAGCCAAATTATGTATCGATTCAAAAACTTTACGCCTGAACTCCTTAGGCACATAAATCCTAACTGAGGATTGTGAAATATCACAATGTAATTTAACATTTAAATTTGAAAAATTTATTAGTTTAAACTTAAGACCAGTTTGGTCAGGATTATCCCGCAACTTTTGCAGCTCTTTATCTGTCAACTGCAGGGCGGCCATTTGTACAAAATCAATAGACTCAGAAAATTTTCTTCCACCCTTGATAATGCGTCTGCTACAAGGTTTTTATCCGGATGTCTGTCGTGAATTGAGAAATGAATTCAACTTGACGCAAACGCCTCGGGGAACATTTTTCAAAACCTTGTGCAAAGGCGTATATCAAAGGCTTATGATCAGTTATAATACAAAAATGTCTACCCTCTAACATGAAACGAAAATGCACAATAGACAAATATATTGCAAGTAATTCCTTGTCATAAGCTGAATATACTTTCTGAGCAGCATTCATCTTCTTAGAAAAGAAAGACAAGGGTAAGTAACCACCACTGGTTCTCTTATGCAGTGCTCCTGCTACACTAGTGTCACTTGCATCAGTAAACAATACCAGCTCGGCATCAGGTTCAGGATGGGAAAGTTGAGTTATGTTAACAATACTGTCTTTATAGCGCTGAAAAGCAACAGAAAGTTCATCATTCCATTCTATAACTCTACGATCATTCTTTTTAGAACCACAAAGCAGTGCGTTTAAGGGGGCATGCAAATCAGCAGCCTTTGGCACAAATCTACGATAAAAGTTTAAACAACCCAAAAATCTTCTCAAATCACCAACTGTATTTGGCTTAGGATAATTTGAAATGACTTCAGTTTTTTCTGGTAAAGGTTTATATCCCTCTTTACTAACTAAATGTCCAAGAAAAGAAATTTCAGATACACCAAATACACTTTTAGTAGTATTAATGGTTATACCAAATTTTTGCAATCTCTCAAACACGAGACGTACATGTTGGAGATGCTCAGTTTCATTAGTACTGGCAATAAGTATATCATCGATGTAAACGAAAACAAAATCCAAGCCAAATAACACCTCATTCATAAACCTCTGAAAGGTCTGAGGAGCTCCACATAGCCCATAGGGTATAAACATGAACTCAAATAAATCAAACGGTGTTATAACACTCGTTTTTTCAATGTCAGGTTTGTGAACAGGAATCTGATTAAAGGCCCTTACTAAATCAATTTTACTAAAAATAGATTTACCAGCCAGGTTCTGAGTAAAACCGTACAAATTTAGAAGAGGATACTTATCAGGCCTAGTGCGTACATTCAACGCACGATAGTCCCCTGTTGGTCGCCAATCTGTACCACCCTTTTTAGGCACCATGTGCAAAGCACTTGACCAAGGGCTTCTAGATGGTCTGCAAATGCCATGCTCAAGCATATATGCAAACTCATCTTTAGCGATTTTAAGTTGGGCTGGATTCAGCCTACGAACTTTAGAGCAAACAGAAGGGCCTACAGTGTTAATATAATGCACGGTATCATGTTTAACAAAAACTGGTTCGGCTTTAACCTTAGTGATTTCCTCAAATTCCTGTATTAACAGGTGATACTTTGAATCCCCCACTACAGTTTTAATACCTGGCACAAAGGTGGGTAGCACCTTGCCCATAGTTGAAAGTCAAGTCAAAGGGTCATGCAATTTCTTATTTTTCAAATCTACCAATAAGCCAAAACGTTGCAAGAAATCTGCTCCTAGTATAGGCTTTGACACATCAGCAATGATAAAAGGAAAATCAAATTTTCTACGCAATCCAAGATCCAATGAAAGAAGCCTTGAACCATAAGTTTTTATAGGAGATTCATTAGCTGCACTCAAAACATAAGAGCTAACAGTGCGACATCCCTTGAAATAAGCAGGAAGCAAGCTCAAATCAGATCCACTATCAACCAAATATTGTATACGAGATTTGGGGTCGGTAACTAACAAACGGTGGCTAAGGAAACCCGTCTCACCAGGGATCACCGAATCCGAGGTTGGGCTTACTAGTTTAAAGAAAATGAACAAGGTTTTCTGCAGCTGCGAGCATTTTCCCCATATTTATAATGCAAATAGCACAATTTGGGTTCAAGTCGTCCACTCTCATTATCCTGAGTGGTGTGCTCTTCGTATGCAAGTCTACCATTTGATGAACCTTCACGTTTATCCGATCCATTGCGTGAAAAAGATCTGCCTCTATGAAAGGGGAGTTTCCGTGACCAATTATTTCTAGTCAAAGTGTCAACCTTTAGTTTGAGCTCAGCAACCTCGTTAGTCAACTTTGCTATTTGTGCTTTTAGTGAAGAAGTTTCTTCAACTGCACTGCAAGAAGCTGACGAAAAATTTGAAACATCTAAAATCCTATCAGCCAACTCGGCCAATTCGGGCAATTCTTCCGAACTAGCCGACATAATTGATTGTACCGAAATCGGCATATGCAATAGCCAAATGGATTTTAACATATCCATGATACCACCACCGGCGAGCTGCTTCATACGGCGTAATAATGTGGAAGGTTTAGAGTCACCCAATACCAATTCTTACAGTAAGGTTTTGACCCTTCTTGTTTGCGATAGTTCAAATTCCCCTATTAACTTATTTTTCAAAACCGTATACGGCTTTTCCGAATCAGGATTTTGTATAAAATCAGAAACCGCCAGCATAGTCTGCTGATCCAAAGCAGACACTAAACTGCAATACTTAGTCGTTTCTGTAGTTATGACTGATAACACAAAATTGGCCTCAATCTGATGGAAATACAAACGAGGATTATCATGCCAAAAATTTGAAAGCCGCACTGCAATCTTATTTATATGACCACTATCGGTCTGAGTATCAGTTTCAGATTTCATTATATAAGTCAATCAAAGAACTATACTAATAAATGCAAAACCTTCAAATAGTTATAAACCAGAAAAGTTATTCAATATACAAAACATTGTTAAGCCATATGAAATATATTTAGAAATTCTCAATTCAAAAACTTATTTCTTAAATATACAAAAACATCAAAGAATTTTAAATGGCAGCTCCGCAGTTAACAGACAAGGAGGTGAAAAAAAAAATCCACTATACCGCCTTTCCAGCTCAATAAACAGGACAGTATTTCCACCCAGATGAAGTTCCGTGGCCACGTCAACACCTCTTTCAATCCAAATGTCGGGAAAAACATAATGTCCAAGTCGAACAGGAACCGGATCAGGTCATCAGATGTCCACAGATATGTCAGAAGGTTAGACTTAACAAGTTGTTGCGTAGTATCCACTTTTCATCATGAGCATCACGTCCGGGTCACCAGTTGTCCACACGCCACATTTGATCGTGTAAATATAAAGCTTAAAAAAGACTAGTACCTCAAACTTAACATAATTTATTAAAATACTGTAAATGACTAGAAAACAACAACAATGACTTCCCTGAAGGAAGTGATCCTGCTCGTATACGGGAGCAGTTAATACAGCAACTGTCTGTGCAAAGACATTGTTATTAAATACATATAACGTACGGTATGGTTACAGGAGATTGGCACAGAAATTTACATAAAGGCAATTTACTAAATCTTACTAAATCTGAAATTACTAAAAGTTCTACACAAAAGCAGGCAGTCTGATCAGGCTTGGCGGCAGTCTGTGCAGGGTCCATGTGCTGGTCGCCACATCACCATAGTTATACGTTATACAAGAATTTTACTTAAAATTAAAAGAACATAAGCATTAAAACAATTAACAATCATCTCCCAATCATCGTGTTTTAAATTCTATAGGTCAAGAAGTTCACTACTCTGCTCTCTTGAATGTAAACACGTCAACAACTTTACAATCCGAGAATTTGAAAAAATTACGCAAACAATCCATAAAAATCCAGCATCACTTCAATATCTCCATCAAGCTGCGTGACTCCGACATCCTGTGTGTTTGTACAACTACCACTCCTCACCTGTTAGTACAACACAAAACTCTCGTGTGACAAGTTTCGAAACACGAATTAGTGCCGAAATAAAAATAAAAAAAATCAGAGCAAATGATTATTTAAATAAAAAACATTCTCACCGAATGCTCCAGCGAGGTCAACGCATTATCCGCCCATTAGAATTAGCTGGGAATTTTACGCACGAATTGTTGCATTTGCCGCATGGTGGTAAATTACTCCCAATCGCTTTCACCTGCCCTGGTATTCTCCCTCTGACAGCTATTAGACTTGAAAAGTTACACTCCATAGAAGAGAAAATTACTCTAATTATACTTCTCTATGCCAATAAATCACAGGTATGGATTGAGAGTGGAATAAAAATATTTGCTCGCAGTAAATCTCTTGTTTAAAAATAGTGAGGTAAAAAGTTGTGTCTATACGCAATGAAACTAATTAGTTTTTATGAGAGAGAAATATAATAATTGCATGCTCTTTACAAAAAGTTATGCAATTTAGCTGAATTTTGGAGCCTTATTTACATTTTCCTATTGATCAGGACTGTTGATTTCCTATTAATCTAAGAGGATGCAAGAAATGTACCAACTCTAGGGGTTTCTTATGTAAGAAAGTACCTAAGGTGATATTTAAATATAGGCTATAACTAAACAATTTTTATTTTATCGAATTAGATTTTGGTAAAATAATATATGAAAATTAGTTTATTATGTTTTAAGTACCGGATGTTAATTTTTTTTTTTTTTTTTTTTTTTTTTTAATAATGTTATATCTTAGCATCATCTAGCTACTAAGATTTCAAATGTAGGAGGTGACATTTTTTTATATTTTTAACTCATCTTATATTTTTCGATTTATACTACTCGATAATTATAATTGACAGAATTTATAAACTTTTTTCCTTAAATTAGGTATCCCAATTAACATTTTTCCCATGAGCATATTTTAAAAATAAATTTCTTTCATCTGGCAAAACAGTCAGTGTCATGATTCATCAGATTAAACAGTCAATGTCATGACTCAAAGGTATGACAATCTCAAAACAAACGAGAGAACGCGACTCCCCCAATGTCATATTTTACGAACTCTAATTTAAAAATAACCAGTATTTACAAAACTAATTCTGATAAATAGTTAAAAACTTGTTCAATCTGTTTAGAGTAAATATGAGTAAAAGTTTCCTTAACTTTCGACAAATTGTTGAACTTCTGGATTAAAGACAGTCAATCGTATAGGACACGTAAGGAAAAGGATTTGATCATTTACCCCTCTGAAATATCTGATTTAAAAAATGAGCCAAGATGATGATAGTAGAGTAAACTAATGCAGAAAAATGTGCGCTTGGAAAAATGTAAGGCACACCATTTCTGCGTCAAAATGTTTGTAATTTTCTTAAATATTACTTGTTATTTTGCTGCAGCAGAGTACTTTCTTTAAAAAGTCGTGGTTTTAGGAATAGGAAATATAGATCAAAATAAAGATCGATACTATATCGTTGCATAGAAAAAAATATCGATATAATATCGATATATCGATACATGATTTTTTTTTTTTTATTTGATTTTCAATTTTGCTAGAAACAAAGTATTTCGAGGCAAATTTCTACTTTCCTTGATTGCTTTTTGTAAGGTGGCTACTTTTTCTACTGAAATGGATCTATTACAAAAAAAAAAAAGTTATATTCTCGCTTAATTGGTGCAGTGATTTTAAGAAAAACTTAGATAATTTTCAATAGCTTTTAAGTGTATGGCAAAATATAGAATATTGGTGACATTTTAACTGTCTCTCAGACAAATTCAAACTTTAGTTTTGAAGTTTTTGAAAAGGGAATAAAGAAAATTGAAAACACACATGGAACTACAAAATGATCATCAAAAAACTAAAAATGTTTGAAAATATCGATATATCGGTGATATTTATCGATGTTTTTAATATCGATATTTTTTAGAAATATCGATAAAAATATCGTTGTATCGATATATCGCCGACCTCTACATGATTTGCTCTTATAGTGGACAAGTATCATATTTGTTTCTATAATGGATAATGGACAAGATATCCCATTTTTTTCTATAATGGTCATTAGAATACTCATTTTGGTCATGTTCCTTGTCTTTCAGAATTGAGCCGTTTTCGAAATAACTAATTCAGTTATGACAAGAAGTTTAATTTCAATCTGTTTGTTATTAGTTTTTCACTTCTCCATTTTCAAGAATAAAATTGGCAATGTCTTCCATATTCCTCGATTTTCACTATACAGTCCTCGGGTAGATTTCCCGATATAAATACCAATTGCAACTAACAAATCAAATCTAAGACAAAAACAAGAGTTTTCAAAATTTTATTTGAAGGCTGCTACACAAGAAAACTACTAATAAATGCTTTTCATCCTATTGATCGTTTTCTATGTATCCAACATCATAAAGAGAAGCAGGGAAACCATTACAGCTATCACTTCAACACTTTATAAATATTAATGAAAAGCAAACCTTGGTTTCACTCCATTCTCTTAGAACATAAAATATGTGGCAATTCAACAACTTCCATCTCATTTTTTCTGGAGGAGATAAAAATGGAAACGCTTTTTCCGTCACTTGTTCCCTATTTCAAAGTCAATGCTAAAGTCTCCGTAATGTCTTTATAATGGTATCTCTCTCCTTCTAAAATACAAACTGATGCAACCAACAGAGTATGACTACTGTGAGACACATGAAGACTGACCAATCAGTTGACGTGTCCGAATAGCCTTACGCCTGAGCTGACCGCTTGTCAAACTGATTTAAAGTTGAATTTCGTTTATGCGTTGAGAAAAGCTCGGTTGAAGAGATATGGGGATACCAACTTTTGAACAATCTGTTTTTGGGAAATTTTTAGGAGAAGATGTGGATATGAAAGCTAAATTGAGTTTGTGTGGGGAAAAGGATGGGTAATAAATACCAAACAATTCGATTTTAAACAGCCCCGGGTGTATTGATACACGCCAAACATTTATTTTCAAACGAATCACGTACTTCGAAAGATAAACGTTAGTTATTTTTTATCATTGTTCTTCCATACCAATATTTTTTGTGTTGTTTAGTGGAAAAAGTAATGGCATTTTTCGCAGTAGAGGGGCAGTTGATAATGCCCTGAGTGCAATAATTTTGTATGAACATAATTTTAAAAAGTTTTTATTATTAAAGTTTTTTCAATTCAAATTAGTTAAAAAAATCTTATTAAATCAACTGTTATTTGAGTATTTTTATACTGTTTGATGCAATTTAGAATCAGTTACAACAAACTTTGTTCCATTATTTAGCATGCAAGCATCAAAAGAGTGATCTGTACTTTCATCAAACAATTCAAATAAAAAATATTACTTTTGGTAAACATTTTGAACATTATGAGGAAAGTATAGTGCTATACCGTACAAAATTGGATTATAGCATATATTCAATAGTTATGGAAACTACACGTTATCATGTAACCTATATTGGACAATATGGAACAATGAACATTAGACAACATGGATATTTAAAACATAGAAAGAGTACTGATACGTCAAGATCATACTCCAAAGCAAGTTCTATCCCATCGTGCTCCTCTTAGCTTTAAATAGTGTTTTTAATCTACTAAATTTATGCTAAATTTGTTGTTCAACCCATCTGTGTACATGTGCCGTTTTATGACCCCATGCGTCATTGATCTAGAAGTGTTATTGGCAATTTTGTTGAGTTTACTGATCTAAAGAATTATTGTAATTTTAGACAAAGAGCACTTTTCGTTAAAAATTCTCTAAAACAGCGTGATATAATTATATTATTCCACTTAATTATAATATCCGAGTATAATAGTTTTTTTTTTTTTTTTTTTTTTTTTTTTTAATTCAAAATATTTAAGGATATCCATAGCATTTCAATCATTTTAGAGGACAGCAAACCTAAAGTATAAATTGGAATACTAACAAAAAGTGTACATGAACATTGTAAGTTAAGGACTATTTTTATCTGATTAGGCATTAGCCTAATCAGCTAAAACCATATTTATGTTAATTACTAAAAGGATGTATGAAAATTAAATAATCCCACTTGTCTAAATCAACAAACATTTAAGTTTATTCCTATTCTTGATCGCCCACTTGATGGCTGTGGGGTTAGCGCTCTGGCCTCGCATGCCAAAGGTGAAATGTTCGAATCTCGGGATAGGTAATTATATTCCTTGGAGTTCGGAATCCACTTAAGCTGTAGGTCCCGGCTTGATTAGTTATCATTGTGATAGGTCGCTGAGAGTACAAACCAACCAACCTATTGTTGATTATTTCTCAATTAATAATTTCCCAAGAAAATCTAAGGAAAACTAGTAACAACATTTAATAACTAATATTTCTCTTGCACACAAATTATCTCACACCAAAATCCAGTTAGTTATATTTTCAAAATAAATAAATAAAACACAAAAAGCCATTTTCGACTCATTAAGCGAAACACATTTAACCTTCCATTTTATTCTACTTAGAATTAAAAAACTCTCAAAAACACGATGTACGTCACCATGCTCCCTTCAAAATAAAATACTGACGATTATTTTTTTTTCTCCGTTCGACGATTCCGAGGGTCTAAGCTAATTACGAAGCAATCCCAAACTTCTTTTTCCGTTCAAATCTCTCTTCCTCCATCCCAAAAATAACGCATCCGAGCTTAAATGAGAAATATCCTAAAAGCACCGCTTCGCTTTTTAACGTCCAATCCCCCGCAGATTTGGTAATCAGTGGTAATAGATGACGACAAAAATGCAACATAGCTCACAAATGAGTATCTTGTTCGAACGTGTCGTTAAATGACTGTAAAAATTGATGAGACAGTTTTAGTTTTTCATTTCGAAAAGTAATCAAGCTCTTGGGTTTTTAAGGAGAAGTTATATTTGCATTAATAGTGAGCAATCATTTTTTGTTTCCTACCGAGTACCTAAAATTGATTGGGTGTCATCAGAAACCAGAATGTGCATGTAAGGAGTTGTATAAATTTGAATTTGGGTTTTCTTGAGCTTTGTGTAATCGTTATGACAAATGATACGGACTGGGGTAGATTGAATTTGTTGATGATGATTCAAGCGTAATGGCTTAGTTCGTAATGTTTTCTAATACATAAATGATGTATTCAGCTTTATTTTGAAAAGATTGCGTACAATTCTTATTATAACCCATTTATATAGGAGTAATAATGTTCCAAGTGCCATTATCAGTAGGCAAAATCTAAAACACGTAAGTGTCCTTTTTAATTTGAAAGCGCATATTTCTTCTTGAATGAGTTACTTATGGAAATACCATATATGAGAAATGCATTATGAAATATTTCAATAATATCATCATAAGCATTTGGAATATACAGGAAATATAAAAATATTTGACTACAGTAATCAACCAGGGAAAAATTGAAGCATAAATTGTATAAAAATTGCACAACGAAAAATTAACATGAAAATTAGATTAGTTTCAATTGATTAAAAATTTTCAGATGATTAAATATAATAAATCTTTTTTAAATAGAAATGTAACCTCTTTTGTGTCAAACTAATTCATAATTAAAACGTTGTACAAGAAAATTAGTTCCTGCACCACTTAAAGCTTTTATAATTCATAGAAAAACTTTTTCATCTAACGAAATTATGTGCTAAAGTGACGCCTAAAATATTTATCGCTGTGGTTCATGTAAAAATAAAAATAATTTCACTTAATAAATAACTAAACTTTAATCCCAAGGACAAGTAACTGAAAAATTCACCTACTTAGTTAAACATGTAAATAATTTAATTTCTATAAAACTATACCACTTGCAGTTAAGTACATATCAAAAATACATTTAAATGCAGTTTATATTTTATTTCTTATCTTTAAACGCATCTTTAAGAAATTCAGCAGGTCTTAAAATGTGATTTTGCTTAAAACAAATACTATTCTGAAGGATAAATATTTGATTTGAAGTATATAAATTTGCAATTTCGATTGAAGAGATTGAAATTTACGCTTCACTGAATGAATTGAATTTAGACTACGAGCGATGAATTTTATCAATATAAAATATAAGAGCCTATAATCTTGAGAATGGTTATTTTGATTAGCATTGTGAGATTTTGAAAAAATAACATTAAAAAAAATATGTATATAATGTCTGGGCATTAATACGAAGACATCTTTTATTCTCTTATAAACTGTAGGATAATTTATACTCAAAATAAATCAAATAACTTTCATAAAATACCTTTTATAAAACGAATATTTTAGTTGTATGAAAGTGTAGTACAGTCATTAATATAAAAATATTTTCGATTTTGAATAGTAATTTCAAAAGAAATTATCCCTAAACGAAATGAAACAAGCAATGCATACTTACAAACATTAGATAATAATTTTAATAAATATTTTTTAGGGTTTATATTTAACATGACGCCCAATTTAAATTTTATTATATTACAAGTAAAAGCATAACACCCCTAACAATGGATAATTTTAATGTGTGCCGCATTACTAAACTATATTTTGAATTATTAAACAACAATCCTGTGTGGAAATGAAATATGTTAAAATATATTTTCACAAGGCACGCAAGCAAAAAATTTATTTATTTGCATTTTTCATTAATCACATGCACAACGCTCAAAAGTGTACGCTACTTTTTAATTCAATACATCATCTGCTCTTTCTTGCAATCCCCCCCATCCCCACAAAAAAGGAGATGATAAGTAATTTACATAATTTTTTACATCTTATTTCTGTGTAGATTGTTGAAAGGAGAAAATAGGTTTAAAAAATGAAAAAGTTGCGTGTAATTGTTTGCAACGCGCAGGGTTGATAGATTAAGTTTATTCCACTTCTCTCTTGCACTTGAAAAATGCTTTTTTCCAACTATCTTTCATATCTCACAGTAAAAAAAAAATATTTATTTTTACATTTATTACGAATTGCATTACTCTGCCTCACGTAAAGCATATTATGATAGAGATGTGTTCAATTTTAATTACATTACATGATCACCAATTCTAAAAAAATTAACCATTATCTACTTTAATGCAGTTTGTTGAAGTATTCCATAATAATATCTCACCAAGCTAATGACATGAAGGTTGATTGCACACCTATAATGTGTAACTTAAATAATAGTAGACGCGACAACTATTCTGACAAATAATAGCATACTGAAAAATGTTTTTTTTTTTTTTTTTTTTTTTTTTTTTTTAAACTTTAAGCGTGTAAAACTAGCATTGAATATTATGTTAAAGCAAATAACCCTACCTAAAAATTAGATTATTATTTCCCTTCTTTTGTTATTGAAACAATAGAAAGTTAATTATTAATATACATTTATGACGTAACATACTTGCAAATTTGGCTGAGTTTACAAAAGAAGAATATATTTGGTGCGAGATGGCAAATGATCCTAATTAAAAAAAAATATTACTTACTTCTTTAAATATCAAAACAATAGAAAATTTTAAAAAAGAACAATTATTTTAACATATGATTTTCTTATTTGGACAAGTGTAGGATGAAAAGAAACATGTAACAACTGTGAGAGATGTAATTATATCACAATAAGTAAACAAAACCAAATTTGTGGGGAAATATTGTTACTTAAACATATCTTTTTATAAAAACTAGAAAGTTAAGCTACAAAGGTTTTAGAAACTAAAAATTCAGCCGTTCTTGTTATCTTCAAAATGTTGCATTAAGTTTATTACTTCAGAGGATGATGAAATAGTATGATCAGTCATTGGATCACAGTTGAGACTCATTTAAAGTGGTCATTTATGAATAACTAAATATTGAATATACCGTCATTTGGGTAAATAGCGGTTCAAAGAAGAAAGAAACAAACGAGTTAACTCTTTTATTTAGAAAAATTATTCTACCACAAATTCAATTAAATTATAGAAAATATCTATTAATCTATTAATAGTTATGTATTAATTTACGTCATTGAAGACATAACATACTTGCAAATTCAGCTGAGTTTGCAAAAGAAGCATATATTTTACGCGAAATGGGAAAATCGTCTCTTACTTTCTTCATTTAAAAGTAAAGATCGCATTATTAGGTGAGTTCTTCACTTACCACAACCACCGCTATTCACCCAGATGACAGGTGATTCACCTTTTAGTGATTTTTAAATGGCCTCTTAAAGATGATCTTAACAGCTCTCAAAGGACTGAACATTTGAATCTCTGATCAAATGGCTTGGTAAATAACTAACATTACCACTTCTTAAAATGATCTAAACCTTGTGCAGAGTTATCTAGAAACATGAAATGTGAGTAATCAACAATTATTAATTAATTAAGTAAAGTAATTGGTGACGTGACAATCTTGCAAATTTGGCTCAGTTAACGAAAGAAGCATGGATTTGACGCGAGGTGGGAAAATTGTTTCTTCCTTTCGTCATTCAAAAGTAGGGATCTCAGAATTGTCAGTTCATTATTTGACGAGTTATGATAGATATTCGTGCCTTCTTTTTAAAACACCCACCGATATTCACCCAGATGACAGTTGATTCGCTTTGCAGTGATTCATAATGACCACTTAAAGATGGTCTCAATAGCAATAAAAGGACTGAACATAGTAGTTAACAATTATTAATTATTTTTAATAATTGATGACGTAACATCCTTGCATATTTGGTTATGATAGACATTCGTGTCTTCCTTTATCACACCCACCGCTATTCACCCAGATGAGAGGCGATTCTCTTTTAAGCGTTTCATAAAAATGACGACTAAAAGTCGACAAACTAGAAAACCTTATTCTTTGTGACAATATTCTTGACCACCAACGAAGATTTTTCACCATTGTTGACCATATATTAAAATATTGCACAAAAAAAAAAGAAAGAAAAAAAAAAAATGGTGGAAGAAAAACGATGGTTTTAATTGCAAATTGGTAATTTATATGTCGAATAGTTGCGGTTACGTATTATAAATTTCAAGCAGTATTTTGAAAGTTTAAGGGGACTTGGTTCCCTTTAAAAAAAATTTCAGCCTTTAAAGTTAAAATGTTTATATGTTTGTAAGTATTACTAAGTAAAAACTCAATTTTATTAAAGAAAAAGTTCACATAGTGCTCTAAATTTTCAAAATTTTAAATTTAAAAAAAAAAAAATCATTAAATTTTAAATTCGATCTTTTTTTTTAATTTTTCAATATTTTTCCCGATTTTTTTTTTTTTTTTTTTTTTTTAAATGTTCCTAGTTATATACTCTAATTTTTGATGCATTGGATTTAGGATAAGTAAAATAGCTTTTGAGAAAAACAGTATATACTGTACCTATATTTAGAAGAAAGAGTAAAAAAAGATTATTTTTCAAAATTTATATTTGTAAAAAAAACTATTTAAAAAAAAAAAAAAAAAAATTAAAAAAATCCATGCCTATTTTTTCAAATAGATATTAAGAATGACACAAAACAAAATTTCAAGTCATTTCATTCATATTTGCTGAAGTTTTAGAATTTTGAGTAAGGTCGGTATTTTAAATTTCACAAACTGAGGAAAATGCGTTAAAAACATCAAAGAATCTATTGCAGCAATGCTATATTCTCCATAAAATATAGTTTATCTGCAATTGCAGTTATAGGATCAGCTCAAAAACTTGCTAGAATAAGGAAAAGGTTTCAAAGATTACAAACACGCAAAAAATAGAAAATATAAATTTTTATTATTTTTTGTGAAAACAAGGCTTACAAAGGGGTAATAAGAACTAAACAACCTTTGAACATGTTTACCAACACGGGGATACTTACACGAAATTATACCTTCTATATTCTTCTGTAAAAGCACAAGATTGCGGGAAACAGTATAATGCAGCAATATTTAAATTACCTGTGTAATTTGACGTAGTTTATTGAAGAAAGACAATTTTACTCATTTTTAATTCATTTCCCTTTTTTTTTTTCCTTTTTTTTCTTTTTTTTTTCCTTTTTTTTTCCTTGTTTTTTTTTTTATTTTTTTTTCCTTTTTTTAAGAATGATAGTTGACTTTACTGTTTATCAAAACTAATTAAAAAAATATAAGTTTGGTAAAAAAAGTATGTTCTTCAATTGAAACTTTTAGTACAGGAAGGTCTGTTAAAATAAAGGTTTTTCTTTTAAATGAGTTTGTAAAATTTTATGAAAATCAACTCGAAATTATCAACTAGAATGTGAACAGAATTTCTTTAAAATCGTTCGCATGTGCAATCGTTTAAATTTAACTTTACGTTATTTTTTGTTCTTCTTTTTACATTCAATTACCCTATATGTAATATATGGAAATAAAAATCTTTTTTTCGGTCAAAAAAAAAAAAAATCTTGTATTTCTACATGTTTTGATAGTGAAGGGTTAAAAAAAGTAAGCTAGAAAAAATATGTCTGTGTATATGTGGTCAGTTAACAGCTAGTTGATAATGCGATGTTCAACGTTAATATACAGATCAATGGTGGCCATGTGACTTGTCATTTAAGTTTTTATCAAAATAGCTCGTGCCCATAAGATGACACTGAAAAATGTATGTTTTTCAGCAATTTCAAAAAAAAAAAAATAAAAAAAAAAAAAAAAAAAAAAAAATGCTGTAACGATTTTAACCAAAATCGCTAAGCTTTTTCTCCACATCCAAAATTCCCGTAGAAATGCGATAAAGGTGTTGTAAAAAGTCGAGAAGCAATTGTCTTTTATCGCAGGGTTCGTTTATCTTGAGCTGGATGCCCTTTATTTCATTCATCCAAAAGGATAATGTTATAATTATCGAAAAACATATCTCCAATTTCGCCGTTTCGGCAGTGTTTCATTTTTGCAATAGTAATAATAATCACCAAAACTATTGAAAACTGGCCATTTCTTTTAAGCAAATGAAAATATGAAAAAAACCCTGGTAAATTACACCAATCTATTGCAAACATAAATCCAGTATTAAGTGTAATTAAAAATTGTGCGATGATCCAAGCGCTCAGTTAAACGAGGCTATTAGCATACAACATAAGTTTGAAACATATACTATACAAGTTTTAAACAAACAAATATACACTGCATATATAGGTAACTTTAATTATAAATATAGACATTAAGATTAAAATACATAGTAAGATAGAAGCAAGTAGTTATATGTCCAATGTTTCATAGCTATTGTATTGACACTGATTTAAATATTGAAATCCCCTAAAATATTTTATCGTCACTATTTAATTTTCTTAAAATTTCTCAAAACTCTTATGATCCTTAAAATGGTCACAATTAATTATATTCATACAATGTTATTTATCATTCTTACTTATAGCCAGCTTTTATATTCAACAAGTTTAGTTCAAATAGCAAATTCTTTAGTCAAAGATAAGCTAATTGAGAAAATTTTTATATTTAAGCTAAATGTTCTATTTACATGTTTCATTGGTTTACTATTCAAACCAATATTTTAAATTTTAAATTGAAAATAGGAAGTTAATCTATCAGTTTGAAAATTATAATTTATTTTAAAAATATTTATTCTATATAAATGTTTCTTTAATGTATGACCACCCCAGATTCTTAAATTGCCCCTTTACTTTAAATTAATTAATTATAAATTTTCTTTAAATAAAACGTTTCGATTTGATTTTTTGCTACTTAACTTCTACTCCAAAACACTTACATTTAACTAAATTAAAAATGTATAAATCTTATAAGCGTGAACTTATAGCTCTACACTTTTGTGCTGAAATATTAGGTGGTGTCCTTGGGTTGAGAATTACAACTTGAATTGATAAACTTACACTACCTTATCGTATGGATATTCATCTTGAATTTTCCTTAAATAGTTTGAATCAAACTAAATTTCCTCTAATATATTATTTCTCAACTAATTATGTTTATCTACATAATTCTTTTTCAAAAAATTGTATTTTAAAAAATTTTAAATGTTAAAACCATACCCTCTATTTGGTTAACCTTAAGTTAATAAAAAAAATTATAAGAATTTGTAAAAGTAACTGATTCTTGGATAGTAAAATAGTGTACTCTTTGTTAACGATCATTGTATTAACACTCCCACGTTCCCTCCACATTCGGTTTTATAAAATTAGTCAAACGATAAGATTTTAAAGACATTTGTTTACATATTTAATAAAAAACACTTCCTGTCAATATTTTTTCAAATTGATTAAACATAAATTCAATGCACTCAAATATAACTAAACTCTCTATGAACTTTCCCGAGTTTTTATTTGTACATTTTTGTATCTGTATTTATAAAATCCCCATTAATATGATTTTATTTGGTAGTTTTAAAGTACAGTTTCCTTTAACAAAATGAAATTTAATATTAAAAATAATTAGAAAAACTGACCATGTACTATTGGTTAAAGGAAAATATTTTTTCGACATATGATATGCACTCATATATAAGTATCTTTAAATATATCACACAATACATAACCTCTCTTTTTGAAAATATTTATTAAGAATATGTTTTCTAGACATTATCCAAAGTTCCTTTTATTATTATGCTACATATATACTAAAATTTATAAAATCATTAAGTGCTCACATTATTTTAAATAAATATTTTCTTAACTATTAATTGATATATGCGCGAATCATTTTTTTGTGGAATACTTCCACCTCCTATGAAATATCTAACCTTCCACTTTTATATTAATCTTTCTGGTACCATGTTTTTTAAACTTTAAACTGATGTTACCCGTTTGTTTGGACAATTTGTTGGACAACAGTATGGACATCTTGTTGCCCTTGCGTCAAAAAAACATCAAACCACTCAGTCACAGCAGTTAAATGTTAAGAGATATTGACAGATTCATACCCTTCGGAACAAAAAAAAAAACTTTGCGAACTACAAAATCTATTCAAGAAATTCTTTTGTATAACACTACTTTCCTTCGAAATACAACCGTGTATTACATACAGACATTAAAAAATATACAATTGTGCGAAGTTCTCTGGCAAAACAGACAGTTCTCGCTCAATCAATTTAAACATCAAGAGTACAAATTACTTATGAGCAACATAAAATGACGATAATAATAATAATCCAACACGGAGTCTTTTGTTTATTCAATATATTTTTCTACCCCTTTCTGCGGCAACCAAAATGAAACTAGGAACAAAAAATTCCAAAAGCAGAGCAAAGAAAATTTAAAAGAGTAACGAATCTGCAAGAGAGCAAGGATGGAATTGCAATATAGTGGAAGGGAGTTCCACTCAGTTTCCTATTACTACCTTCGATAAAATGAGGAGAAAAGGTTATTTTGAACGAGGCAGGATGGAGAAGAAGAAACAAAAAAGGAGTAGGACGGAAAGGATATTATAGTACTGTCTTTTTCAAGGACCACCCCTCGTCTGCAGTATATTGAAATTCGACTAGGTACCCTGCAAATAGCGCGGACTGGTAGAAATGAAATGTCAAGTGTTGAAAACAAAGGTGGTCCTAGAGTAATAACGCGGAGGAATTTTTTAACGTTTGTGTTGCTTCTCCTTTTTTCGGCCCATTTGTTCGTCGTTTTTATGGAATTGAGCGGAAATGAGTCGACGTTGGTGCAGAGAGAGAGTTTTTAATAAGGATCCCTGAGATGGTATTAGATTAAAGCGGCCGCAACTGTTAGAGATGCTGGAGATGTCGTTAATTTAGGCGGTGTCTGTCAGATGGAAATGTAAATTGCGAAACTTTTAATTCTGTCTTCTTGGAGGAGTTAGGGAGCATGGTGTAAAATAAATTCAATAAAGATAGTGTAGAAGATTTGGTAAGTGGTTTTTTAATTAAATTTTTGTTTGTCTCGATTTTGATTAGAAAGTTGAGGGTTAATTAATGATAACACGGGATATGCTGGATACAAATATTTATATACAAATATTAGATACAAATATTTCAATCTTTAATATTAATTTAAAAAAACTATTATATTTGTGATTAAGTTTAGAATTATATAGATATTCGTTTATATACTGTTTTTTATCCAACAAAATAATATTAATAATATTAGTAGTTGATATTTTTATTATTAAGTTTTAAATAATTTATTTAAATGTTATAAACATGTTTTATTACTTTTTTCCATTTATGAACTTGCGTGCAAAAGCAGTGTTTTATTTCTTAAAATATATACATTAAAGAAATTTAAATATGTTTATATGTATAAATAATTATAAAACTGTTATTGTTCACTCTTTTGTAATATTTAAGTGACTTAACTAACTTTTTTAATTAACCTTCATTCATGTTTCGCGCACTCTAACTTTTAAAACCTTTGAGGGAAACGTAAGGACATTTTCACTTTATATATGGGACACACTAAATTAAAGTATTTTACAAAATACTTTCACTACCCAATTTAATTTTTTAATGAACATGTAATAACAATTGACGTCTAGTAAATAACATTCCAATGGTTGCTCATTCAAAAATAGCTTAACGGCAGCCCCAAATACCACAGAACTAGTATTTGTTCCTTCTGCTCTAAGCCTTAATTCATTAAATATTTCATTAAATATTTGATACTGAACAACTATCACTACAAAACTAAAACGTCTTATTAACGATATCAAAATTTTTAAAAAAAATTTAAACTTTTGTACTCATTAAATTTAAATTTTATAACAATTTATTAGAAATGCCTAAAAATAAAAATAATAAATTTATAAATTACAAGGTTTTCTGAAAAGCGTTATGTAACAAAATTAGCCCGGTTTAATACTGTTACATACTCTTTGCAATTTATTATAATTCATAAATCCTGGTTTGCTATATTAAAAGGTTTCATAATCTCTTTGGGGATTTATGTTTCAATCACGCTTTAACATTAGGGAGGAAACGCAATTTATTTCAGGAGTGATATAAAGTTTCTATGTAGAAGGAATTGTTGCGCTATTATTGTGACACATTGCATCACGATTTGCGTCTTAATAAAAATAGCTTGCAGTTATTGCTAGAAATGCGGTAATATTTAATCAGTTGCTAATTTGTGTCACGTTTTAAACATGGCCTATTTAACATATCACATATATAATATAACACGTATACGTGTTTTTAATAAGTTTATTATTATATTGTTACTAATTATTATTAAATTATTACTAATTATTATTAAATTATTACTAATTATTATTAAATTATTACTAATTATTATTAAATTATTATTGTAAAATATCAACAACAATTTCTTTATTTATAATAAATGTGTCAATTAACTTCATAATTGTTTAAGATATTTACAAAATCACGATTCCTTATAAAATATAGTCGCAAAACAACTACAGAAAATATGTAAAAAGGTTTTGGAACGAATTCTATTCCTTATTTTATTACTTTTTGGTGGAAATACTATTTTAAAATATCATTTAGTGGTAATAATCAAATGATATATTTAGTTTTGTTACATTAGTTAATATCATATTCTATTACTAGCACGCTTTTTGAATTTATAAAATATTCTTAGAAATATTTTTTTTTTCATAAATAATATTTAAAATCTTGAAATGAATAATATGATGCTCAAACTGAAAGTAGAAATGGAAGTCTTCTAAGTGAAGGTTTAGAAATTAATGTGCTATAAAGTTAAATATTAATAATTTGTGGAAATTTGCGAGCATTAGTACTTTCTAAATTTCATTTAAAAATTAATTAAGTGCAGATATTTAAAGTGTTTTTTCCTTAAACAGAATTGTTGTTTTTAGAGTGCTCTCGGTACCCCTTAAAATGTTTTTAGAATGTTAACTTTTCAAATGATTTTTATTACATATTTAGAACTATTTGTTGTTGAAAATGATGATGTTGTGCTTGTAATTTGTAAAATTTAATTTTGTTTAGCAAAAATAAGAATTTGGTTTAAAATGCATCCCATGTTTTGTCAAACAGGTATTTTTTAATATAAATAAATAATTCAAGAAGTGTTTGTTGAAATTGTAGTGCTTTAAGAAAAATGTTTATTCGAAAAAAGTTGAACATAGATAATTTTTGGTAGGAATGAATGTTGGTTGTACATGTTTAATTTGTTCCTAGAAATCTAATTTTTTTAATATTAAACTCCAGTTTTACTCATTTTAAAAATTGGAAAGTGTAATTAATTTTTTATTCCAAAGGCATTTAATTTAACCCAAAATTTTGTTCAAATAGTGGACTATTAGCAAGTTTAGATTTAAACGCTAACTTTTTTTAACCTTTATTATGAAACACCACCTTATCATCAATTCTTGAAGACATGCAGATACTAACGCAGTACGAATAATTTAACTTAAAATGTTAATTTCGTTCTATAATTTTATGAAACCAATACTTTTTCCACTTTTTTCTTCCTTTTTTGAATTTTAGCCGAATGTTTTTAAGTTAAAAAGTAAGAAAAAAGTGTGAGTATTTGACCTAGATTAATTGGTTGGTTTGTACTCTCAACGACCTATATTTTTGCACATTGACGCCTAATTAGGCCGGGACTTACTGCTTAAGGTGGATTCCTAATATCGGCAGTCACCTTTGTCATACGAAGCCAGAGCGTTAACCCCACAGCCATCAGGTTGGCATTGACCGTCATTAAAAAATTATAAATAGTAGAAGAGAGGGTCAGCATTTGAACAGATTTAAACTGTTTAATTTTTTCACTACGCTAGCTGCTTTTTTGATTAGCGAATGAGTGGATAAGTAATAAAAATTCCTTAAAATGCAACAATTTGCGATAGGTTTCATTACATTTCTCAGCATAAATGCTTTGTAATGAATGGGGACACGGGGGGGGGGGGGGGTATTCATCCCTGATGAAATATAATTTCATTAAAGATATATATATATATATATATCTTGGATTTATTTGAGGTTGTTTTATTATGGCTTTTAACCCAGTGAGTGGCTGTTACGGGTTATCACGTCCTTTGATCCCCAGTTTTTCCAGCAATACACAACAATTTTAAATTTAAAAAATAAAATTTTAAATAAAATATTTTTTTAAATATCTTTATTAGGATGATATTTTAAAACCCATTTAAAACAAAATGAATAAAAAAAAATTAAATTAATAATTTATTTGAATCAGAAATATAATTTAAAAATTATTGCATGAAAAATAACTGCACAATTTCGCTCTTTCCCTGAACACTTAGAGGATTTACTCCAGTAAACATAGCTGCTAAGAATAAATGTTTTATGTCCGATTTGATAAATGACATTTAATCTTAAATAAAAACAGGGATATCTTATACCTAAAAGTTTTAGCTTACTTAATGTAGGTCTACAAAATGATACATTTTAAAAAGATTGCTGTATTATTTAGACTTCAGTTCTTCCGTTGTGTGATTATTTCTATACGTCAATGTGTAAACCAAAGAGGAGCGAGAATCCCTTAAAATATTTTAAAATAAAATTTAAATATTAATAATAATATGACATTTGAGACAGTAGGCAAAAAAAAAAAATAATAATAATAATAATTACCTAGCCTTGAAAAAGTTTTCTTTTGTGAATTTCTTGATACTTTTATTATACAGAACAAGTTCTTCTATAAAACAATTTTGTGTCTAATGGTGGGCCCAAGTATTTGAATGGACCAAGGAGGGCCATCGTTGCCCTTAACTTATGACATTCACCCGGATTCGAACCTAGATCCACCAGCGTGGTAGTCTGATGCGCTAACCACTATACTAAATGAGCGACTACAAAACGAATCTAAATTATCATATCAGAAACAACTTTTGAATATTAAATATCATAGTTTGATGAGAAAATGGACTTTATAAATGATTATTCACCAGAAATAACAAAAGATGTTGTACTTGTATCAATTTCAGGGAAGGAAAAAAAGTAGAACAAGTAAAACAAAATAAAAATCATACGATGAATGAGGAATATTTAGAAATTTTCTTAAACCGAATAGGATAATGGTAGTTGCCTAAAAAATGTGTCACTAAAACTACCTTTTAAAAAATTTTACATTAAAACTTATGAAACTACCTCAGTCATACAGATAAAGATAAACTTCTCAAGCTTTAATGGATTATTTTACCTCTGTGTAATAAAATGTAACGTATCAAACATTTTTAAATGTTTTGCTCCATTAATTAATGAGCAAAATCAATTCAATTTTACAGCCTTTTTCCTTTTTATAATTACAATTTTGATACATTTGAATCTATATTCAAGTTTTTTTAGAAAAAAATAAAGTGACGTAATTTAAATTTTACAAGAAATATGTCATTCATTTAAATTTTACAAGAAATATGTCATTCATTTAAATTTTACAAGAAATATGTCATTCATTTATTAAAAGATACCTCATAAATCATGGCAAAAATGCCCAATAAAAAGGATACAATTAATCCAAAATATTTTTCATATGCAAGGCACTATTTGGTGCAACTGTGATAAAATTGACAAGCTGCCCAATATTTCATACTAACTAGTGGTACTAAAAATTAAAAAAAGATGTATAATTTGACAAAATTACAAATTATAATTAGTTGAAATATGTCCACTCAGCCTTTAATATATTTTGGAAATTCTCTCAGTGATGGAGTTCATTCCATATAACCATTCTAACATGATTTTTTAAATGCGTTCATAAAAAAAACAAAAAACTAATTTGAAATTTATTAAATGGCCCCCTTAAAATTTCTAATTAGTTTAATTTCTGACTGGTTGGAACATGTGCATGGGAAATTTCATCTATATTGCCAATACATTTTATACAATGATTTAAATTACTAATCAAAATATTACATTCTTAATTTCAGTAACGTTTAGCTTGTAATTGTCTAAATAATGAATTAATAATTATAGTTACCTCTATAAATTGGCATTTACAAAAAAAATTTAAAAAAATGTAAAAGTTGTAAGCGTAAGTGAAAGAGTTGTACTACAGCTATAATTTTCTAAAAAATTTCACTATTCCTACCCCCCCCCCCCTTCCCCATCTCAACCAAACTTGAGGAATAGTCACACATACATCTACGAAATTCCCTAATAAAAGAACAAAATGTACAATGACCAAACACAAAACACAACTGTCCCCTCCGCATTACTGCCCCTCCCCCCCACCCTCTCTTTCCCCACACATACACACATTCATCGGTTCAGCCTTTCGACTACGGCACGGCAATAACCGTTAAGGTGGCAACCCCTCCAACACACGGAGAAGAAAACTTATAAAAATTTCGAAAAAAAATAAATATTAAAATAATGAAAGGATAAAATAAAAGAGAGGAGGGGGGAGGAGGAAAAAGAAAGTCGTTGAGCAGAAGTAGCCACGTTTTTAAATCGTCCGGACTGGGCTAATGGGGAAGGAAAAAACACTTTCTTTTTCGAGGAGAAGCCCCTGTTTATGTAAATGAGCTGACGACGTCTTTTTCCAGCTCGGTCTCCATTAGGGAGCAACGAAAACCAGGCTGATCAGGCGCCATTTTTTCTTAATTACGTGAATCTTAAAAAGGAATGGTTGTAGGATGCCGATTTTTAATAGAAATTTTGCACTGTAACTATTATTTAACTATTGACTTATTGATGGTTTAAATATCTCAAAGTTTAGTCAAAAATTTACTTTAGGTGTTTATTTTTAGCAAATTTCAAATAAATTTGAATTTAATGTTTTAGAAGTTAATATCAACACTTAAGTTTACCATTGTCAGATTTCCAATAGAGTTAAGTTCTCACTGTTAATTCCAGTACTCTTTGATAAGAATGATAGTAAATTCAGTGTTAAATAATTCGGCAATGGTTTAAGGATGTGTTAAAAATAATTAAAAAATTTGGTGTTTTTAGATTAGTTTGGCACATTGAAGAGGCTTTAAGAGCATTGAATAAAATCAAACGACCTGAAGAAGATGTAAAGAGTCCATCATTTCCTATGAAAGTTAATTGTACTCTCATAGAATAATAAATAATATTTTTTAAAGGTGTTTATATATTATCCCATCGACGGTTGGCCAAGCAAAAAGTTCACCCAATGGTATCAAAACGATCTGTCCAGATGAATGCTTGGTTCAACGTGCAGTTAAGGCATTCTACAGGTAGGCCTCGAAGTTGGTCAGAGGTGAAAGGGACCTTCGAGGGGGCCAGGTGGGTTCAAACTTTTTGTCGCCAACAAAACTTGCACCTGCTTTCGACGGTAACATGTAACTACCTTTTTTAAATAAATTATAGTATCAAAGTAACGTAAGTATTTTAAAAGAGGTAAGGGGTTAACTTTTCTTATTTTTAATGAAAAAGTTTAGTTATGAAGAATAATGAAAGAGGAGTTGAAATTTCTTTTCTGAGTTTAAGTAATTTTGAAGAAAAAAAAAATAATTAAATGTTTAGAAGAATTTTTATAATTCTGACAAAACAAATGTTAACTACATTTTTAGAAGGATTTATGTAGTCACTTGGTTAAAAGAATTGTTGTAACAAATCGAATAGCTTTCTAATGAAATAAATAATTTATAAGTTACTTTTATAAGTTATTAAATTATTTTTATTAATTTGTTAACGTTTCATATATAATTATGTTGTTAAGGATTTACAAACTTAATGGTTTAATAGTATGCTTTTTAAATTTATAAAATATTATAATCATTAAATATATGACTATAAAAAGTACATATTTAGAGCATGTGATTTTAATATCGTTCGATATTCGTTTTCGAAGTTCACTTGTATAAACAACAAAGAACATTTCATACAAATAAAACTTGTATAAAACTGAGTTTAGAAATAGAATATTAAGAAGTCATGAAATAAATTGTTCATTATTTCCTTTCCCTTTGTTAATTGCTAGTTACGATACTAAAATTAAGTAAATACATTTACTTTTCGTGAATATTCTATACAACTGTAATGAATATTTTTTTACATACTTTTACAAGTTTTCAAATATCTAATAAAATATAATATAATAATTCAATACATACCCACATTAAGATAATATATTTATTCTTATTTAATTTAAATTAACTTCAAACACAAATATTTTGCAGAATACAACTTTAGTTATTTTTCAATCGTTTACAATTACATTCTCGCAGAAAAAAAAAAAAAAAGACTCGAAAAAACAAAAATGGCTGACCAGCATGGTTTGTCATTCTACAACCCCTCATCCCCATAGCAACCGACCATATTCAAATGTGGTTTTCAATGACTGCCACTTATCTTGTGCAATCAAATGAAATGGCACTTAGCGATGGGTTGTGTGTGTCAAATGTTTTTGAACTCCTTCGACCAGGAAATGGCATTTGGCTGCCAAAATGTCGATTCCACAGAATCCTTTAGTGCGCTATGCTTCGTATCACTACTCTTGATCCTCACTTCTCCCACAAAGAGTAACATGATATACATGGAGACGATGGGTGGGTTGGAGTCATAAAATGTATGTTGAAATGTATCGTTGATAAATTGTGGGGAAGATAAGTTTGCATTGAGTGACGCATACCTGAGATTAGATTGAGGCGTAGAATGAAAATTGTTGGATTTATGTTCTTAATAAAAGTCTACTTTATTTTTTTTTATTTTTTTATTATTATTATTATTTATTTATTTATTTGTTGTATGGTTAATTACTTATTTTTATAAATATTGAAATGCGCTACACGCACTATGCTGCCAATTATAAACCAACTCGGAAAAATTAAGTAACGTCCCCTTTGAAACTGAATTTGGTAAAATAGGAAGATTTTTATTAATATAATCACGATGGATTACATTTTCTTTACTTGTGACAAATCAGCATAAGAAGTTCAAGGGACTCACTTTACAGAAACCACTTCTACATCAGTCTTAGTTACGATAAATTCAATCAAACCTTCGTTATGATGTTTTATTGAATATTTCTCACTCCAACGTGATAGCACCAAGTGGGAGAATTGGGATTTTTCAAAAGAAGTACTACAACATTAGCTAATTTAGAGATGATTTCGGCTAAAAAATTGAAGGTAGTCTGAGACTCAAAATTTTAGAAATTCTCAATTTTTTTTTTTTTTTTTTTGTTATTTTAAAAGGTAATAAAAGTATTTCGGAATAAAATGACATAAAAATTTTGTTTCTCTAATTAGCGGAACTTAAAATATTTAAGTTTTTGTTACATGACAACTGTAGGACATGTTATCTTAAAACTTTGAAACTGTTTTTCACGGTGCTGGCTTTTTGTCCCTTTTTTTTAACTCAAATGGATAAAACATAAAACTAGTTGTTTTAAATGTATGAAACTTTCCACAATTTTTTTTTTTTTTCATATGTATTTCTTTAATTTGTTATCGGGAATTGTGTGTTTTTATTTAGCTTTCTTTAAAAAAAGATTCCGGAACTTAGCATACTATGGGTTTTATATAGTTTTCAACAATACTTTTTTTTTTCTAAATATTTTATGGAAAAATCATGAAGACAATTTATTATATGAATTATAAAAAGTACTTTAATGCAAAAATGAAGTGATTTTTTAAAAAAACTTTTTTAGATATATCAAATTTAGGAAATGTCAAAATTTTGAAGTGTTTTCATTTTTAAAAAAATAATTTTTATATTTGAAAATTTAAAATAGTTTTTTGAGTTTCAAACCATAATACAATACTGCATAAAAAAAAATTAGAAAAATAATTCTAAAAATAAAGAGTTAAGAATTTTGAGTCCCAGATCCCCATAATTTTTCATCAAATATAAACGTTCTAACCCGATATGATAATTTTGGAGTTAAGTTAGAAGTTTTCCATACACTTCCTAAGTAAAGCGCTCATCCGGCATTTTTTCAAACCCTTTAATTTCAATTTTCCGCTTTCCTACTAACTAATAGATATTTTATACATGTACCACTTGAATATATATGTTCAAGTATGCTTCATGTATACTTATGAGGGGTTCGTCACCTCCCTAGAAGCCTATGTTAAATTCAACAACTTTGGGAGCATCACATTTAATAACCAATTCCTCTATCATACCAAGGTTTTAACAGTATAATAGTTGAATAATTTTAAGTACTTGAATACGAGATTCGTATTATTTTTTAAAAATTCAAAATATTACGACTTTTAAAGATATGTTTTAAAAAATTGCTACTATTTTAGATAAATTATTATTTTTTTTAGAAAAAGTGTACTATTTATCATTTATTCCTTTTGTTAAAGTACTTTAATATGCTAGAGAGATATGTATAAAAAGTTTAAAGTATTTTTATTAAACAGATTTTAAGTTATGTACCAAAACATAAAAACAAAATCAATATTTTGAGAATTTTGGCTTTGAAATTTAAAAACCTGATTTACATACTTATTTTGTGTTTACTTCAAAACATTACTAAAAAAATATTTCTATATGTGGTTTAACTACAAATGAGGTATCATTTTTTAGAAAAAATTTTAATTTAAAAAAACCATTATAAGCTCAAAATTGATAATCTGAAAATTTTCAGACAATCCCTGTCGTAACCCTTTATGGTGAGAACATACTTAGTGGAGTAATTTGAATTGACATACCACACTTGTTAATTCACAGTTTAGGCTGGGAATGTTGAACTCAAGTACATGAATAAAGCTGTTGAAAAGAATTATTATGACTTTATAGTAAAGAAATATGAAAGTGCAGATCACACTTTGTGACAATGATCCATCCACGATCACAATAGTATTTGTACTTTTACAAGAATTATGTAGGCAACAAAAATGTTTATACTATATTTTTTCAGATTGAACGCATAATTTTACAACAGACTAACTAAACTCTTTATATTGTTTACTAACACATGCCGCAACATGAAATTGAAATTAAGTTGCCTAAAAAAGTCGGAACTTTTTTTTTGCATCATGTCGACTAATAATTTTAATTTATTAGTATTTGTATGTTAATTACAAGTATTTTTACAATAGACTGGAAGACTCATAAAAAATGGTTAACTTTTACTTAAAAAAAAATAGAGCAACCATATTGTTGACTGACTCATTTCGCAACATGGATATTAATTTAAATGAATTAAACAGTAATCAACAATAAGCTAGCCAAATATAATTATTAATATTAATTAATCAATGATAAATGTAAATTAATTAATACAAAAGCTTTCTTGTCAACACGAAAATACCCAAAATAAAAACGTAATACAAAATAAATCTCAGTTACAATATATTTTAATACAGAGCACAATTAATTTTTTCAAATTAAAACACCCGTTTCTGGTTAACGTTTACTGCATAGCATACTCCAAATAATAAAAAATTTTAAAAAAATCATATAATCGTTTAAATTTTCCATCAAGTGTCAGAAAGAGTATTCTTACTATTTCACAAAAACTTCATATGTGTATATATGCAATTACAGCCATGGTTGATCTCCTGTGTTTGACCCACATACCGAAGATAAATTGGAAATTTCATTCCCCAAAACCATTACGTCAAAAACAATCGACGGCAAAATACTTTTTCCGATGTTTGCATACACCCTAAGGGAAGAGCTGCGCATTCTGAAAAAAAATCCAAACCTAGCAGGATATTGCATTTAAGGGTAACACAATCAAAACACTGTGTCCCGTTCGGAAGACAATTCCATAAAGAGCGTTAGTAGCAACGAATCTATTTCCTTTTCAATACCAAGACAGAAACGGAGAAGGGAGGCGGCAAATCTCCGGTTTTGTACAGGATAATTTAAAGGCAAACTGCAGGAAAAAAAATTCTTACTATATGAAAATGGCATTTGTTAGTGGTAGCTCCTATTTCATTGATTACTTAGCTGGAAATATAACTATATTTGTTATTTTTTTAACTACTCATTCTTATATGCGATAATGTTACAGATATCTATTATTTTATTCAACAAAAATAAACATTTTGTCTAATAAAATATATAATACATTTTATTCATTGTCTCAAGCAAAGTAATATATATGCTTTGTCAGGCTGATTCATATTTCAGGTTAAACAAGTTTATATTTGTAACACTTGTTTGGTATTTTCCTAACTGATTTTTCCAAGATAATACAAGTGTATATATGAATACATGTAGATATAAACAGTTTGGAGTTCACTCCAAACAACATTTATTTGCCCTATAACATTCAAAATTAATTTTAAAAAATTATAATACATTTTTGTGTTATAAAATATAAATATAAAATAAGAAACATTGAAATTATAATGAAATACTTCAAAAGTTAACTGTCTGAGCATATTGTTCAAGTAATCAGAAGAAAAAAGCTATTAATATGGTAAAACTAAAACAGCATAAGTTCTATAGTCAGAGAAATAATTATTAAATACTCTCTTCTTTATTATGTTTAGCTCATTTAAGTTAGCCATTTAAGTCTTCTTCAGTGAATTGTCTTCTTCAGTGAATGGAATATCTAGACCAACTTATTGATTCAATATCAATTCAGTTGCCAGATTTGCATGTGTTACGAATTAAGTAGTACTAAGATCTTACATTTTATCGACAGTTTAATTGTCTGTTTCAGTGAGTAACTTTTTTTTCTCTATTGGTTCAATGGATGCACATAAATACAAGTAAGTATACATTTTAAGGATCCTCCAGACATAACCTTTTGTGTTATCAGCTGTATTTCAGATAAAGCAGACATCTTAATCAAATGCCTCCTTTGCCGACTTTCGACTATTGTAACATGTCATGAATGATTCTTAATTTAAGAGACTCATACCAAGCAATGTGCTGGGAAAAAGAATGACGATTAATGTACTTATACCACTCTTAAAATCAAATAGTTATAGGGCTAGATATAAAATGCAAAATTAATATGAAAAAATATTTACAAAACCTTTCAAAGAAATTGTATACTTTATTGGAAAATGGAAGAATATGTGGCACGAATGTTTGAACGCAATAAAAGACTTAACCATATACATTATTCTATAGATCAATATTCAAACGTAACAGCAAAAATTTCCAGACGTTTTCAACAAACGTTTTTTATGTAAGTTTGAATTTTTATATACTAAGAGACGCCTGTACTGACATTATTTCAATGAATTGATGTTTGTTTAATAAATAAATATCACCACTTTATATATCCTACCTCCGTATATTGCCAACACCACAAGTAATTAACGTAGGCCATCCAGGTGTAGATGTGACTATTAAGGTAGTTTAAGCTCGAAATAATATGTATTACAGATATTAAAGAGTAGCCAAATTTGGCTGGTTATTCGAATATGTAGGACATTTTTTAAAAAGAATACAACACAGAAATATAATGCCTTTTTACAGTTAAAACCCTTAATTGTATTAATGATCATGACCCAAAATCTGTACTTCCCATATTATTTCAGTCTGCCTGCATGCCAATCTAATTTCTAAAAATAAATGCGCAGTGACTACGTCTTTGTATTATTAGGTATGTATTTTTTAATGGATTTTAACCATGCATTTTTTAAGTTTATAAGATTGATGTAGGATTCTATTAAATAAAGGATTTCAAAGTATCTCCAGGGAAAGGGCCAAATGCAACAACTTTTAAAAAATTCCGTTTACTCTCACTTGTCAGGATGAGGAAATATCTTATTATATAACCTTTCACTCTACACTCGACAGTGGAGCCAAAGAATAATTAAAAAAAAAAAAAAAAAAAAAAAAAAAGAACATTACTTGATAATCATTTCAAACATAATTTGGAAAAGTTAAAATATTATTTGATAATATATAAATCTACTTAGAATAACGTGAATTACAAAATAAATCTTTTATTAAGTTTCAAACACAATTCATTTTTCACATAATCTCAAGAACCTTGCTCATTCTTTACATAGATCAACAGACTACTAAGTTCTCCTTATCAAATTTGTGAAATAAGTAGAGCTAAAATTCAATCATAAGTTATTTTTATAAAGGATAATGCTGTTGTGCAACAATCAAATGCATTTAATACTTACATCATGCGAAATTATTGTTAACAAAAGTTCTAAACGAAACTTTATATTATTTATAATTTTTCTTTAGTTTTAGTTTGTAACTTTTCTGAAAACTTTTTCAAGGTTTTATACCAAGTTAATTTAGCTTTATTTTCGTTACTGAAATAATAATATAAATTTAAAGACTTAAATATTTGAGGTCACGCACATGCTGAAAAAAACAAATTTCCTTATAACATATTCATGTATTGAAAATTTTGATTAGTTTATTGAGTAAGGTATGATTTTAATCTTTGTACCAGGAACTATATATATTCAACTCAAATATCATTAAATATCAGCACGACATATAGTAATTTTATTAAATTGAGTGAAGTTATTAATTTTTATAAAATAATGAGTTTGCATTGAAACAGCTATGTAAAATAAATATATGGTTTCAAAAGTAGCCTTTCTTTTTTACTTTTAAACAACTTTAATGACTTTAAAAGGGCAAAATAGCTTTTTTTCAAATAAAGTTGACTAATCCAAGTTAATTCTGAATAAGTAATGTAAATAGTAAATAGTTAGAAAGGTGATATATTTAAAAAATAGCTTTGAAAAAAAAAATACTTGTTTATAAAATTTAAATAAAAATAACATATTCTACTTTGGCAAATGAGAATTTTTCTATGATGAGATATTTTGGTTCATATTTATATCAAACTTATATTATCTTAAAATAGTAACAAAATAAAAGCTTATTTACCCGTGCTTTATAAATCTCTGCTGATATTTTTGTTTTGTGTATGCATTTGGGTCATAACACTAAACACTTACTACTTTGCAGAGACGAGCATAAATTCTTATTGTTCAAAATTCCTTCTTTGTTCATCGTATTTCATGAAAAAGCATCGTGTATGAAAAAAAATTTAAAACCTCATCTTCTCGCTTCTACAAACTTTATTTTTAATTATTAAAATTCAGTTCAGACTCATAAATTACCATTATTTATTGATCATAACATAACCAATAATTTTAAAGCATCTCATCCAGAACAAATACAGAACCACTATTCAACATAATTCATGCAACCGCTAATAAATTTGTTTAACTCATTCTTGGTCATACTTAACAGTACATAATTTGAATAACATAGAATGCGATATACATAACCAATGTCATAATAAATACAATATGAAATATAACTCCAATAAGAATACTACGCACAAAACATGCAGATTTTTAATGTGCAAAAACAGAAAAGTCTTCAGGGGTCATTTCCCTTCCAAATGAGAAATTTGTACACGCCCCCTTTACAAAATTGCGATTCCTTCTGATGAAAAGGACAATGCCTGTAAGATCTACTGTGAAACAAGCAGAAACGCAATTCCAGTCTTTGTTAAAATCCACACAATGCTATTTTCTTGAGCATTCGGCGCCGATTTCCGTTCACTTCCTGAGCCCAAAAGGAGATAAAATTAAAAATATAAAAGCCTAATGTAATAACTTACCAACCCTACTTCTTACTGAAAACGTTGACAACCGCTGCAAACACAAGTGAGCAGCAAAGAAAGAGACATAATATTAAATAAGGATTGAGCAGGCACCCCGAGAACCGAAAAGGTATATAATTTCCGTTCCCTTTCGGACGATTTTTTTTTTTCGTTTCATTATTTCTCTTTTTATTGTTATTCTCTCTCTCTCTTTCTCTATAGTTATCTATTTGTTTCCAAAAGGGCCCCCTTTTACAAAAGGGAGAGGTATAAAGTTTTTCGAGGGCCTTTCACGATTGGATTCGGCACAATAGAAATCGACTAGAAATGCGCTGGGCTAACAAAAGAAGAAATGAGTTGAAATTGTGTTTGTTAAAAGTTCTATACAGGATCTGCTCGGTAAATATATTGGACATATTCGATTTTGACCACTTTTCGGCGAGGGGAGAAACAAACGGAGTAATCGTTCTTTAAATGCTGAGAAGTAAGGAACAATTGGATTGGAATTAAGTTTCTGTGGGGATTGGTCAGCTGTGAATTGTTAAGTATTATCGATAGGTAGAGTAGTAGGGTGGTAGGAACCTTTTTTTTTATTTTGAATTTTAAAAGAATGGGTTCTTTGTACTCTTTATTTGCTGCGATTGGAAAATTTAATGTATAATTTACGAAATGTTGTTTACGAAAGATAATGGAGTTGCGTGGACTGAGCATGTAATGGAAATGAATTAGTAAAACATTGCTGAATGTTTGGAAGCTGTTAAAGTTTTGTGGTTCTTTACCAAATTACTAATTTCATAAAGACATGATACTCCAAATAGGTTTTTTACAATAATGTATGATGACGAAATAATCTTAGGAATATTAAAAATGAAGAATTATAAATGAGCTGCTGATTTTTGTTTTTTATTTGTTGAGTTGAATATTTCAAATAATTATGATGGTTAAAATTGGAGTAATATTGATTTAATCCAGGAAAATAACTAATAAAAAAAACTAAATGAATGCCGTCTAAATTAGTTTTGTATGGAGCATTGATTGAGTTTCTTGGTTATTGTTAGGAAATCGTAAACAAATTATATACGTTCAATAACAATGAAAATCTGACCTCTTATACATTGTGACCATGATTAAACTGATACGTTTTAATGCAGTCTGGAGGCTGTATAAATAAACATTTCGTCACAAAATTCTTTGTACAAACAAATAATACTATTGAAAAATGATATCTAAAATGTAAAAATAATTAAAAAGTTAAATGCATTTGGAAAAAATCAAAATTAAAAAAATATCAATAACAAACATTTTAAACTTAATCGAATTAAATAAAAAAAAATATTAAAGTAAATATTAAAATTTTAAAAAATACAAACAGTTACAATTTTCCCATTTGACACTTCATCAATAACAAATATATGACAACGATTCATATTGTAGATTATTTTCACTTTAGAATAACAACTTTTTTCCAAACAATTCAACTTTTAAAGTTAGCTTCTGTAATATGTTCAGAAAGTGCCGTATTCCTAATCTAGTAGCCAAAATTTAACTACTATTGTTCTTTACATATCACTATAGCCACAGTTTACTATAATTTAATTTAGCTTTAAATTCTATTATTACGTTAAACAAACATGACCTTGTTACGCAATGGTAGAATAAATGGTAACTGTGTCGATGTAAGTTGTCATTACAGTTATTTTTTTATTTTTATTTTATAAAAAATAATTGCAGATCTATATTTATTTATTTATTATTATTTTTATTTTTTTCCCAACTATATGCAAGTGAAAGGCTATTATCATATTGGCAAATAGATGGTATTTCAAATTCTCTTTACAAATGATGCACTTTGTGAAACAATATCTGAGGCTATAAAATCCTCTATTTTACAATAAGAATATTTTTATAAATTTTTACTTAGAACGATCGAAATTATATTAGAGTAATACACAAATTACTATTCCCTAAAAGAAACTTTTACAATTACAAATTTTACGAGCTAAATCTTCCTTAGTAAACCTAAACAATTTTAACAAATCGCTTTTTTTATTACTTGACATTCAATCGGCTGTAAAAAGATCTTTTAAAATAAAGAAAACAAATTTCGCCGTAACATGGTGGATCAAGAAATTTTCTCCCAAATGGAAACCTACTAAGAATTTTCAAACTTACATATACTAATTGCAAACTTTAGAATGTTTCCCTTACTTAACCTTAAACTCCCACAGACATAAAAAAATAACATAAAACCTTATCAACTCTCCAAACCTTTTCCAATTTAAAGATTTTTTATAAAATAAATGAAAACTGCAAGGGAGAACAAAAAAAAAAAAAAAAAAAAAAAATCCGTATCGAGCAGTATATTTTCTAATCTATCACCAATAACTAGACCGAAGCATTAATTTTAACAGCGCCCTCTATCCAATTGGAAACTCTTGGAGCGAGGTTACAATGAATGACGTCGCTTTTATCGTACTCTTGGGATGAGAGTAAATGGGTAAAAATAAAAATCGATTCAACCTCTCGTATTCCAATATATACATACATCTGATCATTCTCCCCAACATTTTTCTTTTAATTTAAAATAGTTTTTTTTTTTCCTTCGTTTCTTTTTGTAATGGTTTGGAGTGTATGGGGCACACACACAAAAATCTCCAGTTTGTTAGATCACTGGTTTTTTTTTAAGTACTTTGAAATCTTATTAGCTACTTTACTAAATGTTTTAATGTAGAGAAATTTTGCTAGGATACTTTTTGAGAACTTATGAATGTTTATTATAAATGTAGTACATAATATTTTAAAGTTTTAGTAATGGCATTTCACTGAAAAGAAAATGCCTGTTACGTTTAATTTCAGCTGTGAAGAAGAAAGCAATTTGTATGTAAACAAGTCGAAGCAACATAAAGATTGTAACTGTTTTTCTTTTTGTGTGTTGGCATATTTTGTAATAGGATGGCAGGCACCAGTATATCTACAAACGGAAATGGGATTCAAAACTAAAATATGTGTTATACGAAAATGTAACAACACACATTATTCAAAATGCGAATATAAAGAAAATTAAATTATGAAAAAAAATTACATAAAGAAATATCAATATATAAACAAATAAAATGTGTCAGGTCTTTTCTCTTGAAATAAATGCAATATTTGAGATTACAAATTTCATATGAATTAGTTTTCTCCTAAAATAAAATAATGTAAATATACTAAACTATTTGCTCCAAGGTATTAAAATGTTAGTTACACATTAGAATTCTTTTTTAAAATAAATTTGAATATTGTGATGTTTATTGATATTGTGATGTTTATTGATATATTGAAATTCTGAAATAAATCAGAATTTTCACATTCGCTGGCGGCATCACATATCGTAGGGGAACTTTTGGAAGCATTTTATCATATTTCTTGTGTTTAATATTATTTTGAAAAAATTCCTTAATTGTGTGCGGTGTATACGTACGTGTGGTAAAAGTTGATTATCATAAGTGTAAAAGACGATATTAGATAAAATGTATGTAAAAATCCCTTTGTAGTTCAGCCTAGTACACAACTCTAAATATTTTTTCTCCAAAACTGAACTCTTTTTTTTTCCCATATACCTAAGACGATAATGTTTAATCATTATCCCACTACTGTAATTACATTAAATATGTAAACACTATAGTTTTACAGAATACATATACTTGATACGTTTCGTAGTCAAGCAGTTATTAGCATTGAAACTTAAACTAATCCAATGTATGTGGTAATAATCTTTTGGATATTTTGTTGCAACTTCGGCAATTTAAAATTTATGTTTACAAAACTAAATTTCATTTACTGAGTAGGTTTAACACAGGAAAGGAAAACATAAAACTTTATAGTATATTTTACTTTTAAATTTACGTATATCTGTCACATTTTCCAAAAAACTCTCGAATAACTGACATTTTTCTGTCCAGCACTGTATATCTCCATATATTATAAGGTTTAGAGATTACGCCATCAAACAAACACAATACTAAGTATATGCACCTTTTCCATTTCTATTGTTAACCTTCTAAATTAGATGCTTATTCACCGCGTAGTAATTGTGGATTACACAATCCCACGGTAAATTTGCCTTGAAGTTACGAACAAAAACATTAACAGTTTCAAATTCTCCAAATAGTATTTTCAACCAAACAAATATTTCAATTATGAATACGAAAATCTAAAAAAATATCTAACGTTCCTTATCATTTCTTAAAATAGTATGTATTTAGAAATCAGTGTCTACCTACAGCGTAGTACTAGTAGAGTATCTAAAAAATATGCACATGCCTATGAGCTCTAAACCCACTCCCATTCATACTTAATGCTAAGAAATAAATGTAAATTTAATGATGTTCCCTTTTTGAAATTCATTAATATTGCCTCTTGAATCATAAAACTCATTTAAACTTATTGATTCTCTTTTAAGTAGCTTTGGAAAAGGAATTTGAGGAAGAAGGTTTTTAATGAATACCCAAAAAGATGCATTAAAAAGAATTTTGATGTATAGGAGAGTGAATTATAATGAAAAACTATACCTGGCTAGGTGAAGTGTGTTTATTCCATATGTTGGAATGTTAATTGCATGTATTATGTAGAGTTTATTAAAAAGCTTCGTTGAAATATGTATTGAATAAAGTAAATTATCCATCAATACAAATTGAAGGGCTGAATAGCTTTCAATAAAATAATTTATTTCTAATTTCTTAGTCTCTAATATTATTGTCGTGTTTAATTTGAGTTTTTTTTATGTCTTTACCCTGACTCATAAAAACGAATATCTAAGAAATTAAAAATAAAAGATATTTCTAAGTTTAAATTAAAGAATGGGTGTATAAAAAAAGGTTTTATAGAATGCTGTTTCTGTGTGTCTCAACGAATGATAAAAGAACTAGGTAAAGAAAAACGAAGATAAAAAACTGCAGTGAAATTAAAGAAGAAAGAAAAAATCTCTTAAGAGTTCCAAAAAAAAAAAAAAAAAAAAAAGATTTTTAATTACACTTGTCGTATGGGGGCTTTATTTCTTTTTTTAAGAAAGTTTTTATCTCAAGGGAAAAAAATTATCACTCTTAAGTTTTTATATACGAAAAGAAATTATCCACGTATTTCGTAATTACTTTACAAATTTAAAATTACTGAAATGAGTTATCTTCTAGTCCTCTAAATTTGAATGTACAAATGTAGCAAAGCGAAAATAAGAGCTGGAGAGTAAGAAATAACGTATATAATTAAGAAAGTAAAATCGTACTTTTTTCAAACAATTATTTACTTAAAATTTAAACTACTGCAAGTATATGAGTAATTATGCGAAGCATAAAAAGTTTTTCCAGTTTTTGTAACTGCAAAGGAATATATTAACTCTTAAATTCAGGTCATTAATATGTATATCTCTGGGATAATATATTTAAATATAAAAATATCTATGTATATTTCATCTCTACGCATTCATTAGTCATATAAAAAAAATGAAAAGAGTATATTTTGGTACACATAAATTGACCTTATTATGGATAAGAAACTTGTTTGATACTGGTTAAAAAACAATATTCTCTTTAAGGTAACATTAAATATTAGCAATAAATATAAGAAAAGAAAAAATACACAAACCGGTCATGTATTTCTTTAAAAAAAAAAAAAAATGGAAAAGTAAACTCAGTGTATCAGTATATTCATGGAAAATTATTATTGCTCAAAAAATGTTATTCATATGTTATGGTAAGAAAATTATACAAACAATCTATTTAATAATAACCTAATTTAAACTTTTAATATCAACTAAATTAATTTTTTTGATTAAAAACATCTTGAGTATTTAAGTCAGTTTCAAATATTGTACAAATAAAATGTTTAGATACCTATACTTGTATTTTTAAAAAATAACATATCTAAAATTGTTGTTATCAATAATAATAATAATAAAATAATAAACGAAAAGTCTTTCTGTATATAGGTCTGTCTGTCCCTCTATAGAAAGCTGCTTAAAATAGGCGTAGAGCTTTGAAATTTTCAACATATGTAGTTTCATCCTTCTAATTGGATTTCTGCAAAAAATTACAATTTTAATTAATTTTTTTTTAATTACTGCTTTTACAAAACTACTTCTAATAGGCGTAAAGCGCTGGAATTTTCAATAAAAGTAGTTTTGCTCTTCTAACTGGACTTTTCATAAACACAATTTACAAAATTCTTAGAGGGATTGTGTTACTGTATTAACGAGGAAGATTATTTTGTTTCTCGACAAGGACGGGGGTTCTAATATCTGTGCTTATGTGCCAATCAACTTTTCAGCGATAAAAGCTGGGAACTATTCCAAATGACGGGTCTCGGCAACGCGGAGCCACACTTTTTTATAAAAGATTCATTGAATCTTAATATTTAAGTTTAAAACATTTAACTTATATTTTTCAGGAATTTAGTTGACTGTTTCCTGTTGATCTGATTTATATAACTGTTGCTCAAGCTTATTCTTAAATTATGGGACACAATCCGAAGAAGAACATTCTTCATTTATTTGCAAATTAAATTTTTTCAAAATTTCATGGTTTAATAATATGATTAGGGGTGTTGGAATTTAAAAAATGGTTTACAACAGTCTTATTTGGCTACACGCAATTTAAAATTCAGTAAAATGCGTGCTTTTATCATTGCGATTGAATGCAATTTTATACACCCATTTTGTCTTATTGAAAACACATAAATAATTTTATGAAACTATTTGCCAAAATAATAAACTGAAAGTAACTTAATAATTTATTTTACAGTTTACAATTAAAAATAATAAACTGAAAGTAATTTACTATTGAATTTTATAATTTATTTTTACTACATAAATATTTGTGAAAATACTGAACTGAAAGTAATTTAACACTTCATTTTATAATTTAGGTTTAAAAAATAAAGTTTATAAAATTATATTTATATTTATATAAATGTAATTTTATAAATATAATAATTTTAAATAATAATTTAAATAAAAATCATAAATTAATTTATATAAATATAATATATTTATATTTATACAATTAAACCTAAAGTAAATTATAATTATTATTATTATTATTATCTTTAATATTTTATTTTTTCTAAATACTAATATACTAAAATTAATTTACTATTGTACAATAATACTAGAGGATCCGTTTGCAGCCTACACATTTAAAATTGCTTAGATGAAGGACTTTTTGGTAGCTCATGAGAGGATATTGGGAATTGTATTCTACTGCTGATAAATTTAATGAAATGATTTGGAAAATTATAACTTTTTTACGGCACAGCTCTCGTAAGTCGGGTTGGTCTAGGATAAATCGTATCCATATTGATAGAGCCAAGGGAATTTATTTAAAGCTTAAGTTTGAATTATCAACATATATAATTAAATGGAATGATTAATGATTAAAAATGGAGAACAACATCTTTTAAAAGAGCAATACATTTATTCATTGTAATTTAAAATATGACAGGAGAAGTACTGATACGCCTGGTAGACGCATCCCAGACAATAAGTAACCTTTACATATAACCCTCTCATAGAGTACAAATGTGAAGAAAAAAAAATTGTTTTCGATTTTAAACAAATAAAACATTGTATAATTGTAAAGTCAGAATTCGTCAGAAGCAGGACTCTTATCCTTTAAATTTGTATATAATTCATTAATTGTGGCTCTGTATAAAGGAGAAGGAGGGGGAGGATAATTACGGCCAGAAATAATATATAGGATAATATATCATTTCTGAGCAAGATGATAATAATTATTTAATTATAGTAAAGTATATATTGTATATTTGTATATATTTTACTTTACTACAAAATTAAATAACTATTTGTGAAAATATTAAAACGATGTTATTAATTCAACCATAATGTAACAAGGCGCAAACATATAGTGCCAGAATCATACCTTTTTTACCAACAAACTTCATTTCGAGGCGAATTTTTTTTTTTTTTTAAAGAATTTCAAGTGAAGGAAAATGGCTGACCTTTTTATCAAAACGCCTATTTTCAGCATTTCCATGCGGGTGAGAAAAACCTTAATTGTCCTTACGCCACGGCACTAGCTGACGACCCAATGTCACGTCAAGCACACATCTAGTAGGCCAGTTCACTTGTTTGGCTATCGAAATCAGCTATCAGAAAATCGCGTGCCCTCCCCAACTCCTAGGCCCCTCCAGAAGTGATGAACCTTCACACACATAAAGAGTCCAAGGCCTAAAAAACTAGTAGGCAAGCACACACACATGGGCAGTTGGAAATAAGTGAACATACAACTCAAAGCATTAAAACCAAAAAACAAATCTTACCGCTAACTCGCGATGTACCTAAGACACCAAGATCCCCGTCTTCGGAGAAAAACACGCTAGTACACAATACAGATAGCGTAAAAGAGTGAAAGGAAAGGGAAAAAAAACTTTTAACTAGTCTTGATATTATCCTTTTTCTGATGCTATTTTTCGATCCCCTCTTAATGTTAGGCTTGCGTGCCCCCTTCAAGCGAAGGAGGGATGTGGAAAAATATTACGTTAAAATATTGCCCGTACACATAAGCCACTGAGGATCGTTTAAAAGTAGAGGGATAGATTAGAAAAGTATGTTACGGTAAATGTTGCTCTTTTTCAGGGCGCTGTAATGTTTTCTTTCCTGCATCGCATGTCCATATTGTTTGTAATGAATTACATTAAGAAGGAGTATCGTTTGGATGGATATAAAATACTGCTGAAAGGATTAAATGAGAAGGATGGGGAGAGTGAAGAAATGCGTTTCGATTTTTTTTTTTTTTTTTTTTTTTTTTGATGAAATGGTAGCGTGGAAAGACTTGCTTATTGCTTTAGAAGTAGAGAAGAATGGAGATTTTTTTTTTTTAATCTTAGTTACACGTAAGGTAAAACGCGTTGGTTTCTTAAATGAGGATACTTAGTGCACTAATTTATTATTGCTATTCTTAAAACATAAATATTTTACATATCTAATTTACATGAGTTATTGGCCTAACTGTTTTTGTTATTATTTATTCTGCATGTTTTTCTTTTTAATGTTTATAAAGGTCTTTCAGAATGCACTCAATAACTTTGAAGTGACATAACTACGAAAAAGTGCAATACAGAAAAAAGAGACAGGTGGTATGCTTGATAGACAGGTACGGAATTTTAAATATAATTTAAAACTAGTTATAATATTGAAATGTGTCAACAAATTATTGTAAAATCTGAATAAAAGGGAATGAGTTCATGTACTATGTGTACTATGATCCGTATATTAGCACAGCCCAAACGACCATTACTATTCAAATTAACTTTCGTGACTTCCTTACTAAAAAATTACAATCAATCGATATATGATGTCGGAAAACAGTTGTAGGAACTTTTGTGTAGGAAACTTTTAAGTAGAGATAATCCACATTAAAATTGTTCTCTCATTATTTTTCTTTTTCTGTTTCGTCTTATAATTTAATCCTTTCGTTGAAGCTATTAGTTTTAAATTAAATTTACTTGTTGAGGAATAAATCCCACTTCAGTTAAGAGTTATTAAAAATTTAAACAATAATTACACATTTTAATGTATATACTGTTTCAAGAGAAATGTCAAAAATAATATCATTTTTAAATTAGTTATTTAAAGAGAAAAATATATCATGTAAAAAAGGCGAAAAGGATTTCAGAATTTTTTTGAAAATAAACATTCGGAATGGTATGATTGTTTCAAAACGACGTTAACTTACTTTCTTTAAATATCCAGAATGAAACATATGAAGCATACATAATAAGTTATTGCTATGTAAATATTAAAATTTAAAGTTCCACCTAAGAATTTAAACCACCGAAGAAGACTGATTGATATATAAAAAATTTTAAAACAAAAAAAAATTTGCATTTCAATTAAATTTTTCTCAATACTTTAAGGAGAGCATTAAGTTTAACAAAAAAAAAAAAAAAAAAAAAAAATGTGAGAATTCATTTAAAATGAAAAAATATACAATCTCAAAACTTAGATAAATATACTTAAAAGTACAATATATTTTAACGAATCTATGAGACGTAAATACCTTTTTGCAATGTCTGAACAACTTTCAAAGAATAAAATAAGAATAAAAAATAAAAAAATTAAAAACACAAACAAACAGAGGTTACCATATTTCAACTAAAACGGAGGATGAAAGAAAACCGAAAATGATTACAGTACATAAGTACACAAAACACATCATTAAATAGAGAAAAACCGCCAACACAATCAAGTATAAAAAAGAAATTTCTTCACCAAATTAACGGACTGAGTCAAGTTATCAGAAGTGGGTAGAAAAACAACTTGAGAATATACACACCGCAACTATCTGTCGGTCATACTTGACCAATTGTCCGTAAGATTTCGGTGGTAAAAGACTTTAGAAAGAAAGGATCGGTAGGTTTTTGTACGAAACATCTTGTGGTAGTAATTTCGTACCACTTTCAATCATTCGTTACGCTTTCAGTGACTAAGCCTTGTATTTTAAGTTTAGTTAGTACTCGTGGAGGCGTGAAGGTACTACTCAATTTCTAAAACTTAATTGGATGTTTGGGGGGGGGGGAGTATTGAAGTTATCGCAATGAGAGACATACATTACAATAATTGTGGTCAGGTGATAATTAACTAGATATTTTTTTTATGTTCAGTTCAACAATGGGAAAACGTAACACTTACAGAACTACTTCAATGTCTATATGTTCTTACGAAACACATTTGAATAACATGGAAACTAGTTGAAGGATTTAAATGAAATTTGAAACAAGATGTCCATGTACAGGGTGGTTATAATCATTCGTATTTAAAAAGATATAAAATAGAACCACTTGTCATATTAACCTGAAATTTGACCTTGATGTATGCAAATAAAGGGGGCGTTCACATTCTATAGGTCACTCTATCCAGTGTTTTTATTTTACATTTTTTAAAAGTTGAACTTTGTTGTTGTTGTTTCTTTTTCCACTTGATCTAGAACAAGTCTAGACCAAGTCCAAGAGACCGTACGCCCAAAGAAAGTCTCGAACCAGCGCATTGTTTTTACAGAGATCGCTCTTCTCCAAATCCAAACAGGAAAGCAGATGGTCCGGTGAAGCTTGATGGGAAACACACTTGAGGCACACAGAGTACTCCTTTTGTCCCTGTGTCCTATTGCAAGTGTGCGAATATAGTTGAACTTTAATTATAGTCATTTTTAATTTTATTTATTTAATTAATTATTTATTTAATTAATTATTAATTTAATTTTTTTTTTTAAGTGCTCATGTTAGGACATACAAGGAATTATAATTAAAGTTGAACTTTAATTATAATCACTTGTATGTCCTAACACGAGCACTTTAAAAAAAAATTAAAATGGGAATTTAATTTTTTTTATTAAGTATGAATTTTTGCTTATCTAATAACGTTGGATTTTGTACAAAATGAGAGCCACAGTAAGAGAATTTAAAAAATAAATAACGTAAGTTAATTGATAAAAAATTTATCCAAAAATACCTAATTAACTGTCAAAAAATTCCTTCCTTATTTGCTACATTTACAAGTTAAATTTAAAATAATAATGTAGGTAATGCTTATAAATATTTTACAGAATATTATCTTAAAAATAGTTGTTTCAAAGCCTGCTATGTTCGGGTAACTTTCCGCCATCACAGTTATCGTTCAAGTTTCCAAAGAATCTTTAAATTTTCCAAAATAATGCATTAAAACTTCAAATTAGGAATAGAAATTGTAAACAAATTACAGAAACAAATAAAGTGGTTCCGTTAACTATTAAAGACGTTATTTGAACATTTCTGTTTAAAATAATCGCTGTCAAATTAATTTAAATTTTGATACCCTGAATCGGACAACCCAAAATATGCCTACATGCAAATCTGATTTATCAATCTAAAATTTGGTCTTGTAATTTTCACACCAAGTGATCAAGTACGGATCACTTTGTATTTAAATATTTCCAATTTGCTGATTTTTTAATGCGCTTGTTATTATAACCACTAGTTTTGTGCGTTGGTAATATTTAAGTTTTTATTTAAATATGATTATGAATTTCTTTAAGTTATACAATGTTGGAATTAGAGTTCTTTAAAAAAATTAACCAGAAAACGATAGCAAATTTCCTTAGTACACCGTTTACCGCAACCTATTTGACAAATGCATCTTTCAGCAACATTAAAACTGTATAATTTGCAACAGTTCTTCTCATATTTTGTCTTTTCATTACCCTTTTCTCGAGGGTCCTATAATTTTGTTCACCATTTTTAAGTGATATGTTTGTATCTAAGTTGTACCTATTAACATTAAATAGTTTTAAAAATTTATAATTACTACCCTCAAATTTATTTTATAATGGCTAGTTACACCTCTAAATCCATCAGTTAAAACGAGAAAGAGAATATAATATATACTCAGAGAATAAAAAAGAGTACAAAATTAGTAAATTATTTATATTTTAAATAATTATACTAAAATGTGGATATAAATTTTATGGGATTATCAAATATATATATATTTTTTTTAATTACATTCTTTTGTGTGATTAATAAGCTCCATAAAATGAAACATATGTAATTACTAGAATACAAAGACGCAATATACATTTTTCTACGTATATTACATTAGTAATGAATTAATTAGTTTTACCCAGTGAAGCCTGTTCATATTTATAAGTTTCGGAAAATACTGATTGGATCGTAGTTTTTTCTTCTATTACTTTTTTCTTGATACAGTAAACTTTCAATGTTAATAAATTAAGTCTGTTTATCTGCTTTCCTAAAAAATGTGTGCTTATCTTTTGTGATAATTACTAAAATTTAATTGAATTTTCTTTTTGAAGGTATATGTTTAATTATTTCAAACATTTTAAGTATTTAAATTGGCTTGATATCACATATAAATATGGTGTGTATTAAAATGTAAAATTATAAGATTTCTCAAATGTGTTTGAAAATGAATGCATTTCTTTCTAGGTTTATTAGTTAAATTACATTTTCAATATTTACTCAACTAATATTTATTAGTTGATATATTTGTCCATTGTTGGAGCTTTACCAAGACTAAATTAGTTATTAGAAATAACATTCAAGATGTTCTTGTTTAATTTAACTTTAATTCTATACTGTTGCTTAATAAATATATAGATGATTTTTTTTTTATATAAATACCATTTTGATTTAGACAATTAATGTTCTGTGAGAAGAAATATTTTATGCCTTCATCCTGTCGTCTAATTTTCATTTAATTTGGTAAAAAAAAAAAATTAAAAATTTTTTTAAAAAAATTCCTCTAAGTACTGTTCATCTTGTTTTCTTTGAAAAAGTCATGTATTAAGTTTAGAAAAGCGGCATTGAATATTAAAACGTCAAGATAAAGAAGGTTTTCAAACAATTACCTCGTAGTCATCAAACAAACTTTAAGTATTCTAAACAAGCATTTTTAACAAGCAAACAAAAATTAATGATATGTGTTCATATCAAATAAGCATCAACAGCAAGCTATAAAATAGAGGTTTTGTCCCATTTGCATTAACATGGTATAACTGTCAAACAGTATAATCTCAGTGGTATTATATTCCACTGAAGGGATAATTACAAACTACCTGAAGTGTATTTATTAATTTTTTTCACAAAACTACTTTAATAAAAATCAATTAATATTCTAGGATGAAAATTGTTTTGTGAAAAAGAAATTAATAAACACAGTCCCTAACCTACATTTTTGACATCATATTTTTCGATAAATGCTAAAAAATACACTTTTTTTTAAGAGCGCAAAAAAGAAATATTTTCTCGTATAGTCAAATTGCTCTTTACAAGTTGAAACGCGTAATCTAAACTACCAAATGTGAAGAATTCATATGACAGAAAAAGTGATAAAAAAAAAAACACACACACAACTGCCTTGATTGAATCCCAGTTTTTAACGCACAGAATCCTCAAAAAACTGCCTCATAATTACAAAATAACGATCCGTTTATTCGTACTTTCTCTCAAGTACTGATACAACGATGATCAAAACACACTGCGGAAAAGATAATGAAGTTCCCTGTTATGTATTTTTGTTATCGAACTTCATTAGAGGAAGATAATAAATATTTCAGCCACTGCCTTCGTGCCCAAATGACATGGAGAGCTATCCCGTCTTCATTAACTATTTATAATGGGCAACGTTATTAAGAGTTTCATAATTGTCCGCTGGAAGAGATTTGGCAAAAATACATAATTCAAAACATCGGGAAAAGGGGAAGAAAGTTATAAATATGTAATTTCCCCAGAATCAGTAGTTCTTGTGAAAAGAGAAGGTATGTTATTACAAGTCACAAACTGTGATTGCAATTTGGTTTTTGGGAAAAAGTTCATTACCGGGATTCATTTCGTCGAAGACGTATTTTTTAGCGTGATTCTATCTGTCTGCACGCCTCTTTCGGATAGCAGTTGCGGAAATTAAAGATAGGATAGGTAATGGGGACATGGTTATGAATTTCTAATGTCGAAACGTTTTCGTATTATGATACTGCGGCTCCTTTACGGGATAAGTTTAAATTGGTTATTGTAATCGGATGCGAGACATAATGATAGTAATAAACCGACTGATTATGTTACAATGGGATTCTGTTTCTTGATATGTTCACTGAAGTTTATGTCGTGTATACTCTAATCTACTTTTGTCTGTGTACGTTATGCAACAAATGTAATTAGTTTTCCTATTATTTTAATAAACTTGGAAAATTTAAAGTAATAAATGTTTCTTAAATTATAAGTACTACTGATATGTTGTCAATGAATGCTCTTTTATACTACTTATTTGGCGAAATTTAAAGAATAATACAGGTAATTATAGGTAAGTTTTCAAGTTTGAATTTTTGAAACGCTATAAAATTTAGATTGCTTCTACACGAAGTATAAAGTAAAAACTAGGGTTTTATTTGTTGTGATGCATGATAAACTTCTTTATTTTGTACATCAAAGTCAGTTATTTTTAAATCCCTGGGCAATTCTCAGAGGCTGATGTATTGAATATTGAATTCTTTTTACACGTACTTACGTACGTGTACCATGTATTAATGTTTATGAATGTATGTTTCACTTAGTTAAAATAATAATTTTTCCATATAACTTTGCCTCTACCTAATATTATAAAACAAAAAAAATAACTACTATATTTATCAAAATTTTAATATTCTTTGATTTAAAAAAAAAAAAAAAATCAAAATGTTCCTTGAATACACCAAAGAATTTCCCAAATATGTTTAGAGTTTTTTCTCAACCACCAAAGTGAAGATAAGTCCTCACGACCTATGGTTCATTAACATCATTGTTCACTCGCACCAAATGCGAGTTAGTTAACCATTCAAATTTATTACACGCTTGGCTCATACGCATTTGTCAATCCTTCCTTAACCACTACAGCTTCGACAGAAGAAATCAAATAAAAAAGAATTTTCAATATCCAAACTACTCGTATTACCTATCAATTGAGAATAAAAATCAATTATTTTCAAAATGATAACAACTCTAAAAAAAATTATTTCATGTCCGAAAATGTTGATGAGATGGTGTAAAATGTGTTTAATAAGTCACAGATTAAAAGAATGAAATCTGCATTGAAAGTCAGCTCGCATAAGAAAAGGTGCTTTTGACTACCGATTCCAAGCCAAGGATATTGAAAACGCGCCAACATATCCTTGTATTTTATAATTAAAACCGACCATCTTACAGTGAATCAAATACTTTCTGAAAATATCACCATCGACACAAGTCACAGGGTAACAAGGCACCTCTCGAAAATTTAATAATCCCGGCCCATTCCTAAAAAACGTCTCTCCGGTACCCCGGTCCATGAAGTGCTTACAAAATATCGCAATATCACACCCTCTCGCACGACACTAAGAACAAAATGGAAGAAGACACGGCTGCAGGCTGTGCTATAAAAAGAAACGCGCGGACGTAAAAATACAAAGGCATCGTCCTGTCTCAACAATGAATAGAAATTACGCCCGTAATTTAACTCTTCACGTGATACTGGAAGAGACTAGGACAGGATAAGAGCCCACTAAGGCCAAGGATGGCGGATTAGATGGGAAGCTATCTCAATCTTTTCCCATCCATCTCACGTTTGACAACCAAAGCTTTAAATTTTTTCCAAAGGTGCTAGAAAGGTCCATTGATGATTGAATGCATTTTTGGTATAGAAAAGAGTAACTTAGACTGTTCAAATTATCAATCCAACTTTCGTTTATGATAAATAATATCAAAACAGATCCTCGAAATTTCAATTTCTAAACAACATTTAATGATAAAATTATTTCTAGTACGCTTTAATTACACTGGCTTCAATATTTGTTTTATAGTTCTCTCGACGTTGCAACAGTATTTAACACAATATGACTCTTATACATCTAGTGTGAAAAAAAAAGTTTACTTCAACCAACCAAACTAATCGAATATTTTCTTTTTGTTTGATTTTCATCATTTTTATTAACTTATACGCTTAAAGTCTATTTTATAACAGGCTTACATAGCATGTTAAATGGAAACACAGTAATCGTTTCCGGAAAGGTAACGTGTTATTCTTTCCAAAAAAACTTCTTCTAAAAATAATGGTCACTGTTACATGACAAATCTGTTGAAATATAAAAATGCTCAGATTGGTATAATGAGAATGTGAAGTGTGATGATATTTCTCATATGTCAACATCGCCATCTGAAAGACATATTTGCGTCTAAGGATGCCGAATACGAATCTACCAGAAGCAGCCAGTTTGAAATGAATGTTATTTTACATACACTGGGATTATCACACAAAAACTCTTCCAAGCTTACGAGATATTAAGGATTTTCTCACGGAATATTTGACATGAATGACACACTAACCATGAATGACACTGTGTTTTCGTCAAAAGCACGTATTTTCACAAACGATATCATACATATTATTTCTGGACGGTGTGTGACATCTGATTTTGATGAATAGTTTATATACACTAGCCCATTGTGTTATTTGATTGAAAATTGAAATTAAATAAGAAATAGTCCAAAATTTTGTGAAGTTGTAACAGTTATTCAGTAGATGGCAGCATTATAAAAAAGAGAAATCTACATTTTAAGTACGTTGAGGAAACATAAAAACATTATATTTCTCAGCAATAGATTAATACATCTAAATCTGATAAACTTCAAAAACTTAATTCTTCTAAGCAATCATAAATGCGCAGACCGTACTAGTCTATATATAAATACAATTGTATTTCATTTAAAACTGTCATCCAATGACGTAATATTTTTGCGAGAGAAATAATTTTTACGAGATAGTTTTCCCATTAATCAGCCAACCTTGGACAAAGATGTCGAACGGTCTAGTGTGTTAGGAGCGCAAAGAAAAGCGCCACCGGATACAAATATTAAACCTCGTTTGTCTCTTAGAGTAAATTTTATCTCGGATCTGATGTAATTCGAACGGAGGGAAGCGCGAGAGGAGAGACGTCTCCAACCCATTTGTCATTCTTTCTTTTCTTTTGAAGAGAAAGTTTCCATTTATAAAGAAAGAAAAAGTGAATTTAAAAATGGTGACAGACCTAATTTTCACGAAATATACCTGATTTTTTTGTTATGGCCTTATCGTTGCATGTTTGACAATTTTGATAGAATGATGTTTTGGTTTTAATTGTCACAGGTACTACTTTTTTTTATTCAATTAAGGTTTTTATTGTGTTTACTAAAAATATCTTAATTTACTTGAATATATATTTCAAGAAAGAAATTTAGTATGAAACTCTTTATGTTAATATGGAATTCCTTATAGGAATTTAATTTTGTATGAGCTTCTTTTTTAGTATTACATTCGTTTAAGAAATTTAATATTACTGGCCTCTTTTTTCCTTCAATTAAGGTTTTTATTGAGTTTACTAAAAATATCTTAATTTACTTGAATATATATTTTAAGAAATAAATTTAGTATGAAACTGACTATGTTAACATGAAATTCCTTAAAGAAATTTAATTTTGAATTATTTTTTTTTTTTAATATTAAATTTGTAAAAAAATTAATATTACTGTCCAACTCTTTTGCAAATAGTATATATTTGTGTGCCTTATAGTTTTGTTTTTAAATTATTACTGAATTATTACTATAAATTATGAAATTATTACTATAAATTAACAGCACACTTTTAACTCTATTACATGTTTTTTATTGAAATTTTTAATGTCTTGAAGATTTTTGGGACAACCTGAATAAAGTGAAAAGGTATCTTAAATTTCCTTATGAATGTTAAGTTTTCATAATGTGCGATGTTTTTCTTAACAAAGAAAAGTACAAAGGTAAAACGTACCTCCATATAATACTGGCTGAATTAAAGTTTACATGTTCTTAAAAGCACCAGTTTGAGATTTCAAATAAAAGTAAATTATCACAGAGATTAAATGAATTTTTTTTTCTAGCAAACAAACTTTAAGAGTTACAATAAATGTTCAAAATAGCATCCTCTTTCACGAATACAAAAGCGTTTCATTTTAAAAGATTTCGTAAGACTCAGTGAATCATGGCAGTATTGATAGAAAAAGCTGTTGAGATGTTTATTTTCCACTCGGCAATCGTGTGTAGACGATTCGGCAAACGCCGAGAAATTTCAAACTTCCATATTAACAATGACTTTGATTTTATTTGTTATATTTTAAGACTTATCTTTTCAATAAGCAGATGAATTCTACTATGTTAATTTTGTTTCGACTAAAATTATGAGTACTCATTCTATGTATGTTTCTAATATATTTCTTGTTTCAATGCAAGAAATTTAACTTTTCTATTCTAACTTATCTTAAAAATTGCAATTTTAATAAAAAAAAAATCCAAAAGTTTCTAATCTTTTCATTTTCTTTTTTAAAATCATTGGAGAATCCTTTCGAAATAAATAAATTAAAAGTTTCAAATTAATTCTTTCTTTAAAGTTAAAATAGTTTTAGTATACCTTTTAATAAACTACTCTTTCAGAAAGAAGTTTGTTCAGTAATGTTTTTAATTTTTGATAAAACTTATATTTATCATAGATGCAAATTTGATTTGCCAAATTTAAGTGATATATTCTAGAGTGCCGTTAAACCCATTTGAGGACTAGAAATGAAAAACGACCTAAGTCCAAAAAAGAAAAAATTTCAGGAGAGCCGAAAAATGAAAAACACTCGCATTTGTACTTAAGGCTATAAGTAAGAACCAGATTGAATTTGAGCTTATTGCTACTGGAGTTCGCACTTTAGGCGTTCTCTTCTTTGTTTAGCTAGCTTGGTCTTGAGAACATTTTTTCGTAATTTTTTTTTTTTTTTTTGTTACTTAGCATGTTTTCAATTTCTAGTCCTCAATTTACCCACTTTATGCTTATATGGACATTATTAGAAACTAAATTAAGCGAAATTTTGAAATCAAATGTTAAAAATACAAAATTATTTACCAGTATAAATATAGAAGCGATATTCTTTTCTAAGAAATTACGTTTTTCTTCTACAACTGTTTTTTTTTTTTTTTTTACTGTCATTTCTAGGTACTTTCATTGTATATTTTGTTGAATAATACTCAATAATATTCTTACCTAAAAGGCGTGTATCTTTTTAATCTATTAAACGTGAAAGAAATTTTTTTCTTTTGATATAATAAAATGCTGAAAATAGTTTTCTATGATTGAAGTTTTAAAATTTATTTATTTATTTATTGACGTTTTGAATTTTGAAAGCATACAATCACAGTCTATTGAAGTTAAGATATTAAATATTTGATTTCTTAGACAAATTTGTATCGTAATAGATTTTATGAAATTCTTTTAATAATCCTGCTTTGTAAGGTATATTGCTTACAAAAGAAAAAAAACGGATGATAAACCATCATTGATGTTCAAAAATACACTAGAAACTTTTTCTGTAAAGCTTTTTCTACAAGTGGTTTTGAGGTGTAATTTTTGAAAGTTTTGAAAAAAAATCACAAAAGTTTTATTTTCCTAATTAGCTTATACAGAATATAAAAACCAAATGTTAGTAATCTAAATTCGAGCAAATTGGGAGAATTTGTTAAAATTAATATTTTCTTGTCGAGTTTTTTATAATGAAGTGCTAAAGGGGGGGGGGGGACTACTTGTATCAAATTATTCTTGGATGATTGAATAAGCCCGGTATCTGTGAGTTTGTTTATTTATTTATTTATTTATTTATTTATTTATTTATTTATTTATTTATTTATTTATTTATTTATTTATTTATTTATTTATTTATTTATTTATTTATTTATTTATTTATTTATTTATTTTGTTATTTATTTTGTTATTTATTTATTTATTTATTTATTTATTTATTTATTTATTTATTTATTTATTTATTTATTTATTTACTTATTTATTTATTTATTTATTTATTTATTTACCTACTTACTTACTTACTTATTTATTTATTTATTTATTTATTTATTTATTTATTTACTTACTTACTTACTTACTTACTTACTTACTTACTTACTTACTTACTTACTTACTTATTTATTTATTTATTTATTTATTTATTTATTTATTTATTTATTTATTTATTTATTTATTTATTTATTTATTTATTTATTTATAATTACCTAATAAGAAACATCTATGCGAAATTTCTGCTCTCGATAATTGCAGGTGAATAAGTATTGAGTCGTGGTTTCACTTTTATAATTATCATTTCAAAAAATTAGGGGCACTTTTTTTCATTCCTTACTCAGTAATATTGGTTTTCGTTGACTTATTATAAATATGAAGATAATGTATCAAATTCTTTCTCATATCTTAAACGGTAAACCAATTTCTATCTTTTTATTTCCAGTATTTTTAGCTTGTAAATTTATTTTTGTCACGAGTTTTTAAGTATATTTCGAAGTTGACTTAAAGATTAGTTCATAACAAAATTTTATAGATACTGTATAAAAAAATTTAAGAAATACGTTTTAAAATTTCTCGAATGTCTATGTATAGAAAAATTATTTTTGAAATTAAATATTTATTCATATAGATGTGTTTAATAATATATTTAAAAAAAATTAATAATATATTTAAAAAAAGGAAATGTTAAAGAAATAGATTACTTCTTCTTGAATAGTATTTTTCTATTGTCATGAATATAAATTTTTTTGATGTATATTGTCGTGAAATATTGTTGAAATTAAATTTGATATCCATCAGTAAAATTTAGAATATATTTTAAAGATTTTTTCAGATTGGCAAACTATTTATTATGTTAGTTTGTCTTAGAAATTTCAATGAAATTCCATTTTATGTGAATGCATTATACGTCCATTAGTATTCCAATGAAAATTAATAAAATTAAATTTTGATTGCACTTATTGTGCAATGTGATTTGTAATAATAAAATTATCTATGTAAAAAAAAAAAAAAGTTGTTTAAAAATTTTATAAGTTTTTTCTAAAACATTCTTAAAAGATTATAAAGTGTCGTTTGTAAGTTATGTACAGTGTACTGCTCGCATTTGAATGTCTCGAACTGTCATTGTTTTCAGGAAAATGTCACAAAATAAGTTTCGATTTGCAACTAGAATGGGCAACAGCTCATCGGATGACTTAAAAATGTCAATCTCCCTTTGTACACATTTAGGAATAAATTGACGATGATTCCGCATACTCTTTTGTTTCTCAAATTTTCTGTGTTAAACAAAGAAAGAGTATCTCCACTTATGGTTTCAGTTGAGAATTTAATTACAACTAGTATAATTCTAGCATGATTTTAATGCCATTGAAAGTATCCTCACAATGTAAAATAGATATTTCATTCGTCTTTGGTTTTCAGTAATAACATTTTACATCATATCTTAATTATTAGCATTTTGCAACGTACTATAATATCACTAGCTCACAGATACCAACAGCGCCATCTGTTAATAAAAAACTAACATTTTTTTTTTTTTTTTTTCATAGTTTGTTAATTTATTTTAGGGATTACCATGCAGAGTGGAAATACGTTTTTCTTATGTTCACAAATCAGTATATTTGTATTATTGAAATGAATGAGAAATAAAAACAGACACTATTTCATCAATGACATCCCACTGTTTATTGTGACACGGCCTTAAGCATTCTACAATTAGCCATGTGTAAAAACCTAGACCATCTGAAACTGATATATATACCAAAAATAGACCGGCACCCACATAGTATATATAAAACAACATCTAACTCTGGCCAGGTCCTTTTAACGTAGGAATAGTTAGTTTGCGTTAGTCAATAGAAGTTAGCAATTTAGGACAATACATATTTTAAACAGGAAACATTTCCGTCAAATAGTTATAGCACATAACAGGCCTAGCAGAGCTAGTGATGATTTGTAACATTAGAAGATGAAAATAACATCCTGATTGGATGACCCAATAAAGCATTTTTGTTATCAGTAAAACGCACGAATATTTTTTTTTAAAAATTGCAAATTTTCTATACGTTTTTACGAATTTTTTTATTATTAAAGCAACAGATTTTTCAGACTGAAAATGAACCAAAATATTTTCAATAAAAGGACACCTCACTTTTTGTAGAAATAATCAATTTTTTTTTTTTGTAACGATATCTCTTTTCGACGTATACCATATACTTATATACATATATTGGATTCAAGAAAATACACACAAAACGTTACTAGTGCCAACGGTTTGTTAAAAGTGTCGCGAACCGAGCACACGTCCTAGAAATATGTGTGTGTGTTTAGGAACTTATTTGTCGGTTTGCGTGTGTCTTCATAACTACATCTACACATGTGGCAATGAACACTTTGTTTAAATCGGCGATTCCGCTAGGCGCGGAATCGCCACCGAAATTGTCGATGAGATTATTCGAACAATACAACCTTGTACTAGTCATTAGTCATTAAACAATTTGACGCGGAAGTACAAAACTTCTAAGAAAGTACTACTCTCAACAACTGACCTTAATACTCGAATGAAAAAGTACGATGAAACAAGATTAAATATTTGGGACTTAAATAACATAATTTTAGCTTAATACGTTTTAATGTTTGGCTACTATAAATCACTTATTTTTGTTATTTTAGAGAGCAAAAAGTGCGTTTAAAGTTCTTTTAGATGAATTAGAGATTAGTAATGTTGGGATGTTAAATTTTTTTTTTAACATTTACTTATGTGTGTTTTTTTCTTAGGAGGAAATGAATAACGGAGTCAAGTTACATTCAAAAACTTTATTTCTATCTAATAATAGCATTTATCAAATATTAATATGTTATTGATTTTAAGACAAAGTGTGCTTACATTATACTGTAAATGTTTAGTTAGTTAACAATGATGCCAGGAATGATACTAGCAGCACCTAGTTTTTCCGATATTTTTCTCGCGAGTATATCAGACAGGATATTGTTATCTAGGAACTTTATTTTGTGGCCAGCGGCCAGGTTGCAGCAGGCTATTTATCAAGCTACACTATATAATTGACTGATAACAAAAACTCCCAAAATAATTATGAATTTTGAAATATAACCAAGAAAAAACTTCGTATTTCTGCTAGGCCATTTACAACTGCTGAGTCAATAAAAACATGAAAACCTACACATGTACAAGAAACTAGTTCAATTTTATAATCGTCATTTAGACATATTTTTACATAGGAATCATGCTTTTTATATGCTAAAAATAACTTGAGCGGTTTCATGAAAATTAAAAATGATTTATGCTTAGCATGTTTGAAATGTTAAACACCATAGGAATATACTAAACGATTTTTATTTATTTTTTTCAAATTAATGTATAATCGTAAACACGAAAATAATTTTTGCTTACGCTACTTACCATTTTGTATCCAAATTAGATTTTATCAAAATTTCATTCAAATCACTATTTAATATAGAAGTTTTTTTTTAAATGATTCATTCCTGCTGATGTGAAAAATTTCAAACATACTATCCTTTTTTTTGTGGTGAATTTCATTTCTAAAGTAATTTTTCAAACTCCAAGATTTTAATACAAAATTACAATTGTGATCAAATCTGTTCAGATTTCTCGGGGAAGAAAGACTAAACTCAGGTAAGAAATCAATACCATTATATTAAGCCGTCATTTCATATAAAAATACATAACAATTTAAAAGAAAATGAGTTTAAAAAATTATGCATACCTAAAAACAATAAAGGTTTTTATTGGAAATTCGTATCTTTATAAATATGCAAATTACTGTAGGTATAGCGTCAAATCTAAACAGTTTTAATCACAAATGTGCACTTTAGTGTTATATACATTTTTAAAAAACCATTCCGCAGTAGCAAAAATTGAAATCTGCAATTTACATGAAAGTTATAAACATTTCAAAATAAATTGCATAAAATTAGAAAGCATATTACACAAACATGTAAACATTGACGTAGATAATATCATCAAAAGATATTGTTAATTGCGGTGAATTACTTTGTGATGTTTATAACACCAATTCGGTTAGGATTCTTATACAGGAACATTAAAAGTTGTAACTAGCAACATAAGGAAACATAAAAAACATACATTTGTGATACTGATGAACCTACCTATGACCTTTTAAAACTAAAAAATAATGAAAATTTTAATAGTTAATTTATATAATTTTCAATGTGATTCATTAACTGCCTTATGACAGTATACATACATTATATTGATTCTAGTAAAATTTTATATCGCACGTATTTAAAATAAGATTTAAATATAGTACTATAATTTAAGATTAATATAAAAAATGCATAGAAATAAAAGTTCATTAAAATAAAATTTAATATTAGAGTATATATTTAATGTTTTTCAATAAATTATCAATTTACAATACAGTTCATAAAAAATAGATTGTAAATCAAAGAATTTATAAACAATATGTTATGATTAGAAAATAATTAATTCTAATTATACATTTAGAGTTAAATATCAAAAATACGCAAAATGCAAATAATAATAACAGTTATAATAATCAAAATATTTTAATAACACTAGAGTTTAGTTTTCAGAAATGAGTGAAAATTAAATAGGGTTTCAAAAGTTAATTTTTAAATTAAAAAATTTTAAATTTATATGACGTAACGAGCAAATTCAATTTTAACGCACTTTGATTAGAAACAAAGAAATTTAATAATAAATAATTAGTCATTACAAAGTTATAAAAAGCACGGGTGATATGCCCTCATTCGTTACGATTTGAGTCACACTTAAGTTTTTGAAAAAGAAAAAAAAAAACAGGCCTGCTGTTTTGGAATAGTTAATGGTCCAATTTGGCGGGTATATCCTTATTTTGTAGAGTTGTTCCGCTAGACTTATGTATTAAAAAAAAAAAGGTAAGTTCATCAGCAATCACAAATAAGCATAAACTATTCATTTTTGAACATTTATCTATGTATAAATCAACTTCAAAACTGTGTTTTCTAGTATAAAAAAGAAAGATGTGAACTCGTTCAAATTTATCTCTCTCGACCAGTATAAGGCTGAATTGTAGAATAATAACATGACTTCAAGCATTTATATTTATAGTACTATACACATTAATCTTGTAGTTAGGTCTCGCAACATCATCGGAGATCTTATAGTATTAGGAACTGGTTCAACCGTCTTCATTGGATGACGGCCGCAGCAATTAAAGCATGCTGATTGGATGAGCTCACACCAATAACAGTGTGGATTTATAATATTTATTTTACAAATGAAAATTCCCGTAGTGAAACTTAAATGTCTATTTGGTAAAAGAAGAGGCCACAAAAATATATGGTAATAAGGGACCTTTTTCCAGGTTACCTTAATGTGAGCGCATGCCAAAAATATCCTTCGCTATTCAATTGTCATCATCATTAATGATTAATACTTTAAACGTCTTGTTTTAAAATTGACCCAACACAAGGATGCTTTAGTACAAAATAATGAATAAAAATTCTCGTAGGAGTTAATGTATTGCAACAACGATGTAATAAAATACTAAATTCAGCTACATCAGTGAATATATTTAAATTGTAAATATGAAAGTGAAGTTTCAAGGAACATTTGCAATGTTGAATGATTTTTTTTTAGGAAACTCTTCTTAAAGTTAAAGACATTAAAATTTAAACAGTAACAGTTATTTTTCGTTACAAGTGACTTACACAGTTTTTTTAGCAGACAAAATATAGGAAAATCTGCTGTTTCATACTACAAAAAGACCAGGAACTTAAAACCAGTCATGAAATAGTTGCATACTAAAATAGTTTCTTGTTGTCAGGAAGAACATGCAGTAAATTAAAAAAGTAAATGTAACTTTGGTATTGAGATATGATTATTATGACGCTTCTGAGCAACAAAAATATGTGATTTTTAGTTTACTTTACCATTTATACCTAAAGACTATCTTTTGTTAAATTTTAAATATTGATATAAAGTAATAGTTCATATTTTTGAAGATGAAGAAAGATTTCATTAGACGAGTGCATTTCAATACTTTTAACGTTCCATGAAAATATTGTAAACTTTAAAACCATTTAAGTAAAAATTATATAATATTGTTAAGTTATTTCTTCTTCTTTTTTTTAAATTAAGCAAGTTGGTATTTTTAGCAAAAGGAGTTGCTCTAAATTTACAAATGTAAATGACAAGTCACATAAAACCAGTGGCAGACAAAATTATTAATTGTTATTGATTTTAAAGATGCTTTACTAATTGCCACTGATTACAATTATTTCAAATATTGATTAATATTTTTAAATTTATAAATATAAGATAATTTTTTTTTATTATTTTAATTATGACATTATTATGTATAGTATGGAAAAAATTAATTACAGATCAAAAACTATTATACCCTACCTCTTTTCCTAAACATAAATATTAAATTGCACTTTTCTAGTAAAATCTCAGCTCCATGTCCCATTTACAAGATTAAACTTTAACATATCAATAAGAAAGCTGTAACGAATACAACAAATTTTTCAGGAACTTCATAAATTATTAAAAACATCAAAGCATGATAACAGCTGACAATGTTTTATGACATATGTAGTATAAAAGTAATTTTTAATGATGAAGACAATGCCTGGAACTCCTGAAGTTTCAACTTTCAGTGTCTCTTGAACATAACCTCGAACCATAGAATCTTCAGCAGCTGATTTAGTGCGTTAGGTGTTCTCTTGAAATGGGAGGACAAGACACAAGTGCTCACACCTGCACGTTTCACCACGGATACGCATACATAGACACACACATACTATTTTTTGTTTATTTTCTTTTAATTTCAAAGAAGAACATCAAATAGAACGAGTTGCAAATAGAACCTCTTCGATGTAAAAAAAACACAGGAACTTTTATCTTGACCTCAGGCCAATAGTTGGACACAAGATACAGCGAAAATGTCATTTTGTTTTCTTTGTGCCTACTAAATTGATTATATTTGTGTTACAGGAACGCGTCGTAGTATCAAACTCTGGGCACACCAAGAAAGTTTCTTATTCCACACTGATCAGTCATTTAAAGTTTTTGTACAGTTTTCAATCAGGCTCTTTCTCTGAGGATAAGTTCAGCTGCAACTTTTGTTTGAAAAGAACCTTACCAGCAGAATGTCCTCTTAGCGGTTGAGTTGTATTCTCCTGTATCGAACCACGTCGAAGACTACATCTAGTACTGGATTAATGAACAATACACTTGTTGAAGAAATTTCGTGCACTCGCGAAAGGAACTTAAATTTGAAGCTGAACACCTACTGAAAAGCACAAGTTCTAACTCTAAAAGGAATGTTCTATTAAGAAAAGAAACACCTAGAATGACACACAGCAGCAAAAGCACGTTTGTTGTAGTTATCTTCATTAGTGCCTACCACTAAAATAAACGAAAGAGTCAGTCTTGATGCACAATCTCCCAGTTTTTATAGTAGTCATCAAGACTTATCGAAACGTATTGGCAACAAAGAAATAAAATACTTTTCAAAGCTAACTATTGCTGATCTCCAGAGAAGATTCATGGGTACTTATAAATTATATGTAACAGAAAAGCATTAACATAGTCGTAAATATTTATATATATTATATAAAGCTATTAATATTTAGGTGTACACAAGGAAAACTTATCCTCATTGAAATGTTAAGGAACTGAATGGCTAATTTCATTTCATAACGAGTGTTTCAATAGTTGCCGTTGTTAAAAAGACCAATGAAAATGTAAAACCAACAGATATGTACAAAAAAGGAATAAATCTTCAGATTAATATACGATGCCCTCATTCATCAATATCCAACTGGCCAATAGGAAACGTAACGATATCGTCGAGCACTAGGGCTATACACTCACGTAACGCTCGATTGCACATCTTCATATCTTTGTGATTTTTCTTGCAGCGAAATATATTGGTCCACCGCTTCTCTTCATACGTTATTTGAGCTACTTAATGCTAGGAACTCTTGATTTCTGCCGGAGACATATCAGGCAGTTTTAGGCAGCCAAAGGGAACTATTTATAATATATCTATTTAGGAAACTTAGTCGCGACCGTAGGAAACTCAGTCGCAACTTTTAACCCTTTTGGCTCGGGCTCGGCTTCGAAACGATATCATCGAAAATTTTTAAAAACACGACAATAACTCTTATTGCCTTTCAGACACAACAGTTACACGTAAAACGTTCGAATCTTTTTTGTGTATATTAGGAACTAGATTCTTCATTTTTTAGGAAAACTTTAACCATAAGGAACCACGAGGGGTCTTGTCGAGTAGTTAGTGTGACTATTAAAGCCGCTTAGTCTCTGGACTAAGATTAGCTTCTCCGGTAAAACAAAGGCTGGCTTTGGTGGATGCGGGAAGATCTAATGAAGAAGCTTCGAGGCCGAGCCTAAGGGCGCTGTCGAGATCGTTTCGGAAATCGGACGAGAACATCAGGTGCTGGGCCGTGACGTCAGGTCCGTTCCGGGTCGTGACATCATTTCCAGTCTGGGGTAGCAGCAGGGGCGGAGGTGCCATGCGAGGAGGTGTCATAGAGGGCGCCACTGGGGTGGCAGCGAAGTGGGACGACGTGGAACATGGCGGCATTTTTGGTGGCACCATAGAATTCGGTGGTGTAATCTGCTCGCTTCTCTGCAGCTTGTGCACCCTCTTGACATGCCGCTCTGCATTGCAGTGGAACTTGAAGTCCAAAAGGGTCGGGAATCGTTCTCGGCAGGCTCTGCACTCCAGCTGGACTTGGACCAACCTACATAGATAAAGGAGATTTTGAGAACTCTGTGAGATTTCCATAAAAATGGTGGATGGCCACTATCTCTCTTCTACAATAGCCTTCAACTTCATCAAAACTCTAAAAAAAAGAGTTACTAGCTGCCCTGAGCTGATGATACTATTGTTATAGGTTTTAGTAGGTACGCAGGCATAAAGATAAAAAAAGAAGTGGTAACAGGCTAACTTACGCGTTAATAAGATGGTGACCTTACAAAAGAATCACATTCACACAGAAGCTTGTTCAAGTAATAATATGTTTTTTTATTTATTTTTTATTTAGTAAATAATTGAGGTAACTGCTTATTTAGCTTGGTTACTAATTCCCTAGATAGGCTAGCCTAAACTAATTGCATGCTCATAATGAAACCAAATATGGATTCATGGATTTATAAAATAAGTCGGTATTCTACCAACTATTCAACATTCAGTTTTGATTATATTGCCTCTATTATGTTTATAACCTAGCTATACATAGCTAAAGAATGGTAATTTACTCACCTCAAGATGGCCTTGGTGACTTCACCAGCTGCCTTGTTGGCGAAGCAGCTGGATCGTTGGTGGTTGAGACATAGAACTTCAGCTGGATGAACAAGTTGACACTTCTTGCAGACATATCCAACGTCCACTTCAGCCTCTGCTGCCTGCTGGTAGTCGTTATTGGACACGACTCCCTTGAGATCTTCTAATGTTTTGCCATCCTGCGAGAATCGAGCCGTGGTGTTTCCGGGCTGGGTCAGTTTCTGTGTAATTTCTGGTAGAGCTGTCGGTGGGAGTTGGAGAAGGGAGAGTGGAGTACTGTACATGTTGGAATCGTAGAACATTCCTCCACCAGGTTGGGAGCCTGTTAAAGAAAGAGTTTGGTTACTTAAATGTTATGAATGTAAAGTAAGCATATCCCTAATAGCACACATCCTCCCAGGGAGGTCCCTGGGAAGTCATTCGTAGTCCCGGGGATGACTGGGGACTTCCTAGGAATCTCCCTGGGAGGATGTGTGCTATTAGGGATGTTACAAAGTGTATGTACCACATTTAATACAATATGTTTAGAATGAAATACATTTTTATGACTATCTTACTATATTTACCCTATCTATAAATATATTAAAATAACTTACGCCTTTGATAATAGTCATATTCCGTTATTTATAAATGCTGTAAAACTATTTAATCAATACAAATTTGTCCAATTGTACTCAAAAACTTTTAAAAAGTTAAAGCTATACTTGAAGTAGATCATAAAATTTGAAATACACAGTTCCTGATAATATATAGAGAAATAAAATGTTTTCCTCAGTTGTACAATTTTATCAGTGTAAAATTTTATTTTTTGTGAACAGAGAGGCAAAGTTATGAAAAAAATTATGTTACTGTGTGTAGTATGTTAAGTCTTGCTCATTTACAAACTGTATTACAAGCAACTACCGCCCATAACATCCTCAAAAGAAACAACCCATCCGTATGATCCTAAAACCCAGAAAGCTATAGGAGTGACAAGTAGATATGCATAAAAAAACGCATTTTTCCGTTCCTTTTCGATGTTGGACAATCTCCCCTTAGGACATACACAATCACTTCTGATGAAAATAAATGACACAAAACTGTTGGCAGATCTATAAATCATCTTCTTAAGAAAGGATCAAGATTCGAGCAATGTTTTGGTACCAGAATATTTATAACCCACAATCGTGTTTTGCGTGTCAACTAACCACCGGTCTTCCAACATGCACTCGTAAAAGGAGACCAATAAAGCATTAATTATAATGCCTCTAACTCGAAACACGTGGCCAATTGTAAGGTCAATTGGTTTTGTCAGGAGTACATTCCTGATTGCTGTTAAATGATAGATTTTTTTTGTTCACTTCTTTCATGGCGAGTATCTTTTTCTTACGAGTTTAACAATATTAACGTGAGATGAATTTAGCAGACCCGGAGATTCTTAAACCGCTTTTTTGTCTTCACCTTCGACCTTGTTCCATATTGTTCTCATCAGTAATTCATAAATCATCATTTTTAAATGTCTTCGGTTTACGATTTTTCTGTCTCTCCAAACCAAAAGTGAACATTTTTTACGGAATGACAAAGAACATGAATTCAGTCAACGCACATGACAAAGATATGAGACTATTGTACTGTATATTTTTATTTAAATTTATTGTTATGCTTTGCATTATGCATTACTTTATTACGATGGTTCGCTTTTTTCTAATCATGCTTTTCTGTATTATTAACTAAACGAAAAAGTAGCCTACAATTGCACCCTTATAGTCATATATTAACTAATAACGCTAATAACGATACTTAACACGTTTATTGCTTAAACTAAAACTGCACGGTTTGATAGCTATAAAGTTAACACAAATTAGACCATTAAACAGTTGATTAATTTATTTTGATAAGTTATACAGTTAGTAAAAGTCTAGGTCATTTTAATTTAAAATAACCATAATCTTTGATTCATTAAAGCATTACAAATTGTATTCATGTACATAAATGGCCACCAAAAGAATTTTAGGATGTTATGGTTAGAACTACATAGAAACTACATAGAGAAAGGGAAAGTGGAATTCCTCTTTAAGTAATAAATAACAATTTATTACCATAGTTATTATGTTTTCATGAATCATAAAATATTGGCATACAGTTAAGATGACCAAAAGATGTTAACTGAATGGAGAATTTCCAAAGCGATTAAGACGAAGATCTATCAAAAACAAATAACATAAAACCTTAAAGAATGGTGCTAGAAAAAAATGGAAACTAAGAAAAGCTATCAGAGGGGGAAAAAAAGTGCACAAATCGAGAAGTTCAGCGTAACGATATTTTTATCACAGTACCTCCCCTCCCCTCCCCTCCCCCCTCTTCATCTAAACACCCCCCTGCACTTCAATGCCCCCATGCAATAACCAACAACTCACCGAGAAAGCAGGTTAACCTTAAATGATTGATTAGAAGAAGATAGTTTGGGTGGGAGGGTGAATGTTTTGGGACTCCAAATTGCCAGATCGAAAATTTAATAAGAATCCGAAAAGCCATTAGAAATGAGCTTATTTCTTTTCTGAAAGGCACCAGGCAACAGTTTAACACAAGCTGTTTTGCCAAGGGCCCTTTGCTTTGTTAGGTGGAGAACATGTTCCTCCAGAGATTTATGGTGTCTCACAAAACAAAATTTGTTCGATTACGCATAAAAAATGGCTGTTTTCAACAGTACTCATTAGGTGTTACAGCTTACCATAATGCAATTAATAACATTGAAGAAGTCTTCAAATGCTTAAAGTACTTAAAAGTTAACAATTAAAAAAATATCAGATAAAAATTTAGGCAAATTAAATAACATTATGATCACATTAATTTGAACTATACATTATTTGAAGTTTTATAAATGGCTGGTTGTTTTTTTTTTGTTTTTTTTTTATTATTATTATTTTCAAAGATCAAAACCAATACATTTACACATTTTTTCAACACCTGACGCACTTGAATCTTAATTAAAACTAATTTTACATAAAAGTATATAAAGCCCTATCTGCATAATTGTATTGTATATTTAGTTTATGTTTTTTATTATTATTATTATTATTATTATTATTGTAGCAAAACTTACGCTACACGTATAACTACAAAAAATTTATAGGATACACCATGATGCAAATTCTATAAACAGAAAGCATTTTTAATTCTGCTCGTTAACCTTAAATTTTGTACTTCCCTTACGTTGCAAACTACTTCAAAATAGAAATTATTTCATACCTCCGAAAAATTTCAACTGGATCTTTTTAGCTTGACCTAGTAACTCCCCTAAATTCTTTGAAGTGTATTTATGAAAGAAGACTTTTTGCGGTTCGAGGAACTAAATGACGAATCGCCTGAAGAGGACAATTAAAAGGAAATTAAAGATCCGCAAATACCCGAAATGATGAAATTTTTATCTGTAAGTTGGACAGCTTAACGAAACCCTTATATCTAAGTTCAAGATATAGTTCTTATTATTGAATTTCTCTAAGTCGTCTTCTATTAGAACCAATAGAGTCTTAGAGATAAAATAATTCTTTATTTTAGGGAGAAGATGGTTTGTGGGCTTTAGCTTTCTCTAAATAACTGATATATAACTAGGTGGGATAGATATGTTGTATTTCAGTCGATTCAAATTTCGTACAAGACGACTTTATTATTTAGTTTTGAAAATAGTAAAGATTTAGAATTCAAAAGATTTGCTGAATTCGAAACAACTACATTTTTAACTGAAAGTAATATGCAAAAATAATCATTATGTTTCTATTTACAGTTTTGACATTTTACTACCCAAAAAACAATTAATTGAAACAATAAAATTGCGTTTGCAACCTCAACATTGCCTATTTAAGAATTTCCTCGTTCGTAAAATACAATTCTTCCGAAAACAGCTCCTTAAATGCCAAACTCTTGCGATAAAATAACATTTTTCTTTAATTAAAAACGTCAGTGGCTTCCTTTACGTTTTTGCTTCCCCCATCCCAGAAGCCATTGCGACAGCTGTTACGTTTAATTCCTGCACAAGCTCCCTCTATTCATTGGTCCGAGTGACTTATGACTTTTTTGCGAAGTCGGGGCAGATTCCAATCTCCGATTTTAGTGCCGCCAGCGGTGAAGTGCGGAACTGCAACAGTCGCGGATGACGTTTAGTGCTGTGTTACGACGACAAACTGTACCATAAAGTTTTTTCCTTTCACTTTCTTTATTTTGTTGCGTATTCTCGGCTTGGAGTGTTTCGACTTCGTGGGAGAGTTAAAGTAAATTTTTTAGTCACTGGAGTTGTATTTATTAACTTGAGCTCAGGGGGCTGCCTTCTTCAATTAGTTTTAGCAGGGTTCGCGTTTTTTTAGATAAATAACAAAATTCTGGAAGCGTGGCGTTTATGGTTTTAATTTAAAAGGAAATATATATCTTTAAATTTGTATTTTCAAAACTAGGCAAGGTTTCCATTGTTTAATTTTTTGGTTGTGTTGAATTAAGTTTTGTTTAAGCCATATTTAAAGTGTTCTAAATCATGCAAGAGAAGAACTAAAATGTAACCATGTCTCCTTATATGCTGATTTTAGTTATAAAAAATTATCTTATTTGGGAAAAATTACAATATTAAACTGTAGGTCTATAACGTTAAAAAATAGATACGAATTAGTTTGTAAAAAAATTCATTTGTGACAATTTCTTTCTTAATTTATAGACTACTAGTCCGTAATTCAACAAAACTGTTTAATATGTATATAAAATAAGTTGTGGGAAAACAAATTTAAGTATAGTAGGGGAATTTTATATGTAAAACTGATACTCATTAAACGAAAATGTCTTATGTATATCCTTTGAAAATGCGTAATTTCTTTCTGCTTAACTTTCTAGATATTACTTTTAACTCCTGATTACTACCTTTTCCCATTAAATATAAAAATTCACTCCAATACCTATACTGCAACTTAAAAATATTCTTACAAAAAAAAAAAAAAATCAAAACAGGAAACACACAAATCTGTGACGAAACTTTGATTCCATACCATTATTACCCCAACTCATTTCAATGATTCCAATTCCATTTTAACCAACACACCCCACCCACCAAGACATTAACTGCGAATTGTGAGTCCAAAGAAATTCCCCGCGAATCGTTTAAAACAGTTCCATTTCGCGGCAGCTCCTTCCATTTAAAGAAATCGTCCATCGGCCGCTCGGTTTTGTCTTTACATTAGGATCTGTTAAATGACTGCTCTTCCTAATCGCTCTCTCTGTAATTACTGACTCTAAGTCATCATCGTTTGTGGAACACTCGTTACAAGTCAATCAATAGGATTTCCGTAAAGTGCCTTCGCCTTCGACCAGAAATCCAGCTTAAAATGAAACTGGGGGCGGTATATTGGATCGAGAGAAGGTTTCTGATATGATAGGCTTAAAAGACGTAATAATCTATAGTACGGCAGATTTATTTCGTTGTTTTATATGGTCTTTTAAGATTTATATCGACAAGAGTATGTAATGTCTTAGCCATTTTTAATATTATACTGTAAAGAAAAAATGCTCAAATTTGACAAAATATGTATATTTACGAAAATATATATATATAATCTAATATAAGCTTAAATTTTATCTTTTATCACATTTCTGAAATTTTATGAGTTTCTCTCGACTATGCTCCAATTGAGCCTTTTATTGAAATTGCTGAATTTTTGACGAATTTGAGTATCTGTGTACTTATTTCACTTAATTTTAAATTTCTAATAGAAGCTTTCCACTGAATTACAGTTTTGTCAGACTTGAATAATTACAAGCTTGTTCTTCTTAACCTGACTTGTCAAACATTTTAAAATGTACAAAATCCCCAAAAGCCAACTTATTATTTTTAATAATGCATACAAAATATATGACGATTTCTTTTTTTTTATACAAAAATCAGACAAATAAGGATGATTACAGCTACAGTTAAACTGAAGATACCGTAGCTCATACTAAAACTCATGACCTAAACTTGATCAATAGTGCCGACTAACTTTCCTTATATATTTGGTTTTAAAGCTTGCTCCTCATCTTATTAAAGGGTTTTGTAGGACAATGACTGGTTTTTATATTGTTAGTTTTCGTATAAACATATTTTTCTATCAATTTTTTCTTTAACATTGAGATTTTATGACATCTGCCTTTTCCCATGTTTAAAAACACCTTATTTAAGGAAAATTTTCGCAATTACTTACACACATTACATTACTTCACACTTTGTTTAACTTGAGAAAATCCTGCCTGCTTAATGGACATTTTGCCATATTTTAAGGAACAAGTTTTAAATATTTTGTTTAGTTCTAAACAAAATTTTAATGTCTGATGTCCTATCAATTTTTTTTTTAAATTTCATTTCTGAGGAAAATAAAAATGTATAAAATCTTTGATTTAGTAAATATTATTAAAAGCTACCCTCCAATTGTGCAATATATATTCATAAGAACATTCATTAAATATGTTTGCGTTTGTCTTTAATTGTTTTTGAATTAGTGTTCCTTAAATATTCAAAATTGCAGCTTTGAGATACGGGCTGTTAAAGTTTAAAATGAAACTATGAACTGAAACACAACACCTTTAAAAAAAAAAAAAATTAAACATACTTTAAGTTGATCAAGATCAAAACTTTTTGCACTGTCAAATTCAAATATTGAAGTTTTTTTCTAATCATAATCTCTGTATTGATTCTTTGATGCTCTTAAATTCTTAAATTACGATTCCCCTTAATGGTTTTAAGACAAAAAAGATAACATAATGATGCAAACACTTATCCTCATTATTCATTAATACTATATCATACCATAATATTTAAACTATTCTGCAAAGAACTAGGTCACCCCAACCTCAATTTCATTAATATCCCCATCATGATCAATATCGATACCTAAATTACGAAGCCGATATATTTTGATATTTTATTACAGCAAGAAGCAAATGATGAACCTAGTCCAGAACTCTGTGACTAATGGCCCTGGTCGGCAATCCACCTGAAGGATACATCACGTGACGGGGCCCTCCCAAGAAACAAAGGGGGCCCAGGGCCCTGTCCGCCTCATTACACCCATCATCTTTTCACCTCTTCGACTAATGATGCAGCACGGTCACATCATGGGGCGTCCGAAGAGAGACGCCCCTGCTTAATGTAATGCCAGGGCTTTTATTTTTCTTCTTATTGACACAGGCGGCGTGTAAACCGCCCCAAATCACCTTTTGATGCAATGTTATGTTTCTTTTCTTTTTGTTTCCACTTTCTTTATTATTAAAGGATTTTTTTTTGTTTTGTTTTTATATCCCATCTATCTATTATTTTTTTGCTTTGTAGGAAATGGGTTTTTTCTGTTATCGGGGTCCGGGTCTTAAGTAATGACGGCCCACAATGTTATCATTATGGATGATATTTTGGACGACTAAGAATGGATGAAAATTTGCGTTTAATGTTGGGTGGATAGTTATAAGCTGTCCAATTTTGTATTGAAGGATATTTATTTTTGAATTGAAGAATTTCACTTTTGTATTGAAGGATTTTTATTGAAGGATAAAGTAAAAAGATATTTTTTTAAATAATGATGAGGTTTTTTCAGTTACTTTAGTTATGGGGTGTTCATTTGAGTAAAACAACTTGAGTGAACTTCCCACTTAAAATAAATATGTTGAAATATGATAATATTTTGTATTTGATTTCCTTTTTTAAATAAAATAACTCGCCATTGATATTAATTAAGTTGCTTTAATATTCATCTGTCTAAATGTTTCACAATAATTAAATACATTATGTTAGAGTAAATTATATTTAATTTTATCATATGCTAAATAATTTACATAAATTGGAGAAGTTAGCAATCCTTTTTTATAATCATTATCAACACATATTTCATGTTCTTCCTTACAATGCAGCTTACGTATTAATTCGGCATTTTTATTCTCATCTAGAAAGTATACAATTAAAATAATAATTTATAACTTTTTAACTAAACTCCACAGAAATTTTTTTTAACATATTGTGTAATAAAGTAATTGAATGTAAAAATAAAATCGATTAAATAATTTTAAAATTAATGATGAAACTACATTTATTTCCGATTATTTTTTTTAATTTTTTTTTTAATCTACTTTTCTGAAAGCCAAATATTTTATTTTTTAAAAAAATAGCAAAATGCATATAATACTTTCAAAAGAAATTATAATATCCCCTTTAAAAAACGTTAACATAATCTTCCAAACCACATGCCAACCCATTAAACTTCAACTCTATTAAAATACCTCAGTTAAACAATATCTTCTCTTTTTCCCAACATCCAACTATTTAATCCCCTCTATCCCCTCACTAAAGCATCCTTTAATCTTACCATACTTTTAGTACTTTCAATGCTAAAATATCTAGAAATTCCGAGTAATATGCCACCGCAGCAAACCGCAGACGCACGCAACTTAGCGACAGAAGAAACGGAAAAAAATGCCATGAACTCATATCCACTGGGATGCGACAATACAAAGATGAAGAAGGGAAAAAAAAGAGTAATAGAGCGAATAAAAATCCCTTTCTTGTATCCCTACAACGGGACTTAGGGTGGAGTGGTAGAAAAAGGTCTTAAAATAAAAGGGCACCGATTTATCTGGAGATTTTACCGAGCAAATCGTACATTCAGTCTGTGCGTCCCAAAGCCTCTAATCAATACACGGTGACGTACTGAATATGGGATTAGGGCTTAATGGTTGGAAAAAGCGGGGGTCGCAAATAGCTTTCGCGAAGAGATCCAGAACCCCCTTTCTCTGTAGGTTTCAAGGGCTAAATAACTCATTTAGTTTATGGTGGGGTAAGAGCGTGGCATCAATTAAAGTTGACAGTAAATTCTCTGTAACGAGAAAAGGTTTATGTCCTATCGATTGCGCTGCATCGTGTAAGGTTCGTCACCATACCTACAATGTAACTGATTGTGACAATGTATCTATGTTTGTGACTGTACCTAAGTTTGTGACTGTACCTAGGTTTAAGTTTGTACCTAGATTTGTGGTTATAGTACTGACTAAAAATCTCTCTAAAGATCTAAATTAAATCTGTATGTGAACTTAAATCTCGTGATAGATAGGGTAGTATTAATTAAAGTTGACAGTAAATTATCTGTAATGAGAAGATATACAAGTCGTATCGAATGTGCTATATGGTAATAAGATTCATCTCTGTACATAGGTTTGTAACTTTGTAACTATGCTTGTGACTGTATCTAGGACTTAGTTGTGGTAATAACTAGATTTATCTAAAGATCCAACTTAATATATCTATCTGTATGTGAACTTAAATGTCCAAAATGAATTGTATAATCCATTTAGTTGAAATAACGTGTTATTTAAACTTGGAACTTTATGGTATTGTGAATATAGATGGTTTTATTTGTAATGCAGGTAAATATGATGATGAAAAAGTACAGAAGAGTGACCAGTAACGCGTGCAAAATGCAAACATTTGAAAATAGTTTATTGATTATTGATTTAATTCTATGTTTACTTTGTGCATTCAAAGGTGAAGCTATAAATGATCTTAATGGAAATGTTCTTAATAATGCGCATAATGTGGTAAGAAACTTTAGAATGTTGAAAAAATATCGGATTTTTTATGTATTTTATTAAATCAAGATACCAGTTAAAACACGATAGATCTAATACGGAATTAAGCTTCCTCTTGACACCCATAAAACATTTTAAACTAAAGATGTACCATATTAAATATAACAACAACTATGTATATCACATTAACATAAAATGAATTACTATATTGAAAGTTTCAAAATGCATTAGTATATGTACTGAATATTACCTAATATTTCAAATATCTGTATTGAAAAATTACAATAACTTATCACAATAAATTAAACGATGTATAAACACAAAATCAAATAATTTTAATTTCATTTTCAGTTTGTCTTTTCATCTAGAGACGATTCCACCCCAGAAGCAATTCATTATTGTTGAGTCTTAACACGCTGCCTACTAAAATTATAAGATATTGTGATTTCTTTTATTTTTTGTACTAATGCGCCCCTATCCCGAGAACATTCCGTGTCGAACTTAATTTGGGCAATACTTTTCTTTCATTCGTAGCAAATAATTGCCATCCAGGAGACATTAGTCTTATTCTGTTCGCGTGACGCAGTATAGCACGCTACCGACCAAAAATACCAAAAAATGGATCTTTTTTGGCCCATCACGCCATTATTACCCAGTGATCATCCTCATTCCTCTCATCCCGAATGTCTGCTTCTCGGAAATCCAGAACTGCAGATTAAACAGGAATGGATGTGAATAACAAATGAACATCGAGAGAAACAAGTTCAGGCTTTAAATGTGTTTTGATATTAGTGGGTGGTAGACTTAAGATGGCGATAAAGAAAGAATATTATTCAAATTAAAATGTTATCATAGTGGTTAATGAACTGGATATTAAATGTCCTTATATAGTAGTTGGTAAATATTTAAGGTGAAGATATTGAAAAAATAATCAAGTTAAAATGTGGTTAGAGTGGGTGATAAAGTTCAAATAGATGGTACTTATATAATGGAAGGTAAACTTAGAGATGAAGATAGTGAAAGAGTATTCAAGTTTAAATGTAAATATAGTGGTTGGTTGTTTGGGCATGAAATGTACTTATATAGAGAGGTAAACTTGAGATAAAGATATGGAAATACAGAAAGATTGATCAAGTTTAAATAACATTACACAGAGAGGTCATAAAGTTCAAATTAATTGTACTCATGTAGTGGGTGATAAACCTGGAGATGAATATTGGGATCGAGCATATAAGTTTAAATGGTAATATAAGGGATTTATAAGCTGGAGTAGAAATGTACTTATATACATTGGGTGGTAAACGTGAAACCAAGTTTGGTTTAGAGTATTCAAGTTTCAATGCGAATATAGTGGTTGATGAACTGGAGGAGATATGTAACTATGTAATGGGTGATAAACTTGAGATGAATATTGGGATGAATATTCAAGTTTGAATGTGAATATAGTGATCCGTAAAATTACGATGAAAATCGAGAAACAGTATCGAAGATCAAATGTTTTTGTAGATGGTGATAAACATGATATGAAAATTTAAAAGAAAAAGTTAAGGTTTTGGATTTGTATAATATAAATGTGTGTTTAATTGTTTTTTGTATAATATAAATGTGTGGTAGACTTGAGATGAGAAGGTTAATAAAGAGAGTAATTCAATATTATTAATACACAAGTTAAGGTACATCGAGTTCTAGATAAATATTCCTATCCTTTAACTTTGAGTAAAATAGTAAGGGGTGATAAATTTAGCGTGGGAAATATTGAAATTAAGAATCGGACTGTGTTTACAATGGGTTATAAATTCGAAAGTAGTTTGTACTCTTAGTCGCAAATAAAATAAACATTAATTGTTATGTAATGTTCTTGGAAATTTATTTTCGGATAATTAAATATTTGGTAAACATTTTACTCACATATTTTGCAATATTTACTCAAGCACAAAAACTCTTATTCATATAATAATTATGTAATTTTTATCAATCAATTCGACAGACACATTTTCCCAACTTATGACGAAAATGTTTGAGTATAATACTAAAAAAAAAATATTTAGTTTATAGATGTCAAACTCATTTTCTACTTATAAGCATAAATATCAAAAGCGAAAATTTCCCTCGAAAAGTGATTGTATCTTTCAAATTCTAGCAATGATACAAGTTCACAAATCGAAAGATTTGCGAGAAATAAAATATCGAACTAATGAAACAATAATAAACAAACCGAAATCCTACGATACATTTCTAGCCGATTTCACCTACGGTGAGGTTTAATCCCAAATCATAAATGTTTTTTTAAAAAAATCAGTTTTCTTGATAGAATACAAACAAATCTTTTCAAAAACACTCAAGTATATCGCCCCTCTACCTTCATTTTAGCATCTCACAACAAAAATCAAAGCGAAGAAGTTAAGAAAAATATTTTTTTGATTTGATTACTTTCTTACTCTATCAGAGATAGACGCCAATAAACAAAACAAAACAAAACAAAAATCCAAAAAAAATGGCGCGAGGAGTAAAAAAAAAAAAAGTTGGTTTTTCTCAAAAAATGATGGAATTCCAGTATTTTCAAATGTACGGGAAAAGCAAAGGCATGGTTGAAGGAGAGAAAAAAGAAAACTATGGGAGAATTCTATGATTGCTTATTATAATATTCATGAGATATTTTATTTTAGCTCTTGGATGTAATATAAAAGGAAGGCCTCTGGAAGTCTACGGTTAGGAAATATTCAAAAGCAACAGTTGGGACGGCAATTTGGAGTTCGATAAAGACGCAGCGGAAATTCGAAGAACTGAAATCAGAAAAAAGCATAAAAAGTATTCCTTTTTCACACATTAAGTATAAGGGGGAATCGATTAAGTAAATAAAACATATCTTGAGGTTCGATCTGAATTCAATCAAATCCCTTGCAGAAATAAAGTTGAATTGCATTTAGGTATTGGGCGTCGGAACAGAAACCTCTAAATCCAAAATCCGTCAATATTATGAAGTCTAAAAAAGTAAGCTATTTATGGAATACTAGTGTTATATCAGTGAAGAGGATTTTTTTTAATCAGTGGGCTTTGTATTTAGATAAATAATTAATAATAAATTAACAAATGAATTTTTTGTCAAAACAAAGTAGAAATCCAAATGCGATTTATCGGTTTTTGTTCTGATGCTCCTCAATTTATATTCTAGCCTCTTACATTTGCGATTATGATTAAAACAAATTCGACCTTAAAATGGAGTAAAATTTGGTTGGAGAAATTTGATATAAATTACTATGAAATTCAATTCAATTCTTAAAATGAAATACTTAATTAAGTTTTTATTATTATTATTATTATTATTCGCATAAAGTAATAACTTTGTATAATATATTTTTTCCTTTTTTTCCAAGAATAATATTTTAGTAAATTAATCTGAAAAAGATATTTAAAGCAACATTTAGGAAGGAATGTTTAACTTTTATATTTTTAATAAAAAAAAAATTATTGGATTTTTTATAGTAAGTGCATATGCAAATTCATATGCAAATATAGAAGAATGATAATAAATATTTTCAGTTTATGGAATTTTATTTAATAGGTTGATAAGAAATTTTATTTAATATGTTGATATGTAATTTTATTTAATATGTTGATATGTAATTTTATTTAATATGTTGATTTATAATTTTATTTAATATGTTGATATGTAATTTTATTTAATATGTTGATAAATAATTTTATTTAAAATGTTGATATGTAATTTTATATAACATGTCTTTTAAAAGTAAAATTAATAAAAATTTTATTGAGTTAAAAATGTACGTCAAAAAAATATAAAAATAAGCGTCACAAAATAGTTTCCTTCCTTTAGAAATATATTTACACTTAAAAAAAAACAAAATTAAATGAGCATAAATTGACTTAAGTACCACAATTGAAGTAAATTAAATTAACAAACAATTAATTAATTATTAACTCATTAAATTCACAATATACCAATCAAAACATGTTTAAGTATCTATTGCTTTCCCTCTCATAATTTCATTTATTATTCACCATAAATGTTCCTCTTATTATCTAATCTAATCAGATATACAGAAGTACCATGTATTCTACAACAAATAAATCAGTACGAAATTACCAAGAAGCGTTTATCAAGTAAACAACCCATCAGGGACATCATTAAAAAGATCCTAACAAATCTGCATTTGAATACTTTTCATAGCACATAAACGAACTCTATAATAAAATTGTAATTTTGCTACAGTCCCTGACTCGAAGTACTCGTCTTGAGAATTACTCGGAGCAACTTTGATAAAGGCTATATTATGCTCAACGTGCTTAGTTCTAGAAATAAGAGTTTTATTTGCATTAGTTCATACATGCAAATAATTTTCCCTGCAAAGGCTCAGCTTAAATGGAATTTTACGAAAAGGGGGGAAATAGTTTGGATTCAGCTATTTCGAATTCAGTTTATTATAATTTTTTTTTTTTTTTTCGTTGTAGTAGAGTAAGTCGTATAATTTGGAATTCATTGTAATTTCTTAATGAAATTTTTTCAAATTCCCAGAGCGCAAAAATAATACTGTTCCGGCTAAAGTGATACATATTCGAAATGATTTAAATCAAATTTTTATTCAATTCTTGGATTCACAGAGATATAAATTTGATTCAAATAACAGTACTTGGGTGTAATTTGAATGTGTTAGGAGTAGGATTTCTAGATACTTTTTTCTTTGAGGGAATAATTTAAAGGTATATTTCACTCTTAAGTTCTAAAATAAATGTATTTAATGTAAATTGCGCTCTAAAAGGACACTAGAATAATTTTTGTGGGATTTTTTTGGCATACAATTAGAGTAAATTTATTTACAAAATGCATTAAATTAATTATTTAATGGATTATTTAATTTTCTGAACAAAGATTAGTTTGAATAGAGTACTTTTAAAAATATTAGGCATCTGTATGTTTTTAGTAAAATTGTGGACAAAATGAAAATGCATATTTTAATAAGACGCTTTCAACATCAAATAATGCATTTAGTTGATAACCAACTAATTAAATTCTTCTGCATAAATTAAATACAATTAAATATGCTTACATATGTATAAAACCTTTATGAGCAGATATCTCAGTATTATGATTAATTTTATTCAATTGTTAAATTAAATCTGAGCATACATATAAGAAATTATTTCCTTTTATATTACAGAGGAGTTTGTCAAATGTAAGAAATTGTTATTTTCTTAATATTATTACTTATCTTTAAAAATGAGAGCTCTAAAGCTTTGTACGGAATAGTATTATATACCTCTTTAATAAGCATCACCAGCTTGTCCTTGCTCCATTAACTTAATGCTTTATATTTTTGATCATAATATTTGCCAAAGTATTACTTTAAATTATATGAATTTTTACACTAGGTTTAAAGACAGTAATAAAAGATGATTCACAAAAATAGAAAGTAATATCTTAGTTGATTGTTTTAATTATTCTTTTAAAAGTTGTATACGCTAACTCATAAAGGCTTTTAAAAGTGTAATAAATGATATAACCGATAAAAACAAAGTTTTCAATATAAATCCGTTATATGCAGTGCCAATTTTTGTATTCATTAACTAAAAGCGCTTATTCTCTAAACAGAGTGTGCTCGGTGTTTGCATCTAATTTTAAATACCAAAAACATATCTATTAGCAAATGTGCGGCAAACTACGCTTCAAAATTTATTTATTAAAAATGAACGTGAATATATGCTCTCACATCCAAATATCATTTATTTATTTTGAGTAAAGTAATTTTATTATTTATTTATTTATTTATTAATTTATTTATTTATTTATTTATTTATTTATTTATTTATTTATTTATTTATTTATTTATTTATTTATTTATTTATTTATTTATTTATTTATTTATTTATTTATTTATTTATTTATTTATTTATTTATTTATTTATTTATTTATTTATTTATTTATTTATTTATTTATTTATTTATTAAAAAAAAATTTGGCAACAAGAAAGAAAATCAACAATAGTCGGTTAAATACTCTTTCATCGTGATTGGATGATGGCAAGTTGTTGTGCTATTAGTATTCCGTAAAAGCGACCTTTTATTGAAAGTAACAGCTCCAAAATTTTATAGACTGCATTGTCATCGACATCGAATCCTTCTGCCAAGTTTCAGCCCTATTGGATGAGGGCAAGAGGGTTAATTAGGCGTCCGCAGATTCGCCTCCCATCGACACACACACAAAATCGAAGTTAATATAAAGGAATAAAAAAAAAGTTTCATTTTCCTTCAAAATTAGTTTATTATTTTTTTTTTATACTACTTATTACCTGGTGTAAATATCTATATGATTTAAAGCAATACTCCAACAGATATTATATTAAATATTTTGGCCAATAATATTAAGTATTAGGTCAATGGCTATCTATCTTAAAGAATACAAAAAATACATGATAGCTCAAAAATGATTTCATCCTTTAACTATGGCTTGGAGAAAAATATCAATCCGTTTTAACACTTAAAGCGAAAAAAATTAGTTAAAATAACGAAAGTTAAACACTGTTTATTTCAACTTTTGAAAATAAATAAAATAATTTTTACATATAGTTACAGTAGCTCAAAGACCGAATGCATTTATCCCTACATAAGTAAACCTTAAGAATAGGAAAAGCTCTTGAGTAGTGGAAAGGAGAGACTAGAGAGAAACAAGCTTGTAATGTGGATTAGTGATTATCCTGCGATTGTCCAGACCGCAAAGGAGCTCCCTGGACACAGGAGATGACTAGAGGCAGAATACCAACCTTTATTCGATATTTATTTCCCCTTTTAACCAGTTAGTGGGTGGGAAAAGGATTTTTTTTTTTTGTATATATATATATGGTGAGAGTTTCCACGAAGCAGGCTTCTATAGACACTAATTTCTTCGATAAGAAATTCTATTATAAATAAAAATCAGTTTTATCTTCTACGTTATACAGGGCTCAATTATCCAAAAAACTGTAAAAAAAGCAACTGGTCAGAATGATGTGATTATACATGACGAATGAGTAAATTCTATGAGTATTAGTTTTAGACTGAAAGTGTAACAACAATTTTAATTTCATACTTTAGTTTATTAATTTAACATCAATTAAAAAACTAAGAGTATGAAATTATTATTATTATTATTTGTTATTTAACGTAAATTAATTTTCATAGTTAACATAAATTAATTTATGTTAAATTAACTTAAATAAATTTAACATATATTAATAAACTAATTTTAAAGGCAAAAATTATCATAGAACTCTAAGTAATATATTTCTATTTAACTTGATTTTTCTTCGTAAGCATAGGTATTAGAAGATTTTAATAGTTTTTAATTTACAAAAAAAAATTAAACTTCTGAGAAATTTCCCCTTTATTAAAATAAACGAAAAATCTTCCTAAACTACTGAAAAGAATAAATGAATTGCAAAATCGTAGTTTGAAACTTTTTTAGTAAGTGCTTATTAAAAATATAATTTTAATATTTTATCACGCCCGCACGCACCCTACTATGCAAAAAAAATCAGAAACAAATTACGGACAGTTATTCTTCATTAGCATATAAATTCAGTAATTTAAAATATAACGCCAAATGATATAAGAAATCTTCAAACTAATAAGAAATAAAAGAAGTTCTAGAAAGTCTGAAAATTTCTATTAATCTTATCTGCCCTTTCATAATGGAAGAATCTTTTTCTTAAATTAGAGTTTTAAAGTCAACAATTTTCATTTCGAAGAAAAATTGAGAAAGGTTCTTTTATAATTAAATGGAGACGGTTTTACTGGTGCTCTAATCTAAACGTGGTCGTATCCATAACTGCTTCTACAATTAAGAAACAAAATGAATTTAGGCATAAAAACAATTCCCTAGGAAAAAAAAGGAAACAAAATTGTTCTAACTTGGTGAAGAAAATGAGAAACTGTTCGCTAACACTTCTTTGGAATGAAAACTTTAAAGTGAAAATGGTATAAGAGCATTATTTGCATGAAATGAAAATGTTAAGAACTGTAATACTAATATGAGTTTAATTTTCTTTGCACGTATTATGCTGAAATATTTTGTATGCCCTATAAATAAAAGATTTTAAATACCATTTTACGATGTTTAGAAATGAAACACAAAAGAGAAGAAATTTAATTATCTTTAAGCAAATACCTACTCACAGGAGTTTAGTATTTTTTATTGAAATAAAATTACCTATATTTGCAACTAATATAAACTCTGATATTGCAATGTATGATGCATCATGTAAATTTAAGTAAAAAAATTTGCGTAGTAATCGTGTCAAATGAACACGTATTTCAATTCTGACTAAACGATTAAAATTTAAAGTAAACACTTATATTATGCATATCAAAAGCAAAAACGTATGACTGATTAAAATGCTAATTAATTTTTCTACTGACAAATATGTTAAAAAAGAAACTAAAATATTTTTTTAGATTCACAGGAATGCTTTTTCAATAAAATAAGACGATTTTATTTCATATTTTATAAAATAAAATTATCTTGTTTTATTAATATAACGGTATAGTGGATTATTTTATTGATAATGTAGTGTAATTATAATAAAAATATACTGTATTATTTGAGTATATAAAAATATACTCAAAATTCTAATGTTTTAAAAATAATTATATAAAATAGTCTGTATAAAATTTTGTAATTTATTAACGTAAATTACAATTTGTCATTCAATTTTAAGTATTCAAAAACTTTCATTTAATGTAGCAGCTCATAAAAATTCTAAGGTTTGATAATTATCTCACAAATTAGAGATTATCAACAACGTAAAGTACAGAGCAACTGTATGGAAAGTTTGCATACATTTAAATATAGACGAATCACATTTAATTTTATTCTGTCCAATTTTAATACCAGTTCATTTTCAGCATTTTAAATAAATTTTGTAGTGTTAAAAAAGTCAACCTGTGTTCGAAAAATTGTAAAAATATCTGTGAATATTGGGGGGAAAAAACCAATTTGAAATATAGAAGTAAAAGAAAAAATTTGAAATTTTGGAAATTTGTAGTTGTCTACTTATGAACGTGTATTAGTAAGTAAAGTACAGTAATAGTAGTACAAGTAATAGTAGTACTACAGTATTAGTAGTACAAGTAAATAGAAAGCAAACACTCGTATGGAGATTCAGGCTTTAACTTCAAGCCATTCTCACTCTGAGTTGATTCCAGGAGATTGGCAGTCCTCGCCCAGCAAGTGACATTCTTCTCTCTCTGCCATATTTTAATTATCTCGAGAAGCACCCCTCATGGTGCGTCAGGTGTTTCTAGCACCTGGGAAATTACATCAGAAACGATGGCAACAACAAAGGGGAAAAAAACGCGCCAAAAAAGGAGACAAAATCGATGGGGTCTTCATTCGTATGCAAATAATTTCACTTTCTGCTCCGTGTTTCTTTATAGGGAGAGGAGAAATTTCTGATTAGTTGAGAAAGGAATTGTGTTCTTTAATTTGGTTCACATTCTTGTACTACAATAATAAGAATGTGCGCGAGAAAGTTTTTTAAAGGAGTAATTATCCTTCACTTTAACTCCCTTTTCTTGGATGTTTATTGCATCCTGAGTAATCTAGGGAGGGAATTGAATTTGAAGGGAAGGATTGAAATTTTCTCTGAACTTCATTACATCAAATTGGAAGAGAGCTGTTTTATTATGAGATTTTATTATTGGTAAAAAAATTTTGCTATATTTTATAAGTTTTTATACTAAAGCTATTTTAACTTTAATTAATGAATTGATTTGGAATGAGTAACAAAACAAGTATAAATTACTTTGTGTGATAGTTAAATTATTTTAAAAGTTTGATACTTTTTAAAAATACTTCATATTGCGAGGTAAAGAAATTATTTCTCACTCTTTCAGTTTATTGGAGTAAGTGGTAATATGACAATACTCAAAACTCCTCAATATATATTTGACTAAACGAAATAACGTAAATAAAGTTAATTTTAAAAAAAATTGTGAATTTATAATTTGATTTGGCTTATCCTAAAATCAATACATTTTTATATTATGATTATGTTACAAATTATACTTTTTATTAAAAGATATTATTTTATATTTTAGAAAAGAAGTTAGTTGACTACCATTATATGTATGTTTTTCTATAAACTACTTTTGAAGCGTGTTTGATTTGTTTTTCTTGCAGTAAAATAATCTTTTTCACTTTATAAAGGTTAAATAATAAACCAAATGTAATATTCATTTGATATAAAACACGTTTATTTCAAAATATAGGAAACATTTATGTCCCATTTTTTTAGAACATTTTGAAAGTTTTCCTCGATTTCCACGACTTAAATTTTTTACCTTATGAACACCACACATCATTAATTAAAATATTACATTTAACAAAATCTCCCTTGACCATCAAAAGCTCCAGAAAGTAATATATGGACTAACAACAAAAAAAAAAAAAAAAAACATATTTACGTTAATTCATCCTAATGAAAATAACCACACAAACTCTGTTCTCACCCAAAATTAATCCCGGTTCTCCCCATTCAAAATAACAGATGCCTTGTTTGCCTTATATTACCACAATGCAGAGGATTGACACGGGCCTGTCCGAATACGTCTCATTATAAATGACGCCGCAACCAAAATCCAGGCATCAAGGAAAAGGCGGAGAGAAAAAACGCGACTCTCGCCTCATCCATCAAGATGACTAACAGAGAAGAAAAAAATCCCAACAAGCAAACGCCCGCCCTTGTTAAGGCCGCAGATATGTCCAACTTTGTTAAGGTTGCAGATATGTCCAACTTTTGGCATTCTGATTCTCGTTGGACTGTGAGTTAGTGTCGCCAATCAGATTTGCAGCTTGTTTGCATTGGTTTGTTTTATTGGATAGTTTGTATGGATCCTGGGGTTTGTTTGTCTTTGGGAAGTGGACAATAAGCGATTTGATTGGCAGTTGGGATTATTCTTGAATTCGTTTATTTTGATTGGAAGGGGGGTTGTGCTTGTCAAGAAATATCTCGTGAATGATAGGTAGGGATATCGAAGATAATTTGATAGATAAAAGTAAATGAAGTTGTTTTTAAATGAATGTTTTATTTACAGACAAAACAAAAGAAGCTGTTTAATAATACGATATTTCAGTGTTGTAGGCTAATAGTAAACCACTGAATATTAGTTATAATAATCTTTTAATGGCCCTGATATGAATGAGTTTACCCCTATTTGATTTTTACTTTATAATTTGCATACAATGTTTATTTTAAAGATATATATTTATCTCACATAATGTGTATCTTTACAACTTTCCTATATTTTTACATGCATTTTAAGATAAAAATTTCTTCAAGAAAACAAAATTTTGCTTTAAAAAAAAAACTATACGTTTCAAATGTTTCAATTGCATTTTACTTTAAATTGAATTCCTATTTTCAAAGTTTAAAAATGAACTATTCCAAATTTAAAAGAAGTAAGCAGTCAATATGTGTCATATAACGAATATAAAAGATAACTATTTTAAAAATAGGATATGAAAAAATAAGTTTCGATATTTATTTTTCTTCAAAGCCAAAAGAAAACCCTTAAATAAGTAATAATAAAAAAAATCAACAATACATTTTTAGCTATACATTTTGACTAATAATATGCCATCAGAAATTATAAACGATATATTTAAATGCATGGATATCAATTAAATTATCTAATAACTTAACTAATATTTGCTATATAAATAAGAAAACATAGAAAGTTGTCATCTAAACTCATTGCCAAATAAAAGAAAATTTAAGTTTTAAATATTGTTTAAAAACCATGTTGATGTTTTATGTTTAAATCATATTTCATATTTATCTTTCAACACCCTTGTATTAAATCTAAAAAAAAAAAAAAAAAAAACTCACTTCCAAAAACGCACCACACTTTAAATACCCTCTCTACCATTATATTTCTCGGCATTTCCTCGCTTTTTAATGCTTTTTCGACAACCCTCCTTCTCACAGCACAGTGCAAAGTATGGAAATAAAGAAAATACTCATACAAAAAAAAGGAGAAGAAACGATTGATTCTCGTATTTAATAATATTTTTTTTCTCTATGTGCACTTTCTCTGTTCTAATGAAGCACTTGGAAGCTTTACAGAAAACTCATTTTCTCCAAAGAACTATAAACATCGCAACCAGGACTCGGCGCCATTATAAAAAGCATTAAAAAAATGAGGAGAGAGGGAAAAAAATTATATGAGAAAGGGAAAAAAAAATCGGTACCCCCATCGTTGTGTTTACCGTTTTTAACGCAGGAGCAGCGATTTTTTCTTCCCTTCCTCTTCATTTTTATTATTTTCATTCCATCGTTATATGGGGAAAGAGAGGAAATTAGGTCCTAGCACAAAAAAAAAAACCAGATAACAAAAAATAAATCTCGAATTAGCCTCAGATGGGTTACCAAACCAGGCCAGCCATCTTTCGTCACCTTGTTCAATAACAGGTTGGGGAGAGCCATTTGGCGATAAGAAGCCAAATGTGGCTTGGTTAGAATTAAAAATCATATCCGCTTTTTTCTCCAGAGGAGAAAAAACGATCTAACAGTCATTTTCATCTCGTTATAAATTCCATTCTCTTTTAAAAGGAATGATTTTTCATTAGGGTGACATGTTAGGGAACCCTCAATTTAAATTCACCGTAATCAGCATTATTCGTGAGTACTTGATTAAAGCTTTTGAATATTTAAAGACCCGAAACCTTATTTTAGAGAACGTTGTCGTTGAAGGGACATTTTTTCTGTGAAATCTTATTCAAAATCCAACTACTGTGAGATGAAAGATAATTTGAAATAAATTATAATTTTTCAGAAAATTGTATTCGACGCAATGTATTTGAAAAACCTATTATGCATATAAAAAGTATTTAAAAGGCTTTTCAAGATTGATTAGGTTTGCAGTCGGCGAACATAAAACATTTGGAAAAAAAATATAATAATAACATCATAATTTAAATTTACTTTCTATATGAAAAGATAAACACCTTCTTGTTATGTCACAGTAAAGATATATCTTTTTTTTTTTACCTCATAACTTATGTATAAATTCATTTTATATTGTTATCAACTTTTTAATACAAGTTTGCTCCCTATTTAATTAAGTTCCATTTATTACCATCTTATAAACACATTTACTCTATATTTTTGCTTGCATTAAAATGACACTTAAAATAAACTTTATTTATTGCAAATTGAAAAAAAAAATTTAAAATGTACATTTTAACTTTTGAATACTTTAATTCGATAATTTCATCGCTTTATCATAAGATACTAAGTATTAGGGTTAGTAAATTAATCTTAAATTCCAATTGCGTTATATTTTTCATTCACTTTATGAAACTAATTAATATCACAATAATTTAAAATTTATTACTAAAACAGATATTTGATGTGCAAAATTAAAATTTCAAGTTTTTATTGCACTTACATATCCAAACATTTCAGCATTCAGTTTTATTTTTGCTATTTGTTATTGGGTTGTCCTTATCTTAACTATTTATACCGCTATTTAAGGGGGAAAAAATCAGATTTCTTCTCAATTCCTTTACATTTTGTAAACCATCAATTTATATAATGATTACTTTATTCAAAAAACTTTTTGTTAATTTTTTATTTCATAAACGTAAAAAGTATTCATTCCATCTTCTCCTAACAAGCTCTTAAAAATGTATCCAGAATTATTTATTTCATTATTAATTACTTTACAATCCAAAAGAAAACAAAACCATTTCGAATCAACAGAAGAAAAAAATCCTTTACCAGATTTCTTTTTCCCTTGGACAACACCATCCAACCAAAAACCGCCAAAGCAAATATTTACCCAACGCCAACTCCTCGCGGTCGCCAAGCAAACCGCGCCTCATTCCCACGTGGATGGGAGTCGCGTTACCATAGCAACCAACGCTTCTCTCGTGGTAGAGGGGACAGGAGGGTGGGTAATCAGAAAATAAGGGGGGGGGGGAGTCACGTGACCAGCTATCAAGGACACCTGACATTGTGAGTGGGGGGAGGGGGCAAAGGAAGAAAAGCAACGCTAGCTCATGGCGTTTGTTATCCACATAGTCCATAATTAGTCCACGGCGATTGTTGGGGGGGGGGAGGGGTAGGATACATATTCGAGAGATGAGATCTAGGAGAATCCATTTTGGGATGCGGGGGATGGGAGGATGGAGATGAAAAAATTGGTAGGCCATTGTCCAGGGGGTTGATTGTACCGGATGGTTATTGATTGCCGTAGAATCGTTTGCATTACTGCGCTGGAAGAATAAGGATTGATTTTTTTGTGTGTGTTTTTCTCCCTGTTGTCCAAGTACCCTGGGATCAACACAGGCGTGGGTTTTTTTCTAGTTGTTTACAACGTGAAATATGGGGCTGAGTCATTGTGTAATTCATTTTGGTGTGATAAGAATGCTGTTTTGGGAAGTTTTGGTTGATTTGTTGTTAGAGCTTTCTTAGGAGTTGTAACAAATTTACTAAAATGTTATATTGGTAAAGCTGGCGAATGAAATGTCACGACTAGATAAGAATAGATTTATTGGTTTGGTTCTGAAGACATTTTAGATTTTTTATCTGTTATTTTACTGTGTAACGTTCATCGTACTTTTTTATACTTAATGGAGTGATATAAAATTTATAATTAAAATATCCTCTTGATTTCTTATAACCAAATTGATTAACAAGTTTAGGTTACATAAACTGATAACAGCCCTCCTTTTCCAGATTCTTGTTATATTTTCATAAAAAAATTAGTAAACTGATTTATAAAAATTACTTTTTAAGAGGATTTTTTTTTTAATTATAAGTTTATCAAATGTAAAAAAAAGTATTTCATGGTAAAATCCATCAACAAGTTAAGAAATTCGTTGCTATAAATATACAAAATAAACTTATTCAAATTGACAATTGAATTAAAAGTACTTTGTGGAGAGCATAATAGTATATATTTAAAACAATAACTCATTGATTTCAACAATACTGATATTTTAGACAGAGATGATATCGAACTGTAACAGCAACTATATCTCTCCTTTTATAATTTTAAATAAAAATTAAAGTCATAGGCCAATAACAAAATATTTTACTGAATAATTGTCACTAATAATATATCCAAAAACGATTCAAAATTTAATTTTACACGTTCAAGAATACTCTTGGAAAGCCTACACAGGCAAAACCCACCAAAATATTTTAGTTTATGTTTTTCTGTTACCAGGGAGTCTGTGAGACTGTCCACTGACATCCATAAGATGGATGGGACATCAGTGAAACAAGTTATATAAAAGAAAATCGTAGGGGAGGATTCAGGGCAAGGTGGTCCCCAGCATAGGGTTTGTCAAAACAGATTAAGGGATCGAGCCTTCATTAAGGACCATCTCGACGACTATCTATTGACAAGTCGATATTACAAATGCATCACGTTTTCAATCGCACCAATGGTCGATGACTGGTTTCATTATAACAATTGAGTTATGAAGAGTAAAGTCTTGTAAAATAAATGACTTTGTATTGAATGAAAGAAATGTTTGGTGTATTATTTAGCAGAGTATAATGATATATATTATTGTATTTGGGCATGGAAGAAGTTTTATGGAGTTAGTAGAAATGTAATTATGCAAGTGAGTACTGAATTACCCGGTGTTATGAAATCCTGAATTAAATTTAAAGAGAAATTTAAATATCTCTGTGACTGTGCGTTCATTTTCTTGTTTTTAACGTTCCATTAGTAAAAAAAAAATTCGATTAATTTGCAATCTTATTGCGAAGATAAAGAGCATGCTTCATAAAAAAAATTAAAGCAACAGGACTAATAATTGTGTTCAAAAATGTTTGGTTTTTTAAGTATTTAATAAATTAGCTGTGTTTAAGCATTTAATAAATTTTGAGTTAGCAAATAAATTATGTTTCGAGAATTTTACTTAATGATCCATACCATTACTTTATTAATTCATGAATTAATATATAACCTACTTAATAGCATATTCTACACTTCATAGCTCAATTCCATTCAACATGTTGCTAATGGATATTTGTAATTAGTTGATGTTGGATTTTTAAGTGTGTTTACGGTGCATTGTAGTAAATTAATATACCATCAATACATCTAGAAATAAAATATTAAATGGATAATGTGCGGTGTAAAAACAAAGGTTAAAAAACACCTTTTTATTTCGACCCCAATCTAAATCTAACCATCAATCAAATTCTTAATTTCAATTACATTCTATTATCATATTATTTCTACATCCTAAACCATTAATTTAAAAAACTTATTTGACTGCATCCACCACACACACACACTAAAAAAAACACCATCCGGGTCCAAAATCAATCCCACTCACGATCCATAATGACAATGCGAAACGACATATCCTGAAGTACAACTTTCACTTTATCTGATGATCCATAATCCGATAGCAAATAGCATTCATAATTCTTCTCACACTCGACTCAAGCCCCAACCTTAATTTGAAACAGAATCACATGCAGCAAACCCAAACAAAAGAAATAACGAGAGAAGAAAAAAAATGAATTAGCACTGGGTCCTAGTAGCAAGGACATCAGAATGAGATACGGTCTGTCTGGCTAGAAGTTGTACAAGGAGAAACCGAAAAATTCTTCCTAACTAGACTTGATGCATTTGGGGTGTCTTGATGTTGACACGCGTAATGCGTCAACATCAAAAGGTACCATCAAGCTCTACCAGGTGATGTATCTTGTGGGCCTTTGACATCTACCGGACTTCTGATGTATAGAGGTAGATACAAAGTGTGCTTATGAATGAAGTACTGAATAAAGGTGATGTCAGGTAATTTCTTCTCATCGTATTTTTACTCGATTGTGAGGGATTATTGAATTTTATTTTTCAAGTAAAATCTTTAATCTGTAAACCATGCGAGCTCAAAAACGTTTAACATATATATTTCTACTTTATAGCAGAGGTATCTCACAATAACTTCTTACGAACCATTTGGCTTTTAAAATTTTATTTGTATATTAATTTAGCAGTAAAATACTATAACAGGAAATTCAACTTTTATTCGTATTTTTTTTACGTATTTTTTCAATTAATGTTATGTTATTTTTGTGTTTTGCAATTGATTGGGTAAAATTGAAACGCTTAAAAAATCACTTCGTCTATTTAAAAAAAAAATTTCAGGAACTTAATTCTAATTTTATTATTCATATTGTGATATTTAACTACATAGATGTTTGCATGATATTGTAAAATGAAAACTACTTTAGTTAAGTTATTAAACAGCACAGTTAAAATTCAGTTTAAAAATTTGCCTCATTACATTATCCCATAAATTTAAACCGCACATTAATTAAAAGTCACAGTAGTGCCATCAATTTAACATTCGTATTTACTTATATAAAATTTATACCCTCAAGTAATTTTTTCTCAAATTTTATCAACATTTAAATATATTCCAGAAAAAAACTAAACCACTCAAAATTATGTCTAGTCCAGTTTAAATATACCAAATTAATGCTTTTGAACAGAAAAAAAAAATGAAATAAACCCATTTTTCCACAATTGAAAACTACTCTTCTTCTTACTTCTACACAAACCATAGAACTTTCCAAACATGTTCCCATAGATAAACATAATTTACACTCCCATATCACATGCTCCTAGTAATTGCAACTCTGGCATTGAACACGCTGGAATATCTCCCCTTATTAAGCCATATTATTCCAAGAAAGAGGAGATGTAATTTTTTTTTTTCTCTGGCAGAATAGAAGTGGCAGATGTCGTTGACGCTCCTTCCATTCTCACTAATTAGTGGTATTGAGTCCCCTACCCCTCGGAATATATTCCCCAGACCCACGGGGGTGGGAAGAGAATGGATTAGCAGGGGCGATCGCATATTTGTAGAGCCTGGTCTGGAATAGGGGAGAACGAAGGGCATTCAGACTTGGTGCCAATAAGTGCTGATACTAAATTGCATGATAGGATGCTTCCATTGTGGAATATAGGGGTGTTGGGAGGTTGGATGGGATGAGAGAAATATTACTTTTAATGTTTGTTAACAAAATCTTTAAGTTATTGAAGAATAGAGTAAAGAAAAGACTGAAAATGTCGATAACTTTTCAATTTAAAAGGCTTTATTCTTAAGTATTTATAATGTAGTATAAAATGCTACAAATTATAAAGATTTATGTAAAATAATATGTCCTTTGTAAAGGACCATGGCCAGTTTTGATACCTTGAAGTAAAAAGGGGAAGAAGAAAAAAAAGAAGGGGGGGGGGAAACACCTAATAATTTCATTCATGTTAGCATAGAATAACAAACTCAATATCACTCTAAATTCCTACAATTTCATTTAACTACAGAAATGCACATTTAGTAACAAACATAAATCATTAAATATTCAATAATATTTCCTTGTATTATTATTTAATTTCATATGTTATTAATTTTATTAATTATTCCATTAATAAAAAAAGTTATAAAAAAATCATGATTTTTTAAACAAACACATACAACTACACGATTAAATAATTCTCAACTGTTGCATTATGCGAATTGCGTGTAAAGGGTCAGTTCAACATTAAAAGTAAATTATAATCGTTCAATAACCCTTAACAACTTCTACAATTGTAAATTTACTTACTAAACAACCCCCCTTGACCACACCCCGTATATCCAAGCACCGTTTCCCCTTTCTCCAATTAGCCATTTACGATTAAATTTTTCATCACGTCCTTCCTCCCTTTATTTCTCTCTCTCCTAGATGGAAAAAGCTTTCGAAGTTCTCATTAAATATGCAAATCCAGTGATGCTTTCTCTCAACCCCTGCGAGTTTTTTTTTCCCTCCTCAGCCTCCGGGATAACAGGGAGCAGTAGCGGCACTTTGATCATTGCGCTAACAGTTTCCCATTTTCCTTCATGGTTTAAGACATTTTCTTTTGTGATGATGTAAAAGGCAAAAGGGGAAAATTTCATTCTCTTCCCCTCACTCCTCTCCCTCTAACCCCCTAACACATATTTCCTTATTATTTATTATTCCTTCTATACATCCCTTACCCTCCTCTTAAGACTGCTGACGTTTTTGTAAGGAGAAGAAATTATGCCGTAGATATTTTTTTCCACCTTTTTTTTTTTTTATCTTTCTCATTCTTCCGCTATTTTGCGAATTTTTTTTCTTTCTTTCTTCCCTTTCCTGTATTCTCGTCCGTTGTCTGTATTATATCGAATATCGATTAGAGTTGAATTGTTAAATCAACTTGCGGAAGGCGTCAAATATATTTTGCTCTTGTCTTTTGTTTATTTTTTGAACCCTCATCACCCCCTAAAAGTTTTTTTCTCTTTAGTTTTGACTTGTGAGACCCGAGCCAGCTGAGGTAAATGTCTTTTGTATAAGAACTGTGTGTGTTATAAGTGTCGAAATCGAAAGACCTCGAGGCCAGAATTATTCTTAAGATATTACAAAAGCTCTCGTTACAATGCAACCCTATGGACAAGTTTTTTTTCCCTTTGCTACTTGATCTGATTATCTCATTTCGATTTCTGATATATAAAAAAAAAGAATATTCTTCCCATTATCATACACTTAAGTGTATTTAAGGCATAGAGTAATACGAGATATATTGGCTATGTATGTAATTGAATTTTCTATCATTCAATTGAAATAATCCATTCTGTTCAATAAGTTGTGATCCATTTCTAAATGCAATATAATCTATTTCATTTGTGTTAAGATTATATTGGACATGATGCAAAATCTATTTTGATCACATCTTATATTTTGATATAGAAGTTGGAATTAGATAATTCATTATGAAAATCCAATATTCGTTTATTACTTTACGAAAGGTATACATGTAATATATGACATTTATGCAATTCATTTCTGCTCAATAATACACGTCTTAGAATTGTTTGAAATAATAATAAAAAAAGGAATCTCCATAACCATCAAATAAAGATTTGAATATAAAATTCATTGTATAACTATTCAAATTCATAAAAAAAAAAAAAAATAGTTTTATATTTACACTAATTCAATCAATATATTTGTTACAAAATAAACGAATTAAAATACCTATGATGGTATCAAGCTTTGTTTATATATTCTGCAGTTTGAATCAACGACTATAAACCCCTTGTTATATGAAAAAACAAATTTGCTTCTCTTAGTGAAATGTATTGTATAACTGCTAGCCGTATATAGTTTTCTCTATTGATCAGAACTACCTTATATTTCAAAACAGTCCGCATCGCAAGCCTCCACTATGAATCACTTCCATCAATCTGGTAATTCCTATCACCCCCCTCCCCCTCCCAATCCAGAATCATACCCCAGCGACATTTCGGGGGCGTCATGTTTTCATCCTCATCCTCCACAAAGACAAAAAAAAAATCTATATTGATCCCGTCCATCCCCCCTACACCATCCAAGATGGGATCTTCCCATCTCCTTTTGAAATTAACGATAATAGTGAGGAGAACCCCTAGAAGAGCCCATCATCGGCGAATGGTCGATTAAGAAAAGTACAACTGAAACGAAGGGGGAGGGGGGGGCAATAAAAAATACACCCCTACACCCCATCTCGTTCTTTATTGTGCTTTGGTAGAGACCATCTCGACGGCTGCTAATGACAAAAGCTCAAACATTAACCACTTGAAGAAGCGTTGCACGAAGACCCTTACAAAACCATGCCCCCCTCCCCTTCGAATAAAAACAGGTGAACGATATATTTCTTCCCACACCTACCCTCGCTATATATATAAATGTGTATACTGATATTTGGGGGCTTGAAACTAAAGTGGTATGTGTCGTGGCCAGTCAGTTACGATAAACAAAGCTTTTGTTTCATTTATTTGTTATTGGTAGACTAATGTGTAATGTACTTTTATTTTCAATACAAATGCTTGTTTAATTACATTAAAATTGTATGTTATGTGTCAATGAACTAATAGGACATATTCTGTTTAAAAAATGCATATGTATACCAAGTTTATTACTTTTCCCTCGGCTGCTATGACTTGCATAACAAGTCACTGATTCGATGTATATGACTTATAAGGACATATTGACTAGACCAAAATTAAGATCTGGTAGTCTCGATAACAGACACTAAAATTGGAGTGAGTTCAATTGACGATAAATTAAGTACAAAAATTCAGCTTGTTTTCTTTTCTAAACGTGGACTCTGTGTATATGTGTTATAGTAAAAAAAAAAAAATTCTCTTACAGAAGCAAGTGCAAATGATGTTGAATCAAGTTGAGAATTTCATTTAATTCCTTTTTCTAAACACGGATTCTGTCGATATTTGTTTGACAAAAAAAATTAAATTGTATTCAGGCAACACTAAAATTGGATCAATTTCATAGGGTGTAGCTCATCAACTTAAACATCTCAAGGCGTTTCCTATCACAAATGAGGATTCGTTTGGTACGTATTTTAAAAATTAAATCTAACGTAAATTAATTGTAACGGAGGCGGTAAAAATTACACGAAAAAGGTGCTGGTATTGGCTTCTGAGTTGTCAATACAACTTCCGTTTTTTACGAAAACAATGTTTATGTTAACAATATTTTGTAGAATATAAACCCCAACATCTCCTGAAAAGCTTAAAAATTCAAATTACAGACTTGCACCACTATTTCCTTTAACGACTCACATATAACTGTAATATCTGACGAAGGTCCATCTTCCAAAGCCTTCAGTCTGGTCACGCTAGTGTAGGCGAAGCTTTTTATTTCCTTAATTGTCAGTTAACCCGTGGCTAGGGGGAGGCTGTTGCCAGGCAACCGCCGTTATGCAACGTGGCAAAAAAGAAGCGGCCTGTTCTTTATGACGAAATGGGAGCACCCCCCCCCCCTTCACTGACTAATGTAGAGAATAAGGGATATGCCCCCCCCCCCCCAATCTATTTTCTTAATGAAGGGGAGAACAGTGAGGGACGATTATCCTGGGGAGAAAAAAAGAACAGCCTGGTGAACAAAACACTTCTGCCATCAGTGGTTGCATTTCTTTGTGTGGAAGAGTTTCTTTGCAATAAAAGGCTTTGCTGAGTGTGGGGGAGGGGGGAGATTATATGCTAAGAAGCGCTGATGGGTGATGTGTTACGAAAAGTGGATGATCGCTTAACGTTTGTAGGTGAAAAAATTCGTTTTCAGAACTAACTGGTTTTTGTCAGGGACATTCTAGTTTTAAGAAAAATCTCGTTTCAGAACTAATTAGTTCTTTACGCAGAAAGATATATTTCGAGGGAAATATACATGCTAGTGAGCAAAGCTCTTCTGTAATCAGTTTTTCAGGTTTTTTTACGATAAAGAATTTGCAGTAAAAGTTTATAATTACTCCTTGTACTATTGCATGGTATGAGGAAAGTTTATTGTTTGAAAAATTTCTGAAACGTTAGCTAAGAAAGTCGTAAAAATATTCGTATCCCAGAAATCAATCACAAAAAAAGAGCCCTCAGCACTTATGTGAATAAAATCGTATGAAGTTATGTGAATAAAATGTTATGAAGTAAGGTAAGTATCTCAATTATGCAATTAAATAGATGTTATGAAATGCACTTTTATTTATATTTTTTCAGACCAAAAAATATTTTATAATTAAAAAAGTTCTAGTTAGGCAGAAAGGTTTTTTCTGAAACTATCAATATTTAAATATAAAGTAGTTTATCTTATAAGCAGTACTCAATAGCTCAGTGCAAAAGTAGTTTATTCTGTAAACAGAACTCAATATTTTAATACAAAGTAGTTCTTACAATAAGAAGAACCCAGTATTTCAGTTCAAACAAGATCATCCTGTAAGTAGAAAATCAGACCCTGCTGGCTTATTACAATATCGCATTATATTTATTACAAGCCAAAAAATAATATAACAGCAGGAGAATAAAAATTTAAGTTTGGTTTCAACTTCTAAAAGGCAACCCGCGTCATTTCAAATGCTAAATTTTCTTCTCCAATCTTAGTGTTTTCCTTCATTTCTTATTCCTCAATGAAGTTGAATTAAAATCAAGCACTTAAAATATTTTGTTTAAAATGGGGGAATAGTACTGAGACTCTATTTAAATTCTGTTGTTGTTCCCTATTTCTGTTCAATCACGATTTTTGTTATTTTGCTAAAAGTGAAAGCAAAAAATATTTTACCGAGAGTTTATCCCCCAAGGATTGCAGAGGTGTATTTTTATGCCAGATTACGTGTCTGTAGAACGTGTCTCACATCGTAATTCAATGTTTGAAGCCTTAGGAATTGTCGAAAACAAAAGGAGATTAGAGTTTATTTTGAAATTGTATTTCAGATGTGTTTTAGAGTGTGGATTTATAGTAAGCTAATTGCAAAAAACGTGATTTTACCACATACACAAATTTTAATACATCACCCTTATATTCAAGTTTAAAAAGATACTGTAGGGTAAAAAACTTATTGTTTGAAGAAAAAACTTTTTTTGTGAAGGAGTTATTTTCTTTTTATAATTTAATCCCTCGTCTAATTTGAAAAGGAGTTTCCATTTTTCCATAATATTACGATATTTGATTTACTGTACGATTCTGCTTGAAATGAACGCGTTAATGTTTAATATTAATATAAGATAACCATAATAAAACTAAAAAAAATAGTTTTCAGAAAAACATGTAATATTTTTTCTTTCTCTGTCTTTTTTATTTATTTAAAACTCTTTCTCTTTATTTCTCTAAATCTATCTATCTACAGTAGAGGAGCTTAACACAGCAAAATAGTTACTCAAAAGTCTACTACATATTCATATATATGTACCTTGCGACAAGAATAATGACTATCATAATGATATATATGAAAATATCTCATGAAATATATCAAATGAGATATCTTAGAAACTCTGCTTTCTAAATTTTTACTTCTATATCTACAAAATGCATACATGATTAAATAACTGAGTACTTTAGAAACTTGCAAACTATTAGCAGCAATTGTGCTGCTTATACTACGTATTTACCTATCTTATTCCTCCAAACTCAATACATTAACATATCCTTTTATTGTTTCAAGATTCAGATTAACCAATTTTACCAATGAAACTCGACAAATGTTTCACTACCTATCGCCAAACATCTCATTCATGTTACAAAAACATCCTATATCCTTTGTACAATTCCCCAACATTTAACAAACCCATAAACAGCTTACCTCTCCCAACCAAACAAACCCCAGCTATCTTCTCCTAACCCTTTAATGGCTAACTAAACGGCCGCGATCTCAACCACAACTTTTCTTTTATCGCCCTCTATCCAGCCCAAAAAACTCAGCCTAAGAAATACCCTTGGCGAATTTTATTCTCACCGTCCCGAGGTAATAATAGATAGCCACTACTATTCCTATAGCAGTCCGGACTCCATAAGTCCCAGATCGCCGATTACCAGGACCCGAAGTTTCCCTCCGGGCCTTCGGGCAGAGAGGGGTAATTGCCACGGTAGTCCGGCAATTGCAGCCTCAGGCTCAGTGCCTTTTAAGCCAGCGTTGCCCGGACTTGCCGGATAATGTCGGCTCCTAACAGCGGGATTTTGTGGTATATCGGCAGAGTTTAGGGAGCGGTTTATCTGTTTATAGCACTTATGATGGGCTTGCATGTCTTTTGAATGTTTTAGCAAAGCTGAGCTTTGTTTGGTATTTTTTTTTCTGAGCACCAGGTAAAAGTACTGTTTCTTTGAGGACTTTTTACACGATTCTTAATAATAAGAGATTGTAATAAGATAAAAGGTTCTGATTTATAAAATATGTGAACTAAATTTTAGATAAATAATGAAATGATATTTATAGGGACTAATTTTATTATATTATAAACTGTCTTGAAATCGAAATAATAATTTAAAATATATATTTTACGTATGCATGCTGTATATCACTGTTGAACTCACGTTATGTATATCTACGAAAAAATTTTACTGTATTAAAAAATATTTTTGATTACCACAATGTTGAGCTTCTATATTAGATTTCTCGCAGTAAAAATATCTTGCATACTCTAAACAAGCTTCCAATACATAACGCCTTTGTAATTTTTTATGCAAATTTAGTACAGGAAATTTAAATTTAAAATAATGTATACTTATATACAAAATTCATATACACATAAACAATCTCAGAACGCTTTTTTTAGCAATTTAACAATGCTAGTATTTGCATTCGCGTCTGTATTCTTTTAAATCTAAAATAAATGTTTTTGAAAGAACAAAAACAAATATTCATTTAACACGAATTTTCTCCGTATTTCGATTGTTTCATACGCATTAAGGATACGAAACAGCGATAAAAAAATCCTAATTTATCACATGGCGTTGAATTGTCTCTTACCCATTATCTCCAGCAATCCTTGCATCTGCTCGCTGTTTTAGCATCAAAAGAGCACCGAAAAAAGACCAGATAAAAAAAAAAAACTCTTTTGCCTCTATTTTACAAATGAAAAAACTTTTATATCTTCTCTTATCTTATTACAACGTATGCACACATTGTGAAAAATACCCGGAGAGGAATAAAAGACAATGACATTCTACACAGAGCATATCTTTTAAAAAGTAACCAACTATTACAAAAAAAAAAAAAATAATAATAATAATATTATTATTTAAAAATAAAAACGTTCCGCTTCGAACAATAAAAGAAAATCCCCTCCCCCCATCCAGTATAGAAAAGAGAGCAGATTTGAAATTAAATTAATGTGAAATACATCAGTGATAATCACGGTTTGAAATGACTCCCCCAGTAAAAACTGCCAGAAATTTCTCTCTGAATTTGAATGCCTAATAATAAAAATATTTTTTTTTTATATATATCCTCGCTATGAAAACATTCCCTTTTAATGGTCCAAATCCTGTGAGCGGGAAATATTTTTCATTCGTAATTTTTTTTTCACGCTCTTCTCCCCACAGTAAGCTTTCCCTTTTCTGCCATTAATCACATCTTCGCTACTGTTAATTACGAAGCGGGGCCATTTTTATGACACAGTAAGCAGCGCGCGGAAATCGATCCCTTTTTTGTTCGTACCAGAGAAAGGACTGCTCATACACGAAAGAAACATAGCCGCCCGGGGGTGGTCGCGCCAAATGAAATAATTCAGTTTGGCGATCCTACTTCTTGCGTCGTTTAGAGGTTTGTTTCTACAACTAACAATACTCTGTTTGAAGGTTGTTCTGATGGGTAATATTCGATGTGTCCATCAGTCTTTGTAAGATGATGGCAATACTGTGGAACTTAGCGATAAATTTTAAAATGGTTAATTTCTCCATTTCAGAAACAGTATTTTGAATTGAAATTCAAGTATAAATATCAAAAATGTTCACCCAACTTTGTGACATGGCGTCTTGTATATAATAAGTGATGCCCTTTCTAATCTGATGTTCTGATATTTCTAAGACTCTAAATAGATTAAAAACACTTATTATAAAACAGTATTTTTAGTTAATTAATCTGTATATTGTGAATTATTTATTTTAGATTCAATGTATTTGACTTGAACATTGGCCTTTAGCTACAAAAAGGCAAACGTCGGTTACTCTCAAAAGTTACAAATGGTATATTTGGCTTAGTTGACGACTTCTAATACTTGTAACTTTTAAATAGTAAATAATATTGAATGCTTAAAAGGTTTTCAGAGATTAAACCAGGCTGCAAAATATACATTAGGATCTTTATGAATATTAAATAAAAGTGATCATTTAAGTAAAAATAAAAATCATTTAATTTTATTACTTCACTTTTATTTTTAAATCAATTATATATTTTTAATATTTTAAAATGCTCTTTGACAGACAAACTTTCATTTGAAACTTCATAAATACTAAATAAATTTGATCTAAACAAAACTTTCATTTAAATATTTTAATATCATATTCAAATAAATTTATTTCCTAAATAATTTAACAATCTTTTTAAGAAAAAAAGTCTGAGACTCCTATTTAATCAATGGAATAACAAATACTCATATAGAACAATAACGTACTATTAAATAACCTCATATTCAAAGAACGCCATCAACACTGAATATCAAATAGTACGTCTTAGTGCTTTCGAGCAATATCATTGCTACTCCATCAACTTCCATCCCAAAATCTCTCAGTAGTAGCATCCAATCACAGCATCCGAATCTCCATCCTAAAATCAACTCCCAACATTGACCGACAGCTGCGCAAAAGACAACAATAACCCTTGACACAAAACTCTCTTAAAATCAACGCGCTTTCTTCAAATTAACAACTATCTAAAACACTCAAAGACATCCCAAATAAGTCATCACAAAAACAAAAAAAATCTCATCCCAGTACACCCAGTCTCTGTGCTCGCGTACTCCAGAATTCCACATGCAAAAAGTGGGTGGATAGCGAAGCAAAATAAAAGGCAACATTATTTGCAATTCAGTTGTAGAAGGAGACGGAGATCCTTCTCGTAGGATATATATCTCACTTGTCAAATTGAATTCTAGAGTCAGTGTCAGTAATGAAGGTTGAAAAGCGTACGAAGAAGGCAAAGAGAAGCGAAAGGATTTCCTAACGAGCTGTAGCTTGTTACTTTTTTGTACTGATCGTGGAGCGATTTCAATTTTTTTCTTTTCTTTTGTTTTGTTTATTTTAATCAATATCAGTTGGCGATGAGTAAGGTTAAAAGGAAAAGGGGGTGGATATGCAGTGTTCCGAATGTCGATCTGTAACAGGGCTGTCTAGATCCGATGTGAGACTTTTTTGTCGGTTTTTGTTTTTGTAAGGGGGGGGGGGGTATTGAAAAAATACTTCAGTTTACATGGAGATCTATAGATTTTAGTGAAAAGGATTTGGTAAGGAATGTTTTTTGTAAAGAAATTCTTGCTTTTAAATTTTAAATTATCTGTTCATTTAAAAATGACCGGTGAAATATTGCGATTATAGATACGTATAGTCTGTATTGAATCTACCCCAGTACCACAAATCCACTAGACAACATCGGTAACTGGTCAATCTCGATGTAGACTGTCCATTGCTACGGATCTTGGCCAGTCTCTCTCAGTGCTGGGTAATATATACTGGAAGTTTTGAGATATCGATGTAAAGTTTTAAAATGGAAATATAGTGTTACAAGAAAGGACAGAGCAGTAAAGATATGTTTTGCGATGGTTTTTGATAGTTCCTAGATATATCAAAGATTGTTAGATAGATTATATCTTAAATACTGTAGTTCTTGTAGTAGCACAGGTAGTTTAGTATGACTGAGGAAATCAATGCCAAATCCATTTTGCTGTTTAATCAAATCTGACATAACCTATTGCAGAAAAACCATCTTGCACTGTTTGAAAATTAAAATTAAAATAAATTATACAAAAACTGACCATATATTTGAATAGAAATCAACCATTGCAATGTTAATTTGTGTAAAAATTTTACTATATTTCTCTTTTTTTTTTCGGGGGGGGGGGGATTAAACTTGAAAGCTTCATTAAAATGTTAATAAGATGTTTAAGGAAGTACCTATAATGCCTAAATATTTCACCTTAAGCTAAAATCCTTTTATGGAAGACTGAGTGTAATTTTAGTGTTGTATAACTTTCAATAATATTTTGTACAATTAAACCAAATAAAGAATATTTTATCGTGATAGTAAACAAACTTTTCACTTAAATACTTTAACTATTTCATCAGGGAACTCTCACTCATATTCAACACGCTTCACTTTTCAATAAATTGTTAAGACATCAACTCCAATTCCATTTAAAAGACAATTTAAAGTTCCGACCTTCAGACTTTCCCCCAAAATATCAGATTTTACTGCTGATAATCACACCACAATCCGATCTAAAATGATAAATCCTTAACATTTTCTTAAAATCTTTAAAAAAAAGTAGAGTCTTTAAAAACGTCGAAGGCACCAGAGAGCATTTGCATTTCACTTTCTCTTTGTTTTTTCTCCGAACTCAGACTTCCTTATCTATGTTTTCTCTTCTTCATCACTATTCTAACTAAGAAAACAACTCACAGGCTGAAGCCAGTCGCGTCAGAGCTTAGACTAATTCCTGCTAAAGAACTTTCGAGCAGGACGAAGGCTGTTTAAAATTGAAATTTATTATGTTTTTTTAGCTGGCCAAAATAAAGGATGGTATTTTATTTTTTGTGTGTGCATAAACAGGAATGTAATTAAAGTGTCTGGTATTTTGTGTACGTGACCGTTGGTTTTTAGATAATATGAAAATGTGAATGGCACTCTGCCAGAATATTAATAGTTAAGAAACACGTTATATAAAATTCCAATGTTTAAATCCTTCCATTAATATATATTCGAAAAGTTTAAAACCTTTTTTTATGTATTTCTTACGTTGTTATTTTTATATACCTTATAGATGGTACATATTTTATTTATTACCCATATCTTACCTAATTATTATAACCATATATACATATTACTTTTAACGGTATTAATAACCTTATTATTACCTCATTATTTAGTAAATTTTATATTTTTAATTTTATTATTATTACCTTATTATTTAATTAATACCTTTCATACCTTATCTCTTACGATGTTATTACGTTATTATTTCATTCCTTTTATACTTTAACCTTATTGTTACCTTATATTTTAATATATTTGCTTAGGTTAATAATATTTTACATTATTATTAACCTCATCGCAATATTACCTTATTATCTAATACCTTTTTATAACTTATCTTTAAACTTATTATTACCTTACTATTTATTTCTTATACCTTAATAAATAATATCTCTCTGTAAATAACCGATATATAATCGCAATTTATCTAACAAATAGACGTAAAACATGTATTGGTCCAGTACTGAAACGTCGACTGAATTGATTGAAGTTAATTTTAATGTAGATTGGCTAAATATTGAAGACACCTAATATAATTGAAGTTTAAAAAAACTGCTTTTTTACAAAACACCACTTATTATTTTTTCTTCTCCTTACAACATAAAAAAGTGCTATCCTCCAAAAGTAAATTGTGGTTGATAAATTTATACTTAAAATAATTCAGGAGCATTTCATAAAAAAAAAAGTTCACAATTCCATTCCTATTGAACTCATATTTTAGTAAAGAAACACTTCGAAATTTGACTCCGACCCCCCTCAAAATATTCCGATCTCTGACTACAATACTGCCGATATCGGTTAACATATTTCGAACGACAATCAGAAAGGACATTCCGAGCAACGCTCCCCTCTCCCTACAAAGAAAAAGCGAATTTTTAATTGGAATATTTATGCAGAGAGCTCCGTGTAAAGGATTTTTTCGAAAGGGAAGTGGGTAGTACGGGAATAACGATAAAACATAATCGTCTAAAGAAAATCAATTGATGCCATGCCTTTCATCCCAGTACGTTTTTTAATACAAATATGCTTCTCTCCGTGAACTGTTGTCTTTTAATTTCCAACGTCGATAGATATTTTTTGCGGGCTTCTTTTGTTATTCTTTCATTTTTTTTAGATTAGGATTTAAATTTTATGTTGTTTTTGGCGGTGTACCGAAGCTCCCATATAAAATGCTTATTGTAATTATCTTTTAATGACGGAAAATTGATTTGGGAAGAAAAATATTTGTTTGTTCGGGGGGGGGGGGGACTAAATAGGCGTGTGTCTATTAAACCTGCTCCACTAACTCTTTGTTTACCGTAATCATTTTTAGGAGGTATCTAGACAAGAAACTAGACTGAGTGATTTGGTTTTGGTTAGTTTATGATGTAAGATTTATCGGAAGAACGTTCAATTTCTGCGCAATTTTGCTTGTCCCTAGACGGCGAAGTTAATGATTTTGGTGATTAAACATGATAAGATGTAATTCGAGTTATTATGTGAAGTAGATTGCTTGATTTTGTTTACTACCTCTGATCAATATTTGCTTGATATATGTCCTGTGAGCTATTAGAGGGGATATTACAACTAAGTAATTGAATTTTAGTATATTTTTTTTTTCTTTTTTTTTTTTTTCGATGGATTACAAGTGCACGTAAATTGGATTTTTCATTGAATCTTGATAACAGAATATTAAAATGGATATTGTATGGAAATTGTACGTAAGCAAACAACAGATACAATGAATTACCTATGTAACCTTACTTTACTAACAGAATAAAATTAAAATACCTTAGAAGAAAATGTATGTCAGTAAACAATAGATGTACAAATTTTAATTTCTTTAACAAATAGACTTAAGAATCTTCTAGACTCAATTTTGGCATAAACAATTATGAGCCTATCGTCCCTTATATACCTTTTAAGTCTATGATAGTGCATTGTATAGTCTCAGAGTAAACATCATGCTTGTAAGATGAGGTTAAAGTTTTTAAATACTTTTTGTTTACATATTAATATATTTTCATCGTAAACAAAATAAACATTAAGTATTTCATCTCGATTGTAATAGGTATATCGATGCTGAAAATATGTAACAGTCACAAGTTTAAGTTATTATTTTTTAGATTAAAGGAATTTATTCATATAATGAATGATAAACTATTTAACTAACTTTATGTTGATAGCCGAACCAATTTACATAAATTAAAAACACATGTAACGTTTATTACTTGGACATTTTCATAATTTATTTACTTAGACTATGCTTACAAATTTAGCTTCCCCAAGCACAATTTAGCGATTGTGGTTGGGGAAATTTATTTATTTTGTCTGTCATATGAACGTGAATGTTTTTTTTGTTTGTTTCTTTTCCCCTTATACGAAGCTGACACAAAAAATTGTTTTTAAAAGTCTACAATGCCTTTCATCTACAATGCCTTTTCTTCTGGGACTGCAAAAAAATAGTATTTCTAACCAAATGGTTTTAGGTAGTAATAAGAAAGTTTTGAGGTGATGATCAAAATGAGATTATTCTCAGCACAACAAACATTCCAATACATATTTTGTAACAACAGCCCAAACTTCAATTAAATCTTCAGCCGATCAGCAAAACGAAAACAGTATCAATTTTGATCCTTTGTAACATCAACGTCTTCATAACAAGGTATACTTTCCCAACTACAGACTAAAGTATATAGCATCAGCATTGAAAACAACTTGAAAAATCCCAACTCTCCTAACCGCCACCAAATAGACAAATCGGAAAAGAAATAAATCCACAAATTCTTCAAAATGAATACCTAGAACAAAGCCTCTCTCAAGCGAAACATAAAAAAAAAGATCTTCGGGTGATAAAAGTAAAAAAGTATGGAATATGTTGGTTAATAAAGACGACGTTCAAAAGATTCCATCTAAAGATTTTATTCAGAAACCGATTTTCTGTATTGTCTCATTTTACGTACCCAATTTATTGTGGCTTGAGGGAAAGAAAAGCATTATAAACGTCATTTTTGGGAAAGGGTCGCGAAATCCTGAATGGCGATTTTTGTTACTTGTGATTGAAGGCATAAGACATAATTTTAAATGTAGAATGGGAAAGTTGCCCTCCGGTTAGCAGTGGGGGAAATAGGAATTATAATGAAATGTATCACATTTGCTTAAATAATGGGTACTTTTTATGTGTTTTATATATTGAGTTGAAAGTATTTTATATGAAATATTGGTGTAAACTATTTTCGAAACGGCAATTGTCTGCTTCAACCAAAAAAATAAAATTTGTGAATGACAATTATTTTGATAACGGGATTTTTTGTTTCTATGATCTTTAGGTATATTTTAGGCTGATTGCTTTTTTTTTTTTTTTTTTTGCTTCGTCAACTATTTTTTACAGTATTACGGCTTAAAAGAGTCCAAACGGTAACTTTTACATTAAATTCAAATTCAATACCTAGTCATGGAATCAAGCTTGAAATTAAAAGTGGCATTTTGGTTGGTTTAGTCCCATTTTAAAATATGCGTTGAACGCTCGTATCTCTAAAACAATTAAAAATTACTCAGAAGAAACACTTATATGAATAAGTAATAGGTATAAACTAATCTATTAAGCATTTCGTATAAGTGTCTTGCATGTTTTTGGATAGGATTAACTCCTACATCAGTAATGATTTTGACTACAAAAATCCAAAATAATTATAAATGGATTGATAGAAACGAAAAGCGATAAGTTCAAAGTACCAGTAACATCACAAAACATTTTACAGCACACAAAAAACATTAAGGAATGCTTTAATGGCACTTCTACGTCTCACAAGATATATTTTCTATCTCCAATCATAACTATTACATAAATAAACCCTCCTTAAACCAAAAACTATTTTTCATGGATATAATCAAACTTTCCAACTTTCTATTGATAGAAGCCTTTTTCCAATCGTGCCCCTTCCTCATTTGAAGCAAACCTCTTCCTATACTCTTATATAAATTGGAATTTAATGGTCCCTCCGAGATACCATTAACCCAACAGGACTTCGCATTGAATGAATAACTTAAATCTCCTATTGGCACTGATCTTTGACACTCGCCGGGCTTCGAGATCCGGAACACTGTCACTCCCTTATAAACAACACTGGATTTGGCTCCTCCTTCGCCGATACCAATTTGTTTTCTGTGGCGATTAAGGGTCAATAAACCCCTTTAACGTGAATGGGCGAGCTTTATAATGTGGAGGTGATAGTATTAGCCTTAAACGCGCGGTAATGTTCGTCGGATTTTTGTTATTAAAGGTAACCACGGGCACAAAGGATTTGAAGTTGCTGCAATAGTCAGGGGCTGGGAAGGATTAAGAAGTGACTTATTTTGATAATTTTGAAGTTTTCGGAAAGTTTGGTTTTTTATGGATTATCGAGTCAGGTTTATAAGTGTCTGTCCTTATTAGAAAATAAATAGCGTTTCCTCCAAAGCAAAGAAAGGTTATTGTAGTACAACATATGTGGGATTGCCTCGTTTTCTTCATTGAAGTTACTGTTTTTATGCACTACAGCTTAGTTCAAAAGATAAAATTCTCACACAGTATGAGCAATTGTGAAAGAATAGACAATGTTTTAGAAGCAATAGTGCTGAGGCAGTTCATTTTGAAGTCAATGTCATATTTTGTGCTTCAAAGTTCTTAGTTAATAAAATTGATAATGATATATTTTAAATAAATGATATACGCCAACTAGTAAATCATTTACTTAAAATATATCATGATCATTTTTACACCTATTACTATGATAGGAAGAAAAAAGGAAATTCGTAAACAAGACCAATAACTAATATATATATTGTATATTTTGTGGCAAATACTTTTATGAGTAAAGTGTCTTTTTTAAAAAGAATCATCAATCATTGAATGTCAAGAAAAGTTATTGGTAGTCCAGGGTCTATATTTAGAATTAACTTACCAAAGCCATCAAACATCGCGTGACAACTTAAGTTAGCATTCGGCGTCAAAGCATCAGATCAGGAATGTAATTAAACCTCCCCCACCCAACACCAGGAAGAAAGGACAGAAATAACTTAAAAACAGGATATTGCGAAGACGTCAAAGCTACACAAAAACAAAGGAAAAGTGTCTGAGAAAGAAGGGGACACAATCCTCTTGCTTTGCTTAAAGCCTATTAGGCTTCCAGAAGCTGAAATGAAGACCCTGGAGACTTAAGGTTGCAAATGCGCGGTGGGCACCTAATTTCCTAGACAAACGGAAGCATAAGATAGACGCTGAGGGACAAAACTGGGCATGGCTTAAGTAACAGCGGCCAGTGGCAAATGAGAACTAATGGACTTTCGTTTGACAGCTCTCGTCAGAGACGCTTCATTAAAGGTAGCCGCAGTGTCACTGACCACTGCGAAGACACTTTCTTGGTTAACGCGGCCATTAGATGGACTTGGGGAGGGAAGGAATGAGATCTTGGGAGTTTCTACTTTTATTTGCGGCTGTGTCTGTGTGGGATGGTTAGTAGAAAATGCTAGTGGTGAAAGATTGATTAAAAAACTTAAATGTCTTACTACAAAAATAAATCGAATTATGTTTAACTGATTTTTTAGCAAAATATTTTCTAAAGATAAATGCGTATGCAAATTATTAAATAGCTTAATCATCAGGTATATTTCATTTGGTAATTGTAGTGTCTTTTAACTATAACTGAAATGTATTATTTAGACATGAGTTTCGGTCAAAATTCGACCGTGATAGTTCCTTCTAGAGTTTTAGTTCCTTTTAAACAGCCATGCATTTCAAAGGTCCAAAATTGGTAATTTTTGTTTTATTACTGATTATTTCTTAAAATTTGATTTTCTATTGATCCATAACATCGTAACTCGCTCAAAACAAATTTTAAAGCACTAACCGGAAGTTATTACCAATCATTACATAGAGAATTATTTATAGTTCACGAATCAGTTTGTTTTTTACTCTCATGTATAATGTTTCCCAATTGTCTTAAGTTGTCTAAATTGTGTCTTCCCAATTCGCAACTGTCTGAACAGTGTCTTAAGCTCATTCGGTTCTGAAGTATATAGGTAGATGAGGCCTTATTTTTAAGTTGAAAGTAATTACTAAAGTAAATATGTCGAAAAATTTTGTAAACTCATAAATTATCCAGGATAGTACTTAAAACTGTGAAATAACATCCAAATGCTTCTTCTTGATTTTTAGAAAAAAACTGTGAAATCAAGCGTAAATCCAAAGGTTTAAGATTGTATACTTCGGTATTCAAACTCACCAATCATTAAATAGTTGACGAATGTGCGAAAATTGCAGTTTAACTTTCGTTTCTAACCTGGAAAAGTGAGTTTTGATTATTTTGATAGCTCTATTTTCGATAGCATTCCCTGCTATTTAAGTGTTATCTTAACGATCTTAATGTTCATGAGAGGCTTTATATATTGGAATTTGATGAGTTTTAGGGTTCTTCAGTGTAGAATCGTTAATAAAAAAAACTCTTAATACTTATTTGATGATATAATCCTGTGTCATATACTTTTAGGCAACATACCTAATGAACCTAAGCCACAAATAATATAAAATGTCCAGCGAAAAGCAACTTAAGTACCTTTTTTCATGAAATTGAATTGTTAGTACCAACGTGTCACCCATTAGGTTAACTTTGACCATCTAAAACACATAGAAAGTGATAGAATACCGTCCATCATTTTCTGTGCAAACCAACGTCAGTCCACATAAAATTATCCGCAAGAAAAGCTTTGACACTCCCTTTCTTTGAGATAATAAACTTTTATTTGCGTTTTTCCTGGAATTGATTCCCATAGACAAAAACTATTGTTCTCCTGGACCCTACATGTGATTTAGTAGAAAAGTTTATATAGTTTAAAGCATTTGTTTGTTGCATTAAATCCACGTAACCATAAGCACTTAATGCACTTAACGTGATTCAAGCGTGTGTTTGTTGACGGAATGAGGTGAGGAGATATTTCGGAAAATGGTACAGTAAAGAACTTGGGATATGGTACTCATGTTATGTATCAAAAGAATTACAATGGGACACTTTTCTATTAAACTTGTATGCTTCAGAAAATAACGTAATATCATGAAATAGGTCACTATAGCAGGAACTAATGCAAAAATCCGCCTTAAGCAGTAATGTTGAAATATTAACATTTGAAAAATTTTAACACATATTCATTGTTATTTTTCATTGCTGTAGAAGCAGCTCATTACTTTTAATTCTGCGAGAAACAATGTCGAACATTACGTTGTGTAATTAATATTGCTTCAGTGAATTTATTTCTTCACATAAGCATATAAAACAATCTAGGTTGCTTCTGTAAAGATAGTTTGCGCATTAAGTCTACATTTCAAAACAAAAATCTCAGTGCCAAAACAAACGTACATTCTTCTTTTAATAGTGAAGTAAATTTGAACTTCAATTTCATATCACGGATGAGTACTTATCTCTCTTAAGATTATTCGTTTTGAAAATTAATACCTGTTTATTATTTACATTTGCAGGAAAGTTCTGGTTTGTCTTTGCACAGAATGGTTGGGTGAACGAATTTAAACAACTGTCTTACTCTTAAAATATTACGCGTTTAACAGAAAGTAGCCTAGCTATTATGATTCTAGCCATTCCACCACAAATCTCGTAAATATTCCTTAAAAAAGCACCGTTTATCTTAACAAACGAGCGAGTTCTGCTTCACCTTCGTGTGTTGCAGACACCATAAAAAACACACCCCTCAATAAATCTCGGCTACTGAAGGTAATTTACACCAGAACCTGCAGATATATAAAGCCAACCTGCCTCTTATGCCTGTGCCCTACCTGATACGAAAAGAGCTAATTTCACCTGTGTCGTTAATATTTAAAACGCGTGCATTTTAAGCCTTATATGAGTCATTAAAAAAAACTGCCCAAAAAAAATTGGAGATGCTGGAACATTTCACGCGAATTTAACGGTTAATGCCCGTAATTTGGTTGCTTAATTTGTCGGGTAAAACTAAAAAGGGTGCCATCGCAGCCAAAGAATACACGGATCCATGATCAAGATAATGACGGTTAACTGCCGGTTTCTGGCGTTGCAGTGATGGGTTCGCTACTGTCCCATGTCGAAATTCCCTACACCCCGCCTTCATTTAGTAAAGTGTTAAGACTGATTTCGACTGCGGAGCTAATTATAAGGGGTGATGTGACGACCGCAATCAAATATTGCTACAGCATCGCAGTTTTCGCAGTTCTCCCCTTTGTTTCTTTTTCGTTTTTATGCCATTCTCGGTAATGGGTTGGCGTCGAAATGTTGACTTGGAACAGATACGGTGGATAGGCGCCATTATGGATTTAGTAGTTTTTGCCTATTTAACTTGTCTTCATGTTAAAGAGGTGGAAATGTGTGAGTAAGGACTCTAAGACCGGACTGTTATATATTTTTTTTAAAGGATCTTAAGGCTTATAGTCTTTTTTATGTTAAATTTGATTTATTTCATTTCATTAAAAATATTATTTTACTTAATTAAATAATATCATTAATGAAATGAAAATGTTTCCCGTTTTAAGTTGTCTTCATGTTAAAAAGGTGGAAAAGTGTGAATAAAGATTCTTAAACTGACTGATAGATTTAAGAAGAAAGGAAAAAAAAGGGGGGGGGGTTCTTAAGACTTATAATCTTTCTTATGCTAAATTTTAATTTGATTATTTCACTTCATTAGAAATATTATTTTATTTGATTAAATGAATTACTTATTTACAGTCGCAAAAAGTTTACTCTCAATATAGTCATATTGTTTTATTAAAATTTCTAGTGCTAAATGTATTTTAATGCTAAATTTGCATCAAATTTATTTTATTTCATAAACAATATTATTTAATTTAATTAATGAAATTATTTATTTATATCCACTCATCTCTGTTTCATTATCAAACATATATTATCATCTTGTGTTATTAACATTTAAATGCAATAATTTTGCCAGAAGCACCGTATTCAAGATGTCCCCTTAACTATGTGAACTTAAAAGGAAATAGTTAAATTTAGTCTTAAGTCGAAAAATTACTCGTTATGTGTTTTCTTCAGCAGAAGAAATTCAAAACAAGTTATGATTATCGTTATTAAAATTGCTAAAAATAACATAATTTGTCTACAAATTTCAATTTACTTTCCTTTTTAAAAAATATTTCTTTTTACTTTCCTTTTTTAAATTTAAATTAAAGTAAGCAATTTTCCTCAATAAAAAGAAAATTGCTTTCTATCGAAAAAGAAAAAAGTGAAACAGAAATTCAGATGTTTTCATATTTCATTTCTCTTTCCTTTTTTAAGTATTTCTCTTTACTTTCCTTTTTGAAAGTTAAATTAAAATACAAAATTTTCCTCAATAAAAAGAAAATTGCTTTCTAATGAAAAAGAAAAAAGTGATACTGAATTTCAGACAATGTATTAATTTAACTTAATGAGTATTTTATTCACATAACTTATTTCATATTTCATACTCGTTTCTAGATTCCAATAAGCAGTTAACTGCAATGAGGATAGCCATAAGGAAATTAACAAAACAAAGGAAATGAAAATATAATTTTTTCAATCATTTTAATGACACTGTTTTTGTAAAATAGCGACCAAACTTAGCAGAACTCAGACAGATTATTTCATAGTCCAAGGCTAAAATATATAATTGACCTTGACAGTTTTCAACTGCCGATATTAGCACAATATAATATATTATGCAAAGAGGGATATAAATAAAAGGTTTAAAAAAAATCGTGCAGCAATTCATGACACGCTTGAGCGATTGTAATTACAACAATGTAACTATTGTAAAAAAAAACTATGAAAGGTAAAAAACACGATTTTGCATGACTAAATAAGAGGAATCGATGATATGCTTGAATTGTAGTGAACTAATTTTTCCTTGAAAGTGAAAAACATTACTGTTTTATAAGTATTGCTTTAGACACTGTATTATTAACATTGATGTTGAGACATTATGCAAGAAGAAAACTAAATTAGATCGAAACAAACAAATTGCAACCACGTCTAACAGATATCAGAAATCGAAAGTATAAAAAATAACTTTACAATAATACAAAAAATCAGCTTTTTTAATTATTAGATTATTGCATTAAACAGGGTAACATAAAATATTACGCTCAATTACTATACTTAACTCCAACTTAACTTGAAATCACTAGACGGTAGATCGTCACAGTGCTCATATGTATTTAATCCATTTTAGCGGAGTGAAGACATAATTCTCGCCAAACCTTATAGCCTTTTGTTCTCTACAGCGTTGTGGTTTGGCGAACATTATGCTTTCACGCCGCCAAAATGGATTAAATACCTATGAGCACTGTGACGATCTACCGTCTAGTGATGTCAAGTTAAGTTGAAGTTTACTATAGAAAGTTATTTCCAAATAGGGAAAATAAAACAAATCGTGCATTGAACAGATATTACTACTTTCTAAAAATGTCAATCCCAAATACGTACACTATAATGTAAAAAATGTACAAATGCAAGTACTGAAAAGACGAGAGTAAATGTGATAAAATTACAGTTTTCCTTTAAATTTGCATTATGCTGCGTAATAATGATGATTTCATCGATTACAAACTAAGTAAAAATAGCACAAATTTTGACATCATTTACTAGCAGCCACAAATGATGTAATAAATCACGATGCCCCAAAACAGACTGCCGAAAACATCAAAGCAAGGGATTTTGAAAAGACCGGATGTTAGTTCTGCACGAAAGAGTGAAAAAACGTCATGGTTGCAAAAGCTCCATATGCAGAGAAATTTAGATTTAATCTCGATTAATGAGAGATGAATAACAATTTTTATCAATAGATGGCGCAACACAACATGAGCGTTAGGTTTCTATTTAACTGACATCTTGATTGGAATATAAAAAAAAGTATTGGTTATCGTCTTATTTTTTCTAAAAAAAAATTTTAAAAAATTTAATTTCTTTGAAATTACTAAGAAATGGAAAACAAAATCCGGAAACATTTTTTAGATCAAATAGTTTTTAATGCGAATCTAAAGTAAAATTAAATTGTATTCGTTTTTCATAAAAATGCTAACATGTTTTATTTTCTTATAAGATTCATTTATTAATTTAAAATTTTATTCATAAGAAAAAAAATTATAACTGCTGCATTCAATGAATTTAGATCACTATACATAAATAACATACTCTCACAATATATTGAATAATACATGTATTAATATAAAAAATAATATATTACCTTAAATACTATTTATAGGTAAATAATTTGTTGAAAATTTTGTAAAAAATCCATTTTTATTGAATTTTAAGAGGTTCCGTTTTCAAGAAATAAACAAATGCTGGAAATGATTGATTTGTAATAAAGTAATTGAACAATAGCTAGAGATTTCGCATTCTTAACCAAATTGAAAGCGGAATGTCTGAAGAGTGAAAATAAATCAGCAATTGAACGCTAAATTAGTTTTACCACGTTTGAAGTATTCCATAATTCTACATTGTTCTCTAAATTGAGTAATAATGTGAGTATACGAGAAATTTTCCTTTAATATATTCCGCTGCAATACACTTTTTTCAAAATTGGTACTTCTTTGTCGACATTTGCCGAAATTTTGAAAAGTATATTACATAATTATTATGATTAATTACTTATCTAAGAGAAATACATATTTGTAACTTTATTTCTTGCAAAAAAAAATGTATTTCTTCAATACTAGTGGAACTTAATGGCAACTGAGTTTCTGAGGAGTAATTTTTTTCGTAGTTTGGGATATCAATATAATACAGTTATAATTCTATGATTTAGATTTTCCAAGCATTTTGAATAGGAAACGTTAATAAATTCAAAGTGACATAATTAATTTTTCTGTAAATATTTTAAGATATGGTACTTTCGATATACAATTGCATTGTAGTGGAAATATTTTATTAAAATTTTTTATTATTTATAATTCCTATAAAAGCGTTTGCATTTGAAATACACTAGTATTGGCCCAGCTTTAAGTACATTCTTTCGTTTACCAAATCCAAATGTTGATATCATATCTTATACAGATTTTGCATTTACTTTGATATTTTAAACCACACCATACACATTGAAAACTAACACGCTAATAATTGGTATACAAAATAAAAATTACAAAAAAATTTACTTCTAAGTACAGACTGGTAACTATATACTGAATTAAATATTCAAAATTATGGCTTAAGGCTTTAAAATTATGCTTAAATAAATTTAAATTTAACTATAAAGTAATAAAAACTCTACTGATGTAAAATTATCAATGTCGCATTCCACCATTTACATTAAAGTGCAATAATTTGACAATTACTGTACTTTACCATAAATCTAATCCAAAACCCATTAAAAACAAATACCAACAAGGAGTAGCATTTCATCATCACACAATGTCAAACTAATGAGTTGCGAATAATACATTTATTTAGGATCCATCACTAGCCTGAATTATGTTTTCAAAGACAACACATTTCCATGATCACACACCAGCCACTGCTCCATCCCATTCCCTCACTCAAACCTCCCTGGAACCATTCAAAATAAATTCCAACAAACCATCACATTGTCAAATAATCTATTCACGTGCCCATTTCACTCGAAACAGGAAAAAAAATGCACCATCTGGAGTGAGCCAAATCCACTGGAAGACGGTAAGGGCCATTGAAAAAGATGCCTGGGGCAGACAGAGGGTTCGCCCCATGGAAGCCCTAGGGAGAACACAAGGGGTGGGGAAAGATAAAAGGAACTGAATCCCCCCCCCTGCTTCGGCGATCACTCATTGATCTAGGCTAATAACTCCCGATTTCCCTAATGGTATCTTCCTTCCTTCAATCTCTGGTTATAAGCAAAAATCGATATTGCTCATCGGGATCGATACTGATCATCATTCAGATGGGATTCAGTCGGTCTCATCTTCAATTTTTTTTTTTTTTTGTCTCGCGAGAGGATATAAGATGGATTATGAGAAGGAAGGGGAGGTGGAAAAAGCGAGGATGCTTGACCGCTTTGTCTTCAGGGGATAAAAGACGTACCTGGTGAAAATTGTGAAGATGAAGGAGGCTACCTAAATATATGTTTAATGAGGAAACCCTATTTACTAAAAAATCAAAGTGCCCAGATGTGTTATTAAAAAGTAAAAAAAAAAAAAAATCGCATTGTTAATTGATCTACTGTATATCAGGTTACCTGGGTGAGTATGGTATCTTTTGGTCACCAGTAACTCTTTAAGATACCTCGAAGTTTTGAAGTATAGATTGTTGTACACTAAGTTGTTAAATAAATTTAAGCAATAATTCCAAAAATATATCTACTGTATTTCATTTGTTAAATCTGTGTTTTATGACAAAACCTAGATTTGAGTTTAATTCAATTAATTTAAAACGAAAACATTTTATCACAAATTTGCAATCTTTAAAAATGTATATATTGGCCGATATGTGTGCCATATATACATATATACAGGTCAATACATAGTTTTTATTCATATTCTGTACTTTCTATTATAGACCACTAAATCACTAAAGTAATTTCATTACTACAAAATGAATGAAGATGTCAATGACAGTGCTATACCAAACACAACTTAAACAATTCTTCGAACGATACATTCTAACACTCCTTGCTTCTCTTCCTATCAAGCCAAACTGATAGCCAGTATTAAAATAGCTTCGCACTTATCCCAAAGCCCTATTCGTATATCTAATTTCTCAAGAAGCATCTCTCTCCTTCAAGGCATCTTCTGTTGGGAAGATGGGGAGGAGAGAAAGGATCGAGAGAGGGTGAGCAGCGAATCGCCGGGATAACTTATAGACGTCTAAATCCATTATCACTTAGAACTGAAGCTGTCATACCTCGTTTATGGCTTCTACTGGCAAGCTCATACTTTTCTGTCTTTGGGACGATGGGCCTTGCCTTAATCAAGGAGACAATCTTAAATTGCGTTTCCTAAAGAGAAGGAACCTTTCTTATTGCATGAGGTTTTGGTGATCACTTCTTCATCAAGGAAGTGAGTAATATCCATTTGCGCCCTATACTTTCCGTAACCGTACACTTCATGTATACATTAAGCCGATAGAAAGCATGTTAACATGATGATGGTTAATTATATGTAATTTGTAGATGTAATATGTTGAGGTAATTTAATCAGCAAAAATGCTTCTGAATAAATAACTTTAAAGATAAATACAAATGGAAATACAAAATATAGTATTTATTTTAATATTCGGTATTATTTTAATTTTATTTATAGTTTTAAGTGTATAAAGGGGATAGAATCATTGTAGTATCCTTTTTTATTATGAAGAAAAAAATATTAACATGTTAAATATTTTTAGCACACTGGAGTTAGTTTATCAGCGATATTTAGACGAATTTCAATTTAAATGTGGCACTCCAATAAAGAGAAGGCCATTTTGAAAATAATTCTTGCATTTAAGATCAGTTATCTTTTTGTACAAATGTAATTTCGAATATTCACTATCATAATCCAACTTTTAGTACATCACAAAGAATCACATTTCACAAAATATTAAAAAGTTTAAAAATATATTTAAATTAAAATTAAAAATATATCTAAATTAGATGCACGATTTAGCATTATAGGCTGTGCAATCATGCTTTAATGTAGTTTTTGAAGTACTAAACAACATGGACACATTGGTGTTTTTAAGCACCAATGCATCAAATACGCATGTGTTTTCAAGCACCATTCCTTAAATACGCATATCAAAACAAAACTTTATCCACACCCATTATCTTTCCCTATACAACGCACAAATTGGAGAGCCAGATTTTGTCCACAGCACACCAGCCTAACAACGAAAAAGCAGCCTAAAAGCAAAAATGCCATATATTCAAAAGTACAAGGGGGAGGGTATGAAAAAGAAATAAAAAACACTAGAAAACCTGTCAATGAGCCTAAATCACCTTACCAAGGGTCATAATGACCGATCAAATTATACCTTTGCTCGTACCCGAAGCCCACTTTTACCCCACTCTAAATACCCTGATAATGGGATTCCATGCGTAGGTGTACTGAAGCGCTGCTGAGGCTTTGGGGGGGGAGTACAGCGGCGGCCCCTTTGTATGACGTCACGGTCTGGACATGAAGGTTATTAATTACCAGAAAATGACCAGTTTGGGATCCCAATCAAACATGAAGCCGTGAGATTCCGTAGCCATTTGAGCAGGCAAAAAATAATATAACAAAAAAAAAAGAACTTTTTCAGTCATCCATTTTAGAGAATAGGTTTTGTTAATCCTTTCTGTTCGTATAAAGGGGCAATTTTATTCCAATTTGGAAGGAGATTTTTTTTTTATTTTTAGGATATTTCTTTGGCTTCATTATTATTAGTTGCCTTAGTTGTTTGTTAATGTTTTCCTCGCCAGACCAAGAGGGGACACTTTAATTCACGGATCAGTGAGTTTTGGGTTGAGGCTGGCTTTAAAAACAGTTTTTAATATTATAAAAAAAAAAAATGGCATCAGTAGAAAAAAAAGTGATGGTTTTCCGTTGGATCTTTTTTATTTTATACTTGTCTTGTCATTCTTAGAGTAATATCTTCTTTTTCCAAGTAACATGAATTTTCATTGGATCTATGAAGAGTTCGGAGTAGGTACATAGTCCCCAATCTTTTGCAATATTCATGATATTTATTATTCCAAATGGCTTCTGGGAAATTTTACGCATTAGATGTGACTTTTATCGCCTCTTTTGTGTGACTTGGCGCAATTCACGGCACTTGTAGTTTTAATGAAAGGCGGTATTTGATAGTTTCCGGTTAAATTTATACGGCTTAGTCAAGAGGGGAAAAAATAAAGGAGATAGATAAAAAGTGCTTGAATTTTATATCAATTTTGTAATCTTTTTTTGTTGCATTCAATATCCAAATATTATTAATTAGGGGATGAAAATTACTGTACAACTACTACGCTAAGTCCAGGAAAAGATAATTTTAACAATTTACAGAAGTGGTACTACGTTATTTGACACGATATACGATATTACGATTATACGATATTTGAAAAATCATGTTTTTATTTCATTTTAATATTAATAGGTACCAGATAAAACTACTCATATAGGGATGTCAAAATAAAATAAAATAACGAATTTGACTGGTGAAAACTTGATTAAACAACGTATTGCAATAAATGTGGGGAAAAAAACTATCAGATGCCTACTTAGTTTCGAATCTTATAGTGAGAAGAATTTTCAAACTAATTCAGATGTATATTAAACTATAAAACATTTCCAAAAGAATAATTTAGTTTGGCCAAATTTCCATTGCAGAATTAATTTAAACGTATTTAATATTAAAGCAGTCCCAGATAAATAATAAATTGCTCTAATCTATTAGCTAACTACCATATCTGCACGAAAAAAGGAAGTCCTCATCTTGGTCGCAAATAGATATATCAGATTGGAACTTCAATAATCTGTGAAAAATTTTATCGCGAAGTATGTCGCTAAACACATTAATTTGGTAATGCTTTTACTTATAAAAAATCCAAATTGTCAGGATTGTTTTTCTCATATGTACCATTCTTTAACGTGATGAGATTTCTTTCGTTAAATGTCACCAAATTCTGCAGGCTTAGTATATAGATTTGATGTGCCAAATTCATACATGTGTAGAAGCAGAGTTTTAGTGATAGGTAATACCACTTTCCATCCAAATCTTTTTTTTTTTTTTTGTATATATTTTGTAAATATAGGAAGCTTCGAGAGAAAGCTTTGAGGTACAAACGTTAAACTAAATTTTGCAGACATTGCTAATCTCAATACCTTGAATTCTCACGAAACCACAATCATTTGTATCATTTCCAAAAATAGATTAACTTTGAAAGCAATATCAATACCAATCACGAGAAGGGAAGTCAATTGAACCTCATTCCGCTGCCCACTTTTCTTTGATCAACCTCAACCCGATTTGCTTATTTCTCGAAAAAAGCGCTACCCACCAAGCAAACAAATTCAACCCCCAATTGTCGGTGGGACATTAACTCTGGCAAAGGAACAACATCCATATAACACCATATAAAAAGAAATTCCCAGGGCCGATTCATTATGAAGAGGCTTAATGGACTTGGACCCACCACTTACTGTCTTGAACTTTTCCGACGAAGGTGAGCCGGATCTTCAAATGCTGGACTGTGGCAGTCAGTTAGCGCTCAATCTATCTCCAAGGCAGATCGGACTGGATTTCTACGCTTTTGGTGTCAACGCACCCACCTCACTGTTCCTTTGTTGTTATTACTTTTAGATTTTTTCGTGCTTTGTTACGTCTGAGCACGCCCCCGCGCCTTTATGAGCCATTATGTTGAGCAGTAGGTGGTAATGTTGGAATCGAAGCCGTTTTTTTTTTTTTTTTCTTTTAATCCTCTATTTCGTTTGATGCTTTGATTCGTTGTTATTTCCCCACCTATTAAAAGTAGAGCTTTTTTGTTTAAGTGGTAGAAACTAACTGGCTTTGGCTTCATCCTCTACTCATTGGATTTCTTTTTATAAAGGTGGCACTCCCTTGGTTGACAAGGGGCATTAATTGGAGGTGATGTGTTTAAGGAATCGGGTGTGAGGAATTCTTTTATGGATCCGTTTCCAACTGTGAAATGAATTAAAGACATTGAAAGAATGCGTCTTTTTTATCATTCTGACATGTTCAGGGCATTTAATAAGACCGGATGGAATTGTAGGCTATAATTAAAATCTTCACACCTCTAACTTGGTTAGAACACATAATCTTAACAGAAAAAAAAATACTGAACAATAAGAGTCATTACAACACTCTAAATTCAGGGGGCTTTGATTTGAAAATGCGTAACATATTTACCATGTATATATAAATGTTTTATTTAGGAGTGAATCCGAAGGCACTTTTCCACATGTCGAATATCATTTTTCTTACAAGCAATTTTATAACTTAAAAATATACTTTAACAAATTTGAATAGTGGCAGTATATTAAAAATTATGAAAGAACAACAGGTGAATTCCGCGCTATTTTATTTTTATAATGAGAGAACAAAACAAGCACTATAAATTAAGTTGCTTTAAAAACTGAAATTTAATAAATACATGAGAAAGAGAAATAGTGTTGATCATGTTTTCTCCAAAGAAAATAATAATCTTTCTTCATCTCTGGCAGTAAAAAATTACAAACAGGCTAAGGTTTTTTTAAATCAGTCGCAATAAATCGTGAAAATTGCACTATAATATTAATATATTTAAATAAAGAATTAAAAACAAGCATCTTGAAGAAGTGAAAATTTTACCTACAGCATCTTCAACCTTGCAGATTTCTCCGATTAGCAAACTTAATAAGCACCACGGCGTGGGTTAATTAGCCATGTATATTCAAGTCCACCCCAACAATCCTAAATATTGAAAAAATAACCTCGACGTCTTCGACCCTGTATCTGGGAAAGTCATCAACCGAATAGAAATTAACAATCAGTACACACTTAGCTCCAGAACAACGTGGGATCTTCCATTAGAGTTCTTAGTGACGACTTTCTGCATTTCAGCAACTGCTGGTCATAAAATTTAGGCGACGCACTATCAGAGATTTCATCTGGGCTAACTGAACATAGAAAGGTAATTTATGGGGTTGTTTAAAGTGGAGTGGTAATCCTATTAAAATGGTTTCATTTGCTTTATTTGGGCATTTTCTCGTCGTCATTGATACGACTTCAATTGCATGAAAGTCATTAACGGGATTAAATCACTGTTTTAGAAAGTTGGGAACAATTAAAAAGTTTAGGTGTTCCATATAAGAGCATCATATATACTAACAAAACCAAAAAAGTACTTAAAATCATATTTATTGTTACTGATCCTTTCTGATAAATTATTGAGTAAACTCACTGATATTAAATGCAATAATTTTTTTGTCAGACGTTTCAAAACAAAGAAAGTTTAAGAAAAACATCCCGATTAAGAACTGCAATATTTAACAACGTCTTATCAAAAACTACCACAACAAAGGGTTTTCTATTGAAAACTGCCTACCAAAAGGTATAGTGGTTAGCGTGCTAGCTTCTAGACCGCGAGGTTGCGGGTTCGAGTCCGGTGTAAGGCATGGGTGTTTGTAAATGTATGTTAGCTTGTCAAATGACGAATGTTTCGGCGCATTATAGCCCTCGTGTTGCTGACAGTGCCAGGTAATCTGAAAACAACCAACCAATCTATTGAAAACTAAAGTATGGATACATTATCTTCTTCTTACATTCTGTATTTTTGACAATTATATTTCTTCTGCTTGACCATTATACCTATGTATACACTACAAACCTAATTTTAGAAAATAAGGCTGATTAAAAATTTTTGAAAGTATCACTTTCTTTCGAAATACAGTTTCATTTAATTTATTTGAATTTTTACAACGTGAACTAAATTTTGTAATGGAGCTATGATATCTGTCATGTCGGTTAAGATACAGTTATAGACTGTAATTTGCTGCCAACTTGTTGAAGTTACATAATAAACGTTTCAACAATTTTTTATTATTGGGTGCAATGTTTCTTCAGCGTTTCAAATCCGTATCCCCACTCAACAAGGTGATACTTAAATTTCATGAGAGCAGGTTATACAAAAAAAATCGTTCTAAACATCATATAATGTTGTCAATGCACGAATGTAATCATCTATGGCAAATGTCTTTCATTCACATTTTTAAAGACTACTTCGCTTAGTTTTCTTCAGGAGGTAAATTCAATGGCAACTTTACACTCACGGTTTAAAATCTTTATCGATCGGAACTTGTGAACCCTTCTATCCATTCTCTAACACACTTTTATGGCATTACCGGCTAAACTGTAATCCTGTTACACAAGCGATTCTCAGGACGTGAAATCGTCCACATGTAAAATGGAAAGGCTGTCACTTAAAAAGTATAAGTGAGGAAGAGGAAACACTTTTTCTTCAAAATTTTTTAATATTTTATTTCTTCCTTTAAAAAAAAAAAAAAACTCGCTCGTTCGGATACTTCACCGTATGGATTTATTTAAAGCGGCGTTGAGAAGCTGAAATATTACGTTTTTGTAACGTGATTTGCATGTCTAAATTCATTGTACCCGGGAGCTTAAGGCCTCTGCAATCGATGTAAACCGAATTTTAAGACTCTTGTGGTACAGTTCTCAATTTTAGGAAAGTCGTGAATGTGAAGTAAATCAATTGGTGCGTACATTCCCCCCCCCCCCGCCTCTCTATCCCCTCTTTCCGTTTTTATTCTTTTTTTCGTTACTGACGCTTTCATTTCCAGATTTAATATGAGTTCAGTGGAATGGATTCCGTCAGCAATTCAATGGCGGCTCCATCTATTGAAAATGTTGGGATCAATAGCTTGTTTGTTTAAGGAGGTGACGAGGAGAAATGGTTCGTTTAACAGTAGAAAGAAGAAAGAATATGTTACCACTAACAAGTTTCTTTAGAATCAAAGGGTGAAGTGGAGGTACATATTTTCATAAAAATTTTAATTTGGTGCCCTTTTGTATTCTGAAACTTGCTTCATTTGAATATGTGTGCATCATTTTGTTTAAATTCTTTCAACTAAGTAGTTTAATTTTTTTTTTATGTGGAATACTCATGCTTCAATTTGTAATTTAATAACATTTTGCACTGCTCCTTTAAATTACAAATTGAAGCATGACTACAAAATATCGAAAGAGGAAATGATTTCAAAATCTTTAAGCTCTTTGGGACTTTTTTTTTTTTTTTTTCAGTTAACGATCTTGCATAGTGTTGCATACATTTTACATAATCTTTCAGGTTGCATAATTAAAAATTATATATAAAAAAAAATATTCACATATCTTACACTAGAATTGTGTACACTTATTAACAAATTGTCGTGTACATTTCAAAGTTGTTGTGTTTGATTTTTAAACACTGAAAAAGGGTTTTAGAAGCATTTTAATCATTTTGTTAAAATTTTGTACGGAAGAGGAAATCTACACCAAAAAATGCAATAGTCACGTCAGAAAAAAAGTTTCCTCTACATAAACTCGTTTCTGTCAAACTTATAATTTCATTCCCATTATCCAACTTCAACAAAGATGACATTTTCACACGATCAGAATATAAAATGTCGTATTAAATTCTCCTCTGAATCCAACAAACCCTAAATGGGCGGAAACAGCTAAATTGACAACCTCAGACACCTTTGCCGATTCCAAGAATCGTATCGAAAACCGACCGAATGCGACCGTTAAGACAGTTATCCATACACACACAAAAGAACCCAAATAATCCCAAACATGTTCACTCAGGTGTTTATGAATGTCTGGATCCGCGACAGACAATGGGTGGAAACAAATAGACTCAAGAATTACTCCGAAATAAATTGCTAAATTATTACGTTTCGCACGGCCAGTGTAGCATCGAAGAATGACAGAAAACAGTGAAAATCTTAGGTAAGGTTAGCTACCGAATACGCCTACTGTTGTTATCAATTGGGCAGAGTTTGAACTTCAAGACAAAGGTTTTATTTCTGGGAAATGAGACAAGAACCAAAGGATGTGTGCGGTTGGATCAATAGGAATGTTTTATTAATTTAACCGTTTTATTGTTTTAAAATTGATCGAAATCTAGAAAAATACAATTAGTCTTGGACAGGTTGAGAGTGTTTTTGCTATGGAAGTGTAGTCATTTCTTTTGGTGGAGGTTGCTTGACATTCTTATCACAAGTGGGTTTTGGGTGTGATCTGTCTTGAGAATAATTACGTGAATTAATTCTCAGAAAGCACAGAGGTATATTTCAGCATTGGTTTCTTGGATGTCAGTTGGAAACTTATTACATCCATTTCTAAATTACGGTATATTTAAAACTATTAAATTGAATTTGTAACCAGTTCTAAAAATATTCATCATTCATTTTTCTAGAAGAATTAATAATAAATTTCAAATTGATATGAATTTTCACAAGATGTTTTATCATTCTAAAGTATAACTTAAATAAAAATATGAATTTTAATTAAAATATCTTAATGTTCAATAAAAAGTAACTTTTAAACAACTTATTTGAATTTCTATCAATCAAACATACATGTTAGCTGAACAAATCAAATTGACATCTAAATATTTATCCAATAGCTATAATTCAACATCTGTTCAACTACAAATTACATATTCTAACAATCATAGTATTAAAAGAATTTGGAATCAATTGTCCATCATTATCCATCACTAAGATTCAATGTTTAACAACTTTAATTAACGACGAACTAATGAACCTACACGATCCTCTCATTAAGTCATCACAATTATCCAAAATAATCGTCTTCTCCCCACCTTCAATTCTTACGGAAAGGGGCGGCTGATGATTTTTCCGATGATTTCAGCCTTCTCACCATTTGTCATACTTTATAAAGAAACATATAGATATATGTGATAGAACCAGAAACGAAATAATACCGCGTATAATGCTGATCCAAGTCATCATCCGGGTAAGATTTCATGCTGATCACCTCGTTATGGTTATTTTTTCACCCCTTTTCTTTTCTTTCAGCTTTAGTTCATCTTTTGCTGATGATATTTTTCTCCCCTTATAAGAACAAAGGGGAAATGATATAGGGCTGCTATGGTAATTTTTCCGGCCATCTAGTCTAGCCAATCGATGCCAATTCCTCACGGAGTAATTTAGGGGGTGCTCCGATTTCTTTTTTGAAGTGGCTATGGTGTAATGTAAGATGGAGCGGTTTCACGCCATTTTTATACTCAGGTTAAAAATGTTATTCCCCCAATTTCTGGAACTTCTGGTAAGTTTCCGAAGATAATTGGTCCATGGAATATAAATAGTGTGCCCTACCAATACCTGTAATTTAACTCAAGTTTGAATGTTAAGAGTGTGACACAGTCAGCTGGTGCAGGAGTTTAATTGGACTAAACGAGATCATCCTCTTTGCCCTTTCGGATCATGATTTGGGGATTGTATCCAGATGAATTATTAATTTGATAAATTATTTTAATTAACAAATCGTAATTGGAAATGTATTATAAAAGCCTTTTGAATGGTACTGAAATATTCATTGCTTCTTGGTATTAAATTTTTGGCTTACTTTGTCGTTTTTTAATCTTTGCAGTCCATTTATGCGTAGATTTATAAAACAAAATTATAATAAAGAACAAATATAATTACATAACATGTATTTATTATTACATGCTGTAAATTATCATTCCTACGTAAAAATTGATACAATCATAAATAATTGGACCATTGGCTCGTGCACAAATTCTTAGATTGGTTTAGGTATGAATGAGCATAAAATAGTCTCTGATATTAGGGGAAAAAAAGAAATATGATTTAATTTCCCCCTGATAAATACAATTTTGTCAAATGTTTTGGAGACATCCTTTATTGAATGAATTCATAATCATAAAAAGGTATGATTCGTTACGGTTCTAAATAGATAGCATTTCATACTTTCTTTAATAGTAGTGTCACGTTTACAGTAGAAAACAATTGAAATTCAATGAAGACAAAACATTTATAATTAAAGTTCTGGTACAATATCTGCCATAAAACTCAAATAAAAACGTCATCAAGAAAACCATACAATATATTACTTTATTTCAGATTGCATGTTTTCCACCTACCAGAAAACAAATTAGAAAACGTAAATTGTAAGATTATGTTTGAAAGTTTCTACGATGTTTCAAAAAGTAACTGCAAATGGACGGATGTTTCCTTAAACGAAAGAAATTATCTGTCATGGTATTATTAACATCCTGCAGAATTATATATGCAGTTTCCTCTTAGGTATATTGAGACGACATTAAGAAGAAGGAGTAATAAACTTAATGGCGTTTTGATGCAGATTCGAAAGATTAAGTGGTTAATGCGAAGGTAACGTTTTACGGTTATGTGATAAGGAAAATAATTTATTTTTTTTGTTTGAATTAAATAAGTCACATAAATAGTTATCTGTTTAAAACATGCAATATCTTGTTTTCAGTTACAAATAACTATTTTCGAAAAACTGGTATTTGGAAAATTGAAGATGAGATGCAATAAAAAGTATAACTAGTTATGAAATATATTAAATACTACTTATCTAATTTTAAAGATCAATAAATCACATTCCTAAACCATGGATATTTAACTACAAATAAAATCTTATTGTTCCCCACTCCCCTCTGTATCAACGTATGTAATGTATCTCTGTAAACATCATGGTAGACTTTATTTAGCATCTCAAACAGGGCCGTACTTCTAAATAGGCTAACTAGGTTGCAGCCTAGAGAGGCACATTTTCAGTGGGCGGCAGTTTGGCTATTTATTCAAAATTTAAAATGAAATATTTCAGACGTTATTGATACTTTCCATACGAATTTAAGAATACATGTTATTTAAAAATATGTTTTAGTCCTTCTACATAGCCTACTATCTAAAACTATAACATAATACAAATTCACAGTACGTAATCCTGTATTATAGATTTCTTGTTGTGCAATCTAATTGAAAAAGATGAAAACATCAATGAATTTTATCCTTTTGTTGTATAAAACAATTAAGTTTTAAGCAAATATGAACTATAGAAGGGGCAGCAAATGTACTTTAGCCTACAGGAGGCATACTCTTAAATCCGGCACTCATCTCAAACTGAAAGCTGCATATTATTAATCTAAAGAAAGTATGTTTTTTGACAATAAGTTGTTGATTATAGACATTTCTCCTCGCACCAATTTACAACATTAAAGCAAATATATGTATCGATGCATGATATCATGATGCATTCAACCAAGTATATTAGTCTAAATCGACAATAGTTCTTGACTATAGACTTTTGTCCTCTCGCCATTTTACAACGGTAAAAAATTCTTTGTCCGCTACTCGCACACGCGTATAAGGATGGTATCGACGTCATGACAGACGGTGCATGAAAAGGACCAGACGGTAAACCTGAGAAGCGGTGGTGTTTCCAATTCTATTTCACAATTCGTTGAAGCGGTATAAGTGTTGTTTCGATTCAGTGACAACAGCCACTTGGGAGGGCGTTTTTAGGACTTCTTTTAATAATGTTTTTTAAGCTGGTGCGAACTTGTTCGAAGAGGTGAACTTGAAAATTAACATGTTTTCAGTAAAATACACAGAGAACTAATTGCCTAAGATGTGGCGTGGTTGAAAAGAATCACAGTATTAAAAAAAAATATTATTTTTTTTTATTCAGCCCTAAAAGCTATAAGAAACAAAGGGAACGTGTAAAAGACCGAGCAAGATGTTTTGCTCTGGAAGTATTTTTAATTAAGTTCATTGTTGAAATTCATTAATGAAATAATATAATGCGGTGGACTTATTGAAAGAACGAACTATCTCAATTACATTTACCAAGTAATAGAGTTTATAAAAATTCACTACAGAATACCTAGGCTTTAAATAGACAGTTTAGTAACTTTTACCAATTTAGCTCAATTTGAAACACAGACAATTAGTTTAGTGGGTTTTACTTAAACATATATTTACACATTCAAAGTTCTAACATTTTTTTTTAAAACAGCCTTTTAAGTATTATTTGAAAAAAATGTAATTGGTCTTTAACTTTAATTTCAGGGTTAGTTCATTCGCCAATACAAAGTACCTCCCTGAAATCATTTTTGATGTTCAATGATTATTTCGAATTTTTTATCGTGCTACTCTCATTATCTAGAATCATTAATTTGTATTGCTAAAAACTTTTCCATACCAGGTTTTGAATTTAATTGAGATTTTATTACCTTGTATAAAACAACTTTTTGTGAAAAAATGCCTATTATTTTTTTTATGTGATTTTTATAAAATTAATCAAATGCAAGGTTAAGCATCGTCAATTGGCCATTATAATCTTACGTCGATGAAAAAAATTATACCAATGTATTATTAATCCCCCTTTTTTTTGTTGCAATTTTGTGTGTGTACTGTTTTGTGATTGTCAAACCATGTTGAATAGAGAAATGACATGTTATGTGGACAAAAAAAAAATCAATTTTTTGTTGTTGATCAATTAAGCCTTCCTGTCAAGGTTACCCGTCATCAATTGGTCATCTGTGAGTTCATAGCCGTTCGCTCGGGCGTTAAATCAACTCATTTTGCCATCCAATGGGCACACAGGATCATTCATGGGTGAATAAGTAATTTCAGTGTATTCGCACGGATCGGATGGAAGAACGCGAAACTCAAAATTCTTATTTGATATAATCGGTGATATAAGTGGCAACCAATATGGGCTCGCTTCGCAATTACATTGTAGCCAAAGAAGAAGCGTAAGGAGCTGCTCAAATAAGCCAGCCTGGGGACGATTAAACTGCTCGAGAAGCAGCGTAGCGTGCTACATTTTCGAGATTATCACTGGCTGAAATCGCTTTTGATAATATATGCCTAGACGAAAAGCGATCAATTTTGTGAAATATTCTAAAGTTCGTGTTGTCCAGAGTAGTTTATTTACCTCAAGTTGGGTTTAAGCTTGAGAGAGGGGATGAAGCTTGCATTTTGATGTTTTTAAGGTATTTAGTAATATGTCCTAAGCTGTGAGATGTCACCATATCCTGTGCTATCTTAAGTCGTTAGAAGTAAAATTGTATCGATTTTACGCAAATTAACTTCTATTTAAATACATAACCATCTTTTAAGTTGTGCCCAGTGGGCCCGAGCTCAGCATACACATTTAAGATTATTTAGAGGAATTACTTTTTTTTTTTTTTTTGAAGTTCATCGGAAGTTCATATTTTATTGATGAAAGATATAAGATCCCTTAGGATTCCTCAACGTTCTTAAATAGAGATTGTCTCTTTTCTATAGTGCTGCCATCTACAGTATAATATTACAACTTCAAAAAAATTTTAGACTATTTCTACATTATTTTAGATTCGATTTTCAAACAAATAACATAATGAGCAATGGCAAATAAATAATATAAAAGAATAACTTAGAAGTCAAAAATAACGAATGAGTTCGATTCCAAAAAACTCGGAGAAATGTTTTGCTAACCAAACAATGTAATATAATTTTGTAACGGTGTATTAAGCGGAAAGTAAATCATTCTAGGAGGAAGTGGATACAAGTTGATAAATGAGTCCTTGAAAAATATTATTTAAATTTAAAGGTGTTTCAGGAAATAAGCTCATTTTTCGTATTTACTTTCAATATTTTCCAAACAGTTAAATGGAAAAGAAAAATTTGAGCAAATATATTGGAATTTTTTTAAAAGGTAAAGAAACTTGGAAATTTTCAAAACTATTAAAGTGGCAAAATAGAAAAACTGTAAAATTGCATCACTCATGAAAACCTCTTAGTTACTCAAAATATTATTATATTTCTCCCAACATTTTCATAATTCTCAAAACATTTTATTAATTCTCAAAACATTTTATTAATTCTCAAAACATTTTGATAATTCTCAAAACATTTTCATAATTCTCAAAACATTTTATTAATTCTCAAAACATTTTGATAATTCTCAAAACATTTTGATAATTCTCGAAGAATTTTAATAATTATTAATAAGTCTACAACCAATAAATACTAACGATTCTCATTAAATTTTGATAATCTTCAAAAAAATTTAATAATTTAAAAAATATTTTGATAATTCCCAAAGCATTTAGATAATTCTCACAAAATTGAATTATCTTCACAACATTTAGATAAATCTCGTGACATTTTGATAATTCTCAAAACATTTTGCCAATTCTCCCAATACATTCCAGCCTTCGTTCAGTTTACCAAACGAGGCCGTTCAATATGAATCATCTTAGTCATCCAGAATCTCCGACTAACTAGGTGATCAATATTAAGACAGGCGGGTATAAATCAATAATTCATTTTTTCTACGTACACCTTTCTGCATATGAAATGCGTCGTTTCGCAAAAATCAAGGTTGGCGACCTTGTACAATGCAATTCTAACACCTTGGCGACCGGAAACGGTGAAGTATCGGGTTTTAGTGGCAGTCCGCACGTTATGCCCATTGTTTTGCTCGTGTCCAAATGAGCCCGACCGAAACGTCCTTTCTCATGCTCCATGGCGGTATTTCTATAAAAATGAGTGTGTGATTTCATTAATAATGACGGTTAATAATATGGCATGTGAATAAATTGTATGTGTGAGTGATTTTCAATGGGATGAACTCGGATTTGGGGATGAAGCGACATGTCAACTAATGTTGGTAGGAATGTAAACTGGTCGTTTAATTGGAAAAATGTGTTGATGAAGACTAACTTGTCAACTTAATTAAGAAAAAGCGTTGTCTGGGATTTTAAATGATTTAAAAAAAAATCTTAAAATCATTTTTAGTTTATTACTAAGTCATATATGAAAGAGAATTTTATACGTAAAAGCTCAACTGAATATAAAAAATGGAATTAAATATATACTTATAAGATATAAATTATCAAAAAGTAGGTATAATTTTTTTATAGATATAAACGTTTCACTTCCGTGTTTGAAGAAAGAGTTGCAAATAAGGTGGACAAGATTTTGCCTAAAAATATATGAATTAAGGGCTTTTTTTTTTACTACCTACAACACATTATAATTATGAATTGGGTTGAAATGACTTTTTAGTTTACGCTAATAATCTTACAACCAATGCAGATAGTTTTCATAGTATACAATTGTGATTTTTTTACAGATTGAACGTGTACAACATTTAACGAAAAAGAGAAAAATAAAATTCAAATAAAACATATGTTTACTTAATGCTTATCAAAGTTCGGATACCTAGCAAAAAAGAAAAAATATATTCAAACATTTCAGTTTTTACTTTCTAAGCAAATCCATACTAAGATTGTTTTTTAATTAATACTCTCCAAGTCACATTTTTACTGCAGTAAAATCATCCACGGAAAACCACCGCAAACAGCAGTATTATAATATTTCTCTTACAAAACACATATAGTGAAGATACTTGAAATTAAAAATGAATATCATGCTTTAGTTTTTCGTCCTGTTAAGTTAAATCAGTTTCTCCACTGTATAATAATTTGAAATGGAATGTAATGGGGAATATCAATGATAGTGTTTTTAAAACTATCGCTTCGGAGATTGCTAATCTAATCAAATATAATCTAAAATACCATTTCGATGTTTTGTTCAAGCTATATTTTCCAACTCGATTTGAAGGTCAACTAAAATTACACTTTATTTGATTAAAGAAGAAATACACGTAAAGAGGCGCTTCTCCATTTCTAAACACTCGGTATCTTCATCATTTTCTCCCCCTAGTGTTTGAATTACAAAATTTGTTATAAGTTCGGATAACTACAATAAAAATGAGCGCGAGTTTTTGCCGATTTCTCTTTACTATATAAAAGTAATTTTGATGACAAAAACCTTGAATTCTAGATATCAAAAACCCGAACATTACAATAATAAGCAAGCTAAAGTAAAAATATTAACCTTGCAACAAATTGCGTTCCGAGCATATCCTTACAAAAAACATAAGCATACCCCCACTGTTTATTTTTAAAAAGAGCCCGTATAATTGCTTTTTAATCGCCAAAAAATACCAAATAGCTCTGATTTATCAAAGCAAGACCAGAAACGACTGGTGAACAAAGAGCTAGATACGAAAGATAGGTAGAAAGAACAAAATAAAAATCCCAAATTGTATTCTCACTTTATTGATTGTTTGCCCAGCAAAGCAGAAACTGAAACTTTTCCTTCACCTCGAACAATGAAAGGCAAAGGCAAAATAAAAAATCCCGCAAAATTCGTAAAAAAATATGAATTCAAAACATACATTAAAATGAGAAGTTTGCATTTTCCAAAACTGAGGAACAAGTGAAGCGTAGCCAAAAAGTCAAGTTTGTCCCGCCGAGAACTGTATGTTTTTAGCTTTTTTTTCCCCTCCGACCAAAAAAGTCCCTTGGCTCACGGTTATTTATAACAAAATGAAGTCTTGGGGTAGAGATGCATAGAAAAATTCGCCGAAACATATTTTTCTGCATGAACAAGCAGAAATCACACAAGGTGGAAGCAGAGGAGTGGTAAACTAGATAAATAAAATTAAATAAACACATAAAAGCCGAAAAATAAATATAAGAAAGATAACTCAACAATAGAAAGGGAAAAGGGGGATGGGGGGGGGGGGGAGTCTTTGAGTTGCCTCCGACAAATTATTGGTTTCTACTGAGAGTTACCACACACACAAAAATAATTCTTGGAAGCGTAATAAGCCGTGCGTACGAAGTTTTTTTTTTTGTGAAAGATTCATATAATTTGGTTGTTAAGGTGAAGAAAGTAAATCGTATTAAAAAGTGGCTACTCACCAGACGGATTATGACCGGTCGTGTCTCAATTTCATTTATTAATCGGAAGTTTATTTATTGACGGATTTTATATTGATTTAAAAAGGGGCATTGGTTCAGAATGACCATTTGTAAAACAATTTTCTGTAGCGTTTCAACAATAGCTATAGAACTTAATGTTGTGGTATACTTTTTTTATTGCTGTATATTTTATCCACAGTTCCGTGCTACAAAAATTTGATGAACGTTGTCGGAAACTTTTGCACAGCATTCATTAAGCTTTGAAGAAAAAAAATGTGTGCCTCCATAATCCATTGAAAATATTTAACACATTTTACTTAGTTATATGGTGGGAATTAAAATCTGTATTCCGACAATTATCTTAAAGTATTATAAGAAATGAGGGCCTGCGAAGAAAGTTCAAGTGATTTTTCTTAACTTTTGAGAAAATGCACTTTAAAGTTTTTTATTTATATTAAACTTGTATGAAATTATTTGAAGTTCAAATACTAACCTCTGGAATGAAGATATCACTAGTTTTCATTGAATTAAATATAAATAAGAAGATGTAAAGTGTATTTTCTCGAAAGTTAAGAAAAGTCACTTAGACCCCTTTGCTTTTCAGTCCCTTAAATATGATCTTGAATTATTAATTTCTATAGATCACTAGCATTTACCAGCGTGATATCCACTACTCAAGAATATCTTCAACAAAAGTACTTGTCACAGAGGAAACAAGATATGATCTCAACGTTGACTATCGGAGACTGATGACCCAAATTAGCCAGTTTCCTTTTTTAGGAGTACCATCCACAGGAAACATATCGATTTTCATCGACATTTCTTCGAAACCATCACTTTCTTTATTAATTTCTCTTTCTGGATAAAAAAAAATAAAAAAAAGGTAGAGCATCCCCTATAAAAAGCACATCTGCTTATTTTTCATCCTTCCGATTTTTCGTTTGGCTGACCAAATACTGACCAAAATATTGGGAAGAGCCTTAACGAACGAGGCACAAACACTAGCGGCTTCACCCCAGGATCTAAAAAAAAAGGAAAAATGGGATATACAAAAAAATCCCATTGCCCAACTACAAGAAGGAAAGAGAGAGAGGAGAGAGGGGGGGAGGTCGTATTTTTTGTTGTTATTATTATTACTTCGTTGTTGTTCTTTTGGCGGGAAATGTGTAGGGGGGTGCTATCATAATCGCGTTGCTATGACTACCGTGTGACGGGGTGTTCCATCATTTCCCCCGGATTATGATTCATCACGTGACGCATTATTCAGAAAAGAAGAAGATGAGGAGGTGCTGAATGGACAATGTTGTCTTCTGGAATTTCGCATATATGCATGTTTACAAGCGATGGGCGTAATCAGCGAGATAGGGATCTGGGAAGAGATTGATATCGATTAGTTGTCTGGAGGGCTTCTTAGGTTGGATTTGGATTTCTTTTTGTTCTCTTGTGCAATCCGTTTGGTAAGCTTGAGGTTGCGCTTGATGGAATGAAAGTCGAAATGGGCGAGGAAGAAATGTAATTGAAGCTTAAATATCTTCTTGATTAAAACTCAAGTGATACTACTAACAATTATTCACCTGTAAGACTGCCTAACATAAATATGAAAGAATGGAACAAGTCAGTCCTCAACTTTAATAATTCAATCTGAAACTGACTCTTCGATCTCGAAGTCCATGAAGTTATGTTTTGTGTACACAAATTAAAAATCTGTGGGTAACCGTAGATTTTAGCAGTAATTTGATCTTTTCGTAAATTTGTTAATTCTTAAATATTTTACTGAAGTATAATTTTCAGATAACTATCAGAAATCAATAATGATAGATGTAGCTCAAAAAAATATGGCATTCAAGTACAAATACAAAATGAAGAATCTCTTTAATGTACAACGAGTTTAGTCTGGTCTCAATACTTAATTATATCTCACAAATGCAGATTGTTTTTGTTTTCTTAACCATCTTTATTTTTACTGAATTGAATTTCATCAATCAAGATCGTGTTTAATATTGCGATTTTATATTGCAAAACGACACAAGATCAAACATTAGTTTATTTTATTTGTACTCAGGATCTTATGTCCTATATTTCCTACAATGAATTTAAATCTTCAGATAACTTTTTTCTGGATCAATATCTGAATCAAATCCCAACTAGTCTCAATATACCCGACGAAAATAAATTTTAATTTATCATTTCAGCATTACAGTTAAAAGAATCAGGCTTATAGTTTATAGCTACTTATAGCAACTTAGTTCCATAACACGCGGTAGATAGTGTCTGCAGTGACCATGTTATAAACCACTGTTCAAATCGAATCCATGCCCATCTCAACTGGTAAGTTAAATATAGTTTAGATGGCTGAAATTTAAAATAACCTAGTCATTTCAAGTCACTCTTTAAGATAATTACAAAATATATATATATATATATATATATTTTACAATGGCAAAAAAATTATCAACTAATATGAGTTCTTATCCGAAGTGAATCAAACTAGTTATCGACATCTTCTTCGGTTGATTTGGATGCAGGTTAAAGAAACCTCCAGCTTACTTTACAATATTTACTTCTCCAGAAAAGCAGAAAAACTCAAGAGGGAAAAAAAAACCGAACAGATTAATCATTAAAAAACTAGAGGGGAAAAATCCAAATGGGCTTTCGAGTCTGTCATCCCCTCAGTACTCTTCTATTCTCTTTTATCTGTGGAAGACCATATTTTGAAACCATTGTAACATCTCCCCTGATGTAAGATGCTTTATGATATTTTACGTACTCCCTCGCTGGAGTACAACAAAAAGTGGATCAGGGTTTTTTTTTCTGTTGTTATTCCACCCTCTGCAAAATGGCTCATTTCTTTCCCTTTCTGGTAGGGTTGGTTTTTTTTTTTTTTTTTCCCTGTAGTTTGCTATTTACTTCTCTCGTTTTTATTAACATGACTTCTTTATAATGCCATGGAAGTAAACTTGCGCAGTTTTTATTCTGTGAGTTTTTTCGATCAGAGAGTGTATTTATACGGAGATGGATATGTATGTGTGTATAGGGCTAGAGGGATGAGCAAAGTGAATAATAAAAGTCGTATGATGTGCTGTGTGGGGTTCAATTGTGTGTTTTTAAGGAGGGTATTTAGGGAGGTGCTTGGGTATGTATGAAGTAGTTTTAGTATCAGATATCATTGAAAATTACAAATAACTGACTCGGGAAACTGAGTGTACATTTGGAAGTGGCAATGTAGTTCAAAACTCTTTCGTGAGCGGTCGCCAAGTTTAAAAAATATTTTTAGCTTTATCCTGTATAAAATGTAACAATCAAGAAAAATTAGAGGTTTTCAGTTTTTATATTTCTAATAAATTAAAGTTATTTTTTAACACATGCAAATAGGTTCTTAAAGAATTAAATCAACAATTTAATTTTTCAAATTTTCTATTTTTTATGCATTTATATTGATTAGAGGAAGAAGTATTTCTTAAATCTATATTTTAACAAAATGTATGCTTTCATATTTATTCATTATTTGTACCTTTCCAAATATAGAATATAGTAAATACAACTTAGGAACGAATTTATTCCTGAATTCAGCTACTTAGTTATAAAAGGGAATAATTACGTTAATTGAAATTGAAATATCCAATGCTTGTAGAAGATGTTTTTGTCTCTACACCTTCTAAAAAATATATTTTATTTCAAAAATTTCCGTAAGGATTGGATTATAGTTTCTGAAGATGCCATAAAAAATAAAGAAAAATAAAACAAAACATAAAAATAACTAAGTCACTTATAATGTAATATTGAAATTAGTTTTTTCCATACTTATTATAGAAACCAAAAAATAACTTACAGCAAGTTAAAAATAAATAAGAGTTTTTTTACATAACCAATTTTTTATGCGAATGGACATTAACAAGCTAAATTTGTTAATAAATTTATGTCACGAGTATTTGCAGTTTCCGTGTGAAAATTTAGAGGCAGCAGCTATGGGTCTTTCTTTATAATACAAAAAAAAAAAAAAAAAAAAAAAGTAAAAAAAAAAAGTATGAAGCCATCAAATGGAAGACTTCTATCGCTGAGAAATCTTCAAAATTATCCTGTTTCAAAAGCTCACATCTTACAATCAGTTATCAAGCATATCTATAAACGTTCAAATGAGATGCTCGGATGAAACACGCGAAAAAACACCAATCTCTAAGTTTTTAATTCCGAAAAGAAGTGGAAACTCGTTTTCCTCCCTCCCTTTTCACGATTCATCTAACAAAGGCCAAAACTATTTCTCCAAAAAAGTGTTTAAAAACTAATTTTTAGCCAATTTGCCCGCATTGTGCCTCGGAAAGGATGCAATCAAAAGAAACATGTTACAACGCAGAAAACTGATAAATCTCTATTAAATGCCGAATGCTACAATTCCGGATATTACCCGGTAATTTACCCGAAAACACCCAGTCTGACGCCATTGTAACATCTTTTAAATAACTTAAGAGTAATTAACCCGTTCTATCCATCATCGTCAATCAAGTGTTGAGACAACAACTTATGGCTTATCTGAGCTTTAATTTCTACACTATTTCGCTCTGTTGGAGGAAGAGTTTCTCCCATGTTCAAACTTTTAATCTTCACAGTATTGTTCATTGAGGATGTTTAAAAACCTTTTTGAAACACAATAACGGAACTTTTGCTCACGCATTGAACAAAAACATAGTGGCCTCTGACATTCTTAGGTGCAATAACCTGTTGAAGATGACAGAGTTTATGAAGGGTCTTTGTAATCATTACAATTCTTTTGGTAAAGTTCAATTTTGGAAGCTATAATAGTGAACTTAGTTAGAAACGAATGTATGCCGGTATATTTAAAGATATTATTAACTTGATGAACTCTTACACATTTGTGTGCAAATTAAATTTTTTTTTAAAGTTTTATTCTCTACTAATTATTGCATTATGTCTGATTATGTAACATATATTAACAGATAAAATTCCAACATTCCCCTATTAACTTTCAACAAAAACCGATGCACTTTCTAGAAAATTTTTCTTTTATTTATTCACTTTTTATTTTGAATAATTAATTTCCAAACCACAAAGCAACTATTTAAAGATGCCTTCTTCCTTGTTTATGAGAAATATATAGGCAACATTATGTCATCATTTAATTAAATTGTAAATGGGTAAGGACCTATGTATTAATATAATTTGAAATATATATGTATATAATAATTTTATAAAATGATAAATGCATTCGAAAAGTAATATTTTTGTTATACATCAAAATTTATTGGAAAAACATAATAAATCGACACTTGTACACGTGTCTTAAAATTTTAAAATTTTGTGGTCGACTAATATTTTCTTGTAAGAAGTATTGAAAAATAAAATTAAAAAACAACTCTTAAGAAGCGCAAAGCAAATCTACATGCTCTTTTCAAAAAAAAAAAAAAACATGCTCATTTTTTTCTTACTTTAAACGCTAGAAATAAAAGACTGAGCACAAATTTCTTTCCCAGAATTTAAAAGACAAATGAGTACGAGACATAGATGACTGCCGACTGCGATACTTTGAAACAGGATGCTTATACACATTGATAAAAGAGGCATCGGAGAGACGTTATTAGAAAAGAAATAAAAAAATAAAAAATAAAAATTCTATTCGAGGGTTTCCTCAACATTCTACCAACCCCACACTCATCATCAAACCCTTTTCCAATTTCTTCAAAAACCTCCCAAGAAAAACGCTTGAAAAGAAACATGCTTCATTAGAAATAAGTTCTTTGATCATCAGTTTCTAAACCAGATCATTAAATTTCTACGGATGGTAATATAAAAAAAGGACATTGGGATAAGTAAAGACATAGTACGAAAAAACCAGAGGGACATGGAAAGAAATATGGGGGAAGTATCACCAAGTTAAGACCTAGCCGTGTGAAATAAGTCGATGTTCATTAAACAAGAATAGTCGGATAATCATTCCTGGTTTAAATAAAAATTACGACAAAAGAAACTGCGCAAAATCGTTTCTTTCAAATGGTGGGAATTCAGTTGATACCAGTCCACCGTTATTTCTTTTTAAAAAATGTTGAAAGAGGGTACAAAAAATAGTTTAATTTTTTTTACCGATTCATCCTTATGATGTGGGGAAAAGACAAAATTCATCACCCGTCATTTGTTTCAGTTTCTGAACTTATTTCTTGGTAAGTTTGATCGCTGTGAGGTTCTGTGTGCAAGGGAGAAAAAAAAATTCGCTTTTGACGACCATTGTCGCTTATTTCAAGAGGCATTATGGAGGTTCGATTTTTGCGCTTAACGGTTTTAATATCGGTTTTTCGAGGCGGTTCCTGGAACCATCATATTTCAAGGATAACGACAAGCTGTTTCGGAGGATGTTCCGGCCCAATTTTTAATTCAATATTTTTCAACAAAAAAAGATTAAATCCAGAATTTTATAGCTTCGTATAATGCAGTCGATGGTTATAAAATGAAAATTCTCTTTGTTATCCTGAACAAAACTTTTAGATGAGTTTGTATACAGATGTTGCATTCAAAATATTTTCATAATTTTTATAGGCGCTATAAATTTACATAAATAGTGCTTATAATTTGAATGTATATAATTTGATATTTTTTAAGTTCAAAATATAATAATTCTGTAATAGGGATTATTATTTATTCTCAATAATAATTTCATGAAAACTTTTGAATTACTTTAGTGTATATTATTTACATTAATTTTCTCAATTGTGTGGTCTCTTTTAACTGCAACAAGAGTCCAGTTTGGAAAAATTGATTACATTTCATTTTAAGATTTCAAAATACGAAATTCATTAGTATTTTATCGAAAGCCAGAACAGTTACTGGGAAACAAATACAGTTGTTTCATTGTATGTTAAATAGTCAGCTGGAAATAAGGACATATTATGTTAATTATTTTCATCTGAGTATATAAAGGTTCTAGTATTAATCATCTACGTGAAATGTATAATAAATAGAAAAAATAAACATTTAATTCACAAAGTATCCATGTTTTACAATGCACAAATAATCATGCACAATTGTATGATATACTTCGAAATAATATGCATTCATATTTAAATAAAAAACATATTTACATAACTTATGATATATTCAATTATATTTTATCGATTTTCTATCTTAATCCAAGGACATCAATCCTTTTGAAAATCCCTAACCACATATTTCTATTTTTTTAATCAGCACTATTATTTTACATTGCGCAAGCATAAAAATTAATGAAATCAAATCCCAACAAATTTTAATGAAATTTTGACGTTTCAGGCGAGAACTTTGTGATTACTTTTCAATAAAAAAAAATCCAAGTGCATGTAACAGACAAATCGATGAAATGATCCTATTTTTTTATCAAGCGTAAAAATTGCGATCAAAGAAAAACTATAACTAAGAATTACTTCGTTTCCATAGAAACCAAATCGGGGAATATTAAACTAACTAAAAAACTATGAGACGATAAAAAAAAATCTCACATTCTCTAATAATAGGAGCTCCAATAACTAATCAATAACAAACAAATGTGACGGGTCTGATAGATTTTTTTTTTCTTCTTTACTTTCTGACTGTTAAAGTAAAGGCGAATAATAATGAAGGGGTTTAAAGATACACTTATATGCCAATGTTATTCTATCTTTCTCTAATGTTTTTCTATAAATTATTTTATATATCTCTCCTTATGCTTGGGTGAAGATTTTAGAAAAGTAATATAAATACATCATCAGCCAGATTGAAAACATTGACAGTCGGTTTCCTAAAAAGCGTGCAACATCAAATATTCATTCGGTTAGAGATTGTAAACAATTTTTCCCGAATAATCCGTCAATATATATATATATTTTTGATATTTCATAATCCATTGATCTGTGAAAAGTTGTTTTATCCTGATGACCGAAACTTTAAACTATAATGGTATGTGGGGTAGTCCACATTGTATGCATTCTGTTCTTGTTTACTTCGGTTTGTTAATAGTTTTTATTTGAAATATAATTTATAAGAACAAAAAGAGCATAATTTCAAGACTAAGATCAGGTTTCATGAGAAAATACATAATAGCACATTTTTTTTCAAACTTAGTGCACATCTTAGTAGGAAATTGAAGTTTTCAATGTTAACTAAGACTACCTTAAAATAATTTTAGTTATTTATATTTATTGAATGTGCATCGTTGTTGGAATCTACTTTAAAAATAATAGAATAGGGAATTTTGAACTCACACAGCATATTTTTCATTATTCATTTCTGTTATTTACGGTAATTTTTCGTAGGATCGAAGCTTTGCTTAATTGTTCGTAGTTTTATTACATTTAGCCGCAAAACAAAAGTAAAAAGGAGAACATTTAATTGTTTATTAAAGAGCAAATAAAAAGACGTATAGCTTAAATTTGTGTTTGCTATTTCTTATGGTGCCAAATAAACTTTATCTGCTCTTTAGTAATAATGTTTCTTTAATTTTTGCATATTTTCTGGATAGGCCAATATTAATCTCTAGCGTGAAGACAGGAAAAGAATATAAACTATAAAACAAAAAGTTATTATGTCTGTGTGTCTGTCTGAAAAGACCGTTATACAATCGTATTTAACTTCCATCATCCCAAAATTTACATAGTATTTATATTGTATTTGGAATTCTTAGTTAAGAATTCTTATTTTTATGGCAATAAGTTGTTTTGTTCTATAGTTAAAAAAAGAAAAACTTGAATAAAAGTATTGCTAAATTTTTTTGCAGTTGCCAAAATTGCATAAATGCATCAAGGTCAGGTCAACTGGGAGTGTTTTAGGAGAATGACGTCAACGATATAACAAAGAATTATATATTTTGATTCAATAATCTAATTAAATAAAACAAAGTAAAAAAAAAAAAAAATATGCATCTATATACCCAAATATCATTAAGCAAGATAACAACAGAAAATATTTAAACTTCGCTCTTTGAGTTCAAGTAAATATATATCAGTCACATTGAAAAGTTGCCACATTAAGTTTTTCATAAGACAAATTTCTACATTCCTGAAGTCCCAGTTAATGAGGACCACAATCGTCAAGCATTAAAAATCTACATCTGTAGCCAAACCGGTAAAAAGAAATAAAAATAATAACTCACTTAATGGTCGCATATGAGACTATCGCGCCAAATTAATGTCCTTGCAAAGAGCAAGAAGATTCAGTGAATTAAGAACTGCGACTGTCCATGGCGAGCTCATTAATTCATTAGAGCGACAGAAAGAGCCAAACTTTCGCCCAATTTACGAGCGGCAGTGTTAATGAGGTCAATTAAGACAGTCTACTGCTGCAGCCAATTAATGGAGCCAAGTTCCTCGCCTTTGCTTGGTTTGGCGATTTTTTCTTATTACTTTTGTCTCTCATTCCAGACCGAGGCACCGGGAATTAATTAATTACTGGAGTTTATTAGTTCTGTGAATTTGACTTCATAACCTCGCTCGTTAATTCTAATTTAATTTTCCGCTCTCTTGTCATGTGTTATTTTGAAGATTGTTTTCTTGTTTTTGTTTTCAGGTTTGAGTTAGTTTTTTTTTTACCCTCGAGATTATGTTCTTTTGAGAAATTAGTAGTTCTATTGTGAAGGTGTTAGGGGATTTCGAAATGATAAAGCTGAGTGTAATAAGCTTGTTCATAATTGTTGTTTGAATGTTTTGTAAAATACCGGTTTTGTTTGGTTTAATTAAAAAACATCTGGGGATTAACTTGTTAATGAGGTATTAAATCTTTTTCTTTAAAATCTTACGAGATTTATTGAAGCAATTAACTTACTTAATTATTTTTAAGTGGTATAGAGCAAGATTTAATCTATTCAAAGTTTTTCTTCCTGGTAATCAAATGCCACGGACATCAAATTAAAACAGCTAAATTTTATAAATCGTAAGCGCATTTAAAACTAATCACCTCCTCGAATATAAGAAGTGCCCTCAATAGTAGACAAAAAAGTTATTTGTATGAATGAAAAGATAATGTTCTTCCCTACTCTAATGAAGTTTAATTCTAGAAAGATAAACTTTTAAATAAATTATTCATCGCAATTTCTATCAAATGTTAATCAACATGATAATGTTTAAAGAAATGTGTTAAAGTGTTTAAAGAATAGCACACAATTATTTCTTTTTAATATCTAACCAAAGATAAGTGCATTTAATGAAGTTTTCAGTGAAAGTAAGCAAATAATTAATTAATATATTAATAATAAGTTTCTGACACCGTCACAAATTAAGTTTTTCTTACTTTATTGTAGTCACCGGTTTAAAAAAAAATCACTTAAATCGAATTTGAAGTTCAACTTTCAGTGGTCATTCACTCGTAGACCAATAAGCATTTTATTACCGCCTAATGAAACTTGCCACATCCATTTGAGATCCAAACATATATTTAATTCCTTTTTTTTATATATTTATTTCAGAATGCACGCTAGATTTTTCTATTTGTTCAACCGCCATGTTCCATATGACTTTATGATTTTACGTGTAAGAAGGATAATAATCGAAATTAAAGCTTCACTTCAGAGAGATTTCAGAAAAAACATTAGTCAAATGTTTTTTCATCTTCCGAATCCGAAAGAAAATGCGAAAATAGAGTAATTTTCCCAAGCGATTGAAATCGCAGTTGAAAAATGTTCGAAATCACCTACGGAACTAAGCCTTTGTCCGCAATTTACCTTGCTTATTTATTTCTTCTTCTTGAGTTAATGGATTTAACTGATGTCTTCATCCAAAGTCATTGGCCAAAGAATAATACGTATATTGATATGGGTAAAAAGTTTGTGTAAGTACTACTAGTCAACTGAAAAAGCAATCTTATAGCAATTTCGTTGCCAATTTGGAAACCATAAATTGTTTCCATATTTATTTCTGTATGAATTATTTGTCGTCTGCTCAAACATTACTATTCTTGTAGTGTTACTAATCTCAACTGAATGGAAAAGCTTTCGCTCGATATTTATTTTTAGACTTTTATTAATTTATCTTTTAACTGCATTTAGAAATTAAAAGATAAATTGACATCGAAATGGACTTTTCGAAATGCAACTATTTGAGCCACAAAACAAAGGAATTGATATCCTGAGGTTGTAACTTAAGTGCATTATTTATAGATATCTTGCATATTTTGAACCAAATGAATTAAATCACTTAGCGTCTTTAACATCAAATTAAACGAGCCTAAAGATTCCAATTGTAATCAATTCGAAGGTACTAATTGGCATCTTCTGAATAAATTATAGACCAAACATTTTAAAACCTTTAGAAATAATTCTTGTTCAGTTTAAGTGTGTTACCGTGTTTCATGTTTTCTGTAAATGTTGTTTCTCCGCGGGCTTACAAAGATAGCGGGAAAATATATTGCTTACAAAAATAAAATACTAATTTGACTAATTGAATGGATGGCAATCCCAATCAATAGCATATTAAAATATTTTTATTGATTGAATTGTTTAATTGAATTCATCGAAATGAATAAATAGTCTTAATTTCGAATAAAATGAATAAACTCAATGACTACGCCTTAATGCCGACGAAATGAAACCTCCCCAATCAAAAACTCAGAATGACACACATTTAGAACTAATCTTCAACAAACAAGTTCTCCGTCAGCTGAATATTCCCTCATCTAAACAGCAATCACCAGATATCGGAATAAAGACGATCCTTTGGCTGAATCTCTGTTAGAAAATCTCCGTTCGTAACAATTGGCGTACGAGTCCCAAGGGTCTGCTACCGAAAACGATCTCCCGCCCCTTAAAGGGGTAAAAGTGGTTAAGGGAGATTTAGTTGCCGCCGGACGGATTTCGCCCTTTTCCCTTATAAAAGGGTTAAGCGAGTCCTCGCCAATCTCTGTGACACTTAATTCTGGGGATGGTCGACTTCTAATGGACACCGTTAACTGCGCACTTGGCGACTTGGCGACGACTGGGTTATGGGGGACGATTAAGACGAACGTCGTCTTTAAGGTGTCTTTGTCGAAAGGGAGGAGTGTTGATTGGAGGGAATGAAAGGAATAGTGGAGGGTGTGTAAAATTAAATGGGATAGGGTGAGATTGTCTCTTTAGGGATAAAAGTAGTGCGGTTAATTGTTGTATATTGGTACTTGTAAGTTTTTAATGCATTTCAAAGGGTTATTTTATTAAGAAATGTCTTTGATTATCAAGCAAATGCAACGTTAGTGCTTCCTTTAATTTTGCAATTAAGGTCTTAACATGAGATAAGCAAAGCTTATAAAAATTAAAGTATAAAAACTTTAAGTTTATATTGCATAAATTTTTAGCGATAATGTAGCATCTTTTTGAATACCTAGAAGAAAATTAATCTCAGTTACACATGCAACATATTCTTTGAGTATTGAAGCATTTGAAAATTGTAAATTTCAAACAAACCTATACCATTCCTAATTATATCAACTCTCTATGATTCAATTGCTTCATATAGTAATTGTAACTGAATTAAAATACTAAACGCTAAAATATTCAACGTGCTTGTAAACAGTTTTGTAAAAAAAAGTATATACCCTGCTACAGTTCAATAATTTTAACAAATTGTATTTTATTTTTCTCTTCGTTTTAAATGGTAAGAGCTTGTTATGTAGGAAATTAAGGATTTTCATGTCCACTAAATACACCAAACAGAAGCAATTCAACTAAAAAAAACATACAAAGGGAGAGAATTCCCTCATGTATAAAAACAATTAACTAGATATTCACCAACCAATAGGTTGGTACAAATCGAATCAAAACACTACACACCAGAGTCAAGACACTAGCCTATGGCCCCTCAACTGTGACTCTTTCCACACAATTTTCTTCTGCCTTATAATCCAACTTTTTTTTTTTTTTGCACTTGTTTTTTTCTTCAAAAAAAGTTCAGTTAAGCATGTCACTGAGAATCTCACAGCAGCGATTTGCGCTATTTGCAAAGTCACCGACGCGGCGTATCAATTAAGGGACATTTTTTTTTTTCCCCCACTTGAAACAAGAAAAGAAAGTGAAAGAACAAAAAACATCCTCCATTGAAAGTGAAAGAAGAAGCTTTTGAAAGAGAAAGTGAGCAAGTGTGGAGTACCTCCTTCTTGACCTGAGAGCGCGTGCCGATGAGATAGGGGGTAACCCTCCTTAGTCCCCGGGCTACTATCGGTCTTCAAGAAAAGACTCTTACCACCGATCGGGTCGGCACCTTGAAGTTTTCTTTCCTGAGAATCTTTAGGATTTTGGTGTAATTTTGTGTGTGAATAGATTTTGTCGGTGGGGGATTTCAGAAACTTTTGTCTTTGGATTTGAATATGCTTTGTGAGGATTTGGTGCGAGTATATATATATATATATATATATATATATATATATATATATATATATATATATATATATATATATATATATATATATATATATATATATATATATATATATATATATATATATATATATATATATGTGAATGGAGAATTAACAGTTACTGCCTTTCCACACTTTCGCCTTCTTGTTGTAATTTAAAAATACAACTGACTTGAAAAATAGTTTGTCGGTTTAGAGAGTTGTTAATTACAATGTTTCAAAGTTTTCAGATGAACAAATAAAAGAAGAGAAGAAGAAAAAAAAAAAAACTATTGATATTTCAACATAGCTATCACTTTCTCGTGTTACTCAATTACTATAAATTTATTTTATTGATCAAGTCACAGTTTCTTCATGTTTTTAAATATATTCCAAAAAGTTAATTGAGACTAAAAGTGGAGTTAGAACCATTTCAATCTAAGGCAATGAGTTGTTCTTTCAGTTTTCTTACAAATTAAGTATTAATCAACTAGCTAAAAATTTTTAAAGATTTGTAGTATTCAAATTTAGGTGTAATTAGATTGATAATAAATTCATTCAGACAATCCCGGTGGATCCGACCTTACAATAGATCAATAGATTTGATTCAACAATAAATTTACCAACTGTTACAAAATGGTTTGAATAACAACCATATGAACAAACCATAACTTTTGTTATGTTACTGCAAACAAAACAAAAATTGGAATCATCAATAGTTTTTTTCTCTTTTTTTTCTGAAAACTTGGAATAATTGTAGCTAGCACTTTTCTAAGCCGGAAAACTTCTTCCCAATTTCTATAGAAATTTTTTTAATACCACATTCACGATTCAAACTATTTTTTAAATGATACAGCTCTTCCACTTTTTAATTATCCCACTACACTTATTACAACTGTTCCTAAAATATCCTGAAGCACTCTTTCAATCACCTTACATTTAAACACTATCCACCAAACAAAATGATTTATCTTGCATACGAACTTCTGTGGCACATATCGCTAATTTCGCTTCCCGCTTGCATTCCAATTACCTCCAAGTAACAAGTTGCCAGAACTACAAGACTTCAAATGATGCCCTCATACCCCAGCCAAGAAATCGAGCTATTTAACTGCAATTAAACTTGTAAGGGAAGCAGTTTAGGCAAGTGATAATCGTTTCTCGATTTTCGAGCCCACCCCATCCAGAGGTGGCAAAGGGCGCATGTGATCGAGGCCGAATTGAAGAAGAGCCCATCTCATTTATCTCGATCATGTGTGTATTTATGCCGAGCTTTGAGCCCTGAAATGAGGCAACCTCTGACCCTGGAATCGTAGATTTTTCAGGTTGCCAAATTGAGCCCTAAGGCCCAGAGCAAAAGTGTTGGGGAGGCAGTGTAGGATCGTGATTTGCGCGACTACCTTATTTTTTTTTAATTCTTTTTTTTATTTATACCTTTGTTTCCAAACGTGTCGTGTCTCTTGTGTTTATTTTCTTCAAATAGTTTCTAAGGTAGGGATCTGCAGGTGGTGACGTGTGAAAACTTAAAAACTCAAAGTAATCTAAATCTTTATGAATAGGTACCACGAATTTTAATAGAACACGAAAACAAATAAAATTATAGTTTACCTATGTATAACTTATTTATTTACAACTTGTTTAATAATTAAATTCAATATTTTAATTTTGTAACATTTTCCAAGTAGTTTAATTGTAGTTTAAAATTAAAAAGTGCTCTAATAATTTTAGAGTGAATACTGCTCACAGCTTCTTTTTTTTTTATTATAACTGTTGTAAGGATTAAGTGACACGCTGTAAATATATTAAGAAAATATCGTTGAACTAAAAAAAAAATGACAAGTTCTCCATTTAATTTTTTCTTGTGTACATTCTCTAAAAATCGATAAAATATGATTAACTATTTCTCACATGAAAGAGTGATTTAAACAAATAGTAAAAGAAAAAAATCATCGCATGTTTATTTCAAATTATCACACACGTTTAATAAATGTGAGTTCAATTGAAGTGTATTGAGATATTTACATGGCAAGTAATGAAAAGTAAAATTTCTTATCCAAAAGCGTTTGAAAATAAAGTATTTTCCCTGAAAATATTCGAGATTGAATCTTCTTTCATAAATGAATAATCAAACTATTTATGTCATTTATATCTAGATTAAAGTATTTTCTTTATTTCATAAGTCATAATTTTCCTTACATAAGAGCTTTTTAATTTCTACCTTATTTTATTAAAAGCATTCACACGAAACAAATTAACCAAACGTAATCCCTCTAGCCAATTTAGAGCAAACCGACGGTTAACCATGGTATACCTATACCCCACCCCCAATAGATCTCATTCCCAGAACGAACTAATGAGTTCACCTAATCAGTGGTCCTTTCATTTGGCGACTGAAAAAAAAAGAAACTTGAACAAGACGAACCAAAAAAGAAAGAAACAGCGACCAAAAACAATGGGAAGGGACAAACAGAAAAAAAGAGACATCACGCATATCCTTTCCTTACTCTATCTGCAAGAAGAAGAGGTAGGGAAAAAACTGGTGAGTGGTGATCGTGAAGAAAAAACAAAAGACGTGAGCCGTCACGCGTGATCAGGGCCTGGGCCTAGAGTGAAAGTAGTGCGGCCGTCATTAGTGATCCAAATTACGAGGAGCGGACTGGGCTTAATGGGGCATCCGAAGGCGCTTAGTAACTGCTTGCTTACTTACATGGCTGCATTTGTTTGGGGGTGGAAGTGGGTTTGGGAACCTCTTCTTCACCGCATATACTCCCTCATTCATGGAACCGAAATAATATCCCGTTTCTGGGACTGGAAAAACGGGAATGCTGATGAAGAGGAGAAATGAGGTGGCTTTGCTGGATGCGAAAATTGGATTCTTTAATCCGAACGGTCTTGGCGAGGGTTTAGTTGAGATTGGTTTAATTGGAATATTAGTTGGAGGATCTTTAATTTGTGGGATTCTTTTGGTGATCGGGGACGTACTAATTGATACTGAGAAGGCAATTCCTTTTTTAAGAGATCTAAACATTGATTTTTGTTTGTTGTGGTAGAAAATTACATTTTGTTATTGAAAACTCTTCTAAAATGTGTAATGGCATGTCATGAGATGTTCTCTCTTAAGCGAACCGTTCTATAAGGCCCTAACGTCTAGTACTTGCCACAAAATATTATATAAAGTATTAGATTTACATATGGGGGGGGGGGGGGAATTGGCTCTCAACAGGCGTCATTTTTTAAAGCTTTATCATTATGCCAAAACGATTACTGTATAATATTTTATTATATCTTAACTTAAGGTATAAATAAATTATAACCAAGCACTCAAAATTAAAACCTATTGTTTAGAACAACGTTGGTGCATTTTCTAAGATTTATTGATATTCTCTTCCATACTTTATTAAAGAAAAAAAGGCTAGCTAAGAACGATTCTATTTGAGAAATTAAAATAAAAGAGTGAAGCACACTAAATCAATAAGATAATAAGTGCATCAAGACAAAAAAAATCAGTTGTCCCAACTTTATGGTGACAATCTTCACCTTGCCTCGACTGCCATTGGTGGAAGTGATCGAGGTTTGTTGCTCTTAACGCGCCGTTGCACGTTTAAAACGACTCCAGATTATAAGCTTCTGCGAAAGAAGTCGGACAAATTTGAACTCTTACCTGCATTCCCAGAGATTCGTCGTTTATATGTATAAAAAGATGTAACAGCCCTAACCTCGTTGGTCGAGTGTGTCTGTCACTCCCTTTGTTGTACCTGCTCAGATATATCGTATTCAAGGGCATTGCCGTTACCCAATCGGGAACCGTTTGCAGTGTCTGATTTCTTTTTCTGTTTTTGTCTTCTTTGCCGGGTCGCGCGTAGTGATTAAATTGGTGGCGAATAAACAAGTAATGGGTGGTCAGGATGTGGGCAAGTGGGAATCGGTGGAGCGAGTATGGAAAGACATTCAATGCGGTCTCTGTCCAAGGAAGAAGCTAATCCTCGATGGAGCGTGGAAGAATAAAATAAGGCGAGACGGCCAATTAACAAAGGTGTTATTGATTTCAAAAGGTTCAGAGATCACTTTCATTAAATGGTGGTGGTTTACAAAACTGGAATTGGAATATCGGAAGATTTGCTTCAGTGGCTCGTTGTTGAATTATTGGAATGACAGCCAAATGGTCGATCTTGAAGACGGATTCCAGAACCTGTTTTAATAAGTTTTAAAAGGTTATATTTCAATGCCCCGATGTTTATTTTATTCTATATTGAAATATTTAAGTAAACGTAGTCCGAACCACAAAAAGGGGATATTGAAGGAATGTGCATGGAAAAGTTTTGAAATGTACGTATATAACTTTAAATTTTTGTATAAACGGTCAATAATCAGATTTATTTTAAAAGTTTGGCTTCATGGAATTTTACTGGTTCTACCAAATAAATTGAATATCCTTTTAACCAACTTTTTAACGAATATTTTACCGCTTTTGAAGAAATATGCCCAAAGTACCACATATTCCACCAAGAAGCAATTATTCAAGATTCCACAATCTCAGAAATTTCTTGTTTAATATCTGGTCCCCTTTAATCCGAATGATAAAGAAAAAAGATTTACGAAGTGTTAAAAATGAACTTTATGAACTGCAGAGAAAATAAAACACCTTCACGACGCATCATTCACTCACAACAACCGCTCCACAGTATGCTTTGTTTCGTTTATGATAACTAAGAAGACATCGTTAGAAGGGGCACCTAGTACCTCTCTTAGGGGCATTTGCATTTAGTGGGAAGAAACAAGACCATTCATAGCTTTGCATACATTTACCTTTACAATAAGTGGAAGAATATATGCCGCCCGAGACTCTCATTATAGAGGTAACGAAGCAATATTTCATTCCACAAAAAAGATTGCTGGGATGTTGGCGGTACAATACTTTGTTTTCCGTAAACTAATTTCGCCATTTGTGGGTTCGTGCCTGCCTCATTTTTCCATTTGCTTTAAGCAGAGAGGGCTGAAATGATGATTAAATTTTACGGACCCGGGTTCGACCCCTGGTGTCATCAGCGACTGGCATCTCTCTGTTGCCAACACCTGAAGTGAAAAAGTGGTGCTGCATCGTGCTACAATTCACGAGTTTTTGTTCGAAAGGAGAAAAATGGCTCACGAATTTCTGCGGCTCTGTGTTCAGATGCTTATCGCCGGCGCCGGCAATAAGCGTGTCATTTCTGGATGGTGAGCCATTAAGCCAGTTTGCTTAATGATAAGTTTCCAATTCTTTTTATCTGCGGAGTTTTTTTCGGTATGGGAGGTATATTAGGGAAAAGGGTTGGTGAGGGTGACCGCTCGTAATTATCGTGCCGAATTTCTCGACGAGGGGATTCTTTTCTCTAATTCTAAGGCAGTGCTATGTGTTTTTCTTTTGATTAATAGTACGCTTGGGATGGGTGAAGGGAGAGTTGGAGTGTGCGATTGTGATGCTGGCTAATGAAGTATAGACTTGGAAGAATGGAGCTGCTTGCTAAGGTTATGTATAAACATGCAATTAAAGGTGATTTCAGTACGTTGTAATTTTAATCGAATTTCCAATGAGAAATAATGTTATGACAGTCATTATTTTGCAATTCAATTGTTGGTTTAATTAACAATTTAAAAAAAAAACGGCACATATTTCAGTAATTTTGACTTAAGGGGCCAAACAGGATCACAGTGGAGGGGGAAGATGGAGAGAGGGAGGGGAGGGGGGTTCACCAGCTCCTTCTAAAAGAAGGTTAAAAGTCGGCCACTTCCAGTTGGAGTTTTTAGTTAAACTTCATTATTCGTTCATTGAGTTCTGCCATCTTTTTTTCATGACACCACTCGACCGAAACACTTATGCATGGGTAAAAAAAGGATAATGTCCAAAATGAGACATTTTAAATAAAGCCCATCAATATTAAATAAAATGAAACTACCAATATCAATGTAAAAAACAATGCATGCTGCTAGGTAGTCTCAATTATTATATTCCACCTAAAAGCGTGTCCACTGTTTTCGAATACTTGTCTCACAACCCAGAAACTGAATTATCGATGGTATAGTTATCAAGCACCATAGCCACGTACAAGTTTCAAGCAAACGAAATAAAAGACTGATTATAGTTACGAAAGATAGGTTATGGTAATCTAAAACCCATTCTTTTATTAACCAGCCAATGCTAATAATTCGAACCGTCTCTTAACCACAAATCAAACATCCCGTATGCCTTAATTAAAACACTAGCTCTTCCAAATGTGTCATTTAAATCAGAAAGGTACCTAAGCAGAAACTGGAAAAGAAATATTCGTCGTGTTTAGAGCGAAAACCCTGCTAAATATAGATTAAACAGCAGATAGAATTATTCCTGTTTCACGCTAAATTCACCTATCTCATCAATATGCATGCGCACAATTTACCACTCGCTCGGTGGCAGACGGAAAATGAACAATAACGTCATCTGAGTGAGCAGCCCATATTTTACGGATTTTAAGAGCGCATTTATGAAAATGAGAGCAACGCACCCGCTTTCAATGTATACCTGCGCTGGAAATGCGGAATACGTAATTTCAATTTATGCGCGAATTGCCCACGAGTGGGGCGGAATCAGAAGGTATGAAAAAATAATAATAATAAACATCTGAATGAGTGAAAAAAAAAAAAAAGTCTGCAAGAGCACGCATGAAAAATTCTGAAAAGTCATAATAATTGGAGAATGCCTATGTGTTTGGAGAATTCATCGCATTTTTATGCCATTCTTCCCTTTCTTATAGGAAAATAATCATAAATTATACAATATCATGACTCGTTGGACGAACCCGTGCGTGTTTGTGAGGTCGCAAATACTTCTGGGATTGCTTACTGTTTCTACGACACTCATCGCTAATAAATTGAATACCGTAAATGAGTTTCCAGAACTAAAATATTTAATACGTTTAGTCAAATTAGACATCAGTAAAAGGGTCTTCTCTGATTCTGTCCTGCAATGTCAGTTAAGCGGAAAGGTATATCGATGAAAATTTAAATTATAAAAAATCAATGCTGCAATTGTATATGTAATTCTGAAATTTCGCTAGTAGCACAAATACGTTGGCCATTGTCGCTCAACACTGGCCCATCCCGATGTGGACCTTTTTAGACTACCATTGCCAATGCTGGATAAAATATACAAGTAGTTTTGAAATTTTAATCCAGATTTATAAAATTGAAATATATTATTATAAGAAAGGACGGAGAGGTAAAACATATTTTGTAATGATTTTGACATGCTTGTTTTTTCAAAAAATCGTGTATATATTGGGAACGATGCTCCAGTTTCGGCAAGGATTGGCCAATCTTCCCAGAACCCTCGTTTCCGACATTGGGCAATACCTTTGCGCTACCTGAACTCATTTTATAGTAACTATTAAATTCCTGATTAATCTAAACAGTACGTATCTTAAGACTACGGGAGTTTCAAACTGGCAATATGTAATGTTTATAGAGCATTCCAATACTTTCAAAACGAATCTCAACCAGGGATTCTACAAATAAATCTTGTGAGATCATTTAGACACCATTTTACTGATAATTTTAAAGTTTGAAATACGACTGCTGTAGACTCACTGTATACCTCCAAATGCTGGCAATGCTCAAAAAAAGACCACACATAAGAAGATCAGTCATGCTTTGAGATTGACCAATTCGATTTAAAAATAGTTTTAAATTTCCCGTTCTCTTCCATCCCCCATTAAAATTTACAGGTATATTTTTATAAGGAACTCTTCCAAAGATTCCATCTCCATATCACTCAGTGTGAATCAGTTCAATTAAAGTGGTGCAACACCCTTTCCCAGTGACCACATCCCATTGTTCCTCGCCTTCCAAATTACAACCACCAACAAGAGTGCGATTTCCTCCTTAATAAGAGCATTCTAACCCGTCCCATTGCTCATCTACGATCCGATAATAATTGGTAGATAGGGCTTAGCGGGGGAGGGCGGGTCCAGTAACGCTTGTGAGCTGGACCCGTTATTAGGCAGTGTGTCCCGGATGTTAGCAGCACGAAGTGTAAAAATGGGCCCATAAGCCATAGAGAACGCCTCCCTTGGTTTTGGCAAAAAGCGTTTCTTTCTTTTTAAGACATCGTCCGATTCATTCCCCCATTTCCAGCTTTCTGCTTATTACATTAAAAGAAAAGCTTTATGATCAGCTCGTGGATTTTTGGCGCGGTAATTTATGTTTTTCTGGTTGAGTTTTTGCTTCCCAGCTCTAACGAGGTTGCCGAATGTGCTCGTGAAGTCATATCGGACGCATAACTATAATTTTTCGAGGGAGGTGTAATGAGTTTTGTTGTTCAGCTCGGTGTCATAACACAATGCTGGGAATAGGAATTCGTGTCTTAAAATTTCGATACTGAATCATTTGGGGAGAGGGTTGAGGAGCTGGGTGCAATTTACAGGTAATGTCCTTTTAATGAAAGAAGGCATTGGTAAGAATTTAATCGTGAACACATGATTCTCTTACTGTATGGGTTTTGCGTGTTGAGGAGCCTTATTTGTAACTTTCAAATTTCTAAGAAAACCCGCTTTAGCAAAACTCCAATATGGTTCACTATTTTTTAAGAAATATACAACAATTGCTATCAATGGAAAAAAAATCAAGGTACTTCCATTGTGGAAATCGTGGATATATAAAGGTTCCCAATGGTGAAGCTAAATACCATATATCTGCCTATGTTGTTGTTGTTGTTTCTAATCTCCCTTTTGTCTGACGAAGTCAGACAATATCAGTGAAGCCATTGACATTAATGAAGTCTGACACTAGTTGTGGACAGTTATAAATGTCCTCCCAGTCCAGTCCAAGGCAGTCCAAAATGTGCTGAGGTGATGCCTGTTCTTTTTGGCATTTAGGGCAAAGAGGAAAATTTTTGCTTCCCCCGGAATATGTGAGGCCTTTAAGGTGACCACTAGCAAGTCGGGACAGACGGGTATTGGTGTGCCTATCACAAGGAAGAGATAGGGAGTGTCCTGGCTTTTTGGCTTTATACCATTCGTGAGATGGAGGTATATGCCATTTCGCTTTGTCTATAAAATCTACCAACGGTAATAAGATGAAAAATAAGTATATATCCATATTGTATTTTAAATGCAAAAATAACATAAAACGCATACTACTATACATTAATGATAGGCGTGACACAACTTGTCGCACATTAATTTTCTAGATTCTAGGTCATGTACTATCCCAGGTAGCACAGCGTTATTGATCAATATTGGAAAGCGGGGATCTACACGATTTTTGATTTTTTTTAATAAACAAGTCAAAACCATTACAAAACATATTTTTTTCTCCTCCGTCTATTCTTTTAAAAATATATTTCAATTTTAAAACTCTGCACCAACATTTCAAAATTTCCTGTACATTTTACGCTGGTAAGACTGGCCAAGATCCGTACAACGGTCAGCATCGAGATTGTCCAGTGTTGAGCGGAATTGTCCAGGGTATATGTGCTACTGGGGTTGCTGCATAGTCATATTCTAGGTCATGCATTATAGCACGCGAAACTTTTTTTTTTTTTTAATATAGCGCTTTCTAACAATGAGTTAAATAAAACGTAAAAGGAACCTTAATAAAACGTAAAAGGAAAGAAACGTATATTAGAAGTAGATTATTTGTCAATGTTCTCCATTTTGAGGAGAAACATCAGACCGAAAAATGGCGTG